>VZTM01042823.1:32000-47835 GCA_013400555.1 Jacana jacana | reverse complement strand
AAACTGTAGAATCTGGTTTTAAACGTGAAGAGAAGGGGTAAAACAGGGAGGGTGACAGGTCAGGTACTACCAGCAGCGAGGCAGCCTTATGCTCCCTCTGAATTCTTAGCTCTTTTACTCCCAACGGCATGACCAGAAGTTATGCAATGCTAATTTAGGGAATACTTCATATTTTCCACACGTCCATCAGAGTTCCAGTTTTCCTTTGATCGCTATCTGTGAGGGAAAGCTGGAAGCTTTGATATAAATGAAAAAACTTTGTCTTTTTCCATTACTACTAATAAAGATGCCAACATTTGATCCTTTTTAAGTACTGAACTTTCATGGAAGATACTTAAATCTTACAAGTCCAGAGTAAAAGAAAACATGATCTACTAAAGATGAAAGCAGTAGCTAAGCAGCTTCATTCAAAGTATACATCATCAGGGCTGTGATTTTAAAACACTATGGTTTTAGAACACTAGAAAAAATTCTATTGTAGCACAGATAAAGATTTAACGAAAGTTTAAAATGAGATAGCGGGAAGCCAACTGTTATTCTTTACTAAGTTCTGACAAATCCTGAAAATATATAAAAAGTTGTAAATGCTACTCTTTGTTGATGCTTCAGAGATACAGATTTAATAGTTGGAAATATCTTTGGAAGGAAATTAAAGTTTGTACAAGTAGTCAAAATTGTAGGTGATCTAAGGTTGCGGGAGGGAAAGCGTAGGTGTTACTTGTCTATTGCAAGCTGATATACACGCATTTGTGCCAATGTATGCCTCGGGCTAGAATCCTTGGGTTCAACTTGATTCCTCTGGCCAACTCCACACCCGATTCTCTCATCTTGTTCTGTACAGGTAGGACTTTCCTATCTGGGCCTCTTACAGTGTAAAAACCCTCCCTCTATCTGTAGTACAAGAACAGCAATCATCACTGTTTTTATCAAGTGTATGGATTCCTGGAAGCAAATGAAGTTACACTGGCCAGCTTTCATGATCTGTCTGTGTCCCTTGAAGTTACTCAGTATGCCTATAGCATGTGAAGTTTGAGTGATGATGTTAACCAGTATTTCACACCATAAATGATATCATATGGACTTTCAATTGTCCTTTCATACTAATCTTTTCCAAATTACGCAGTACACATTGTACACTAAGGGCTACGTATATGCCAGATCTCCAGTTTAAGAGTTCAACTGACTATATTGCTGCTACTCTGGAAAAATACTGTAACAGTACCTCAAGGAAGAGTTTAAGCATGCTGCATGGCTTTTTAATAGTCACTGGAACTAACAAACAGAAAACGCTATAGCAAGTTAGAAAGCAGGTATAAAAGATAAAACTTCAAAGTTACCTATCATGTCCCAACGGCTCACAGTTCTTAGTTCTGATGAAACTTTTAACCAAAGCTTCAGGCTTTATGCCACCACAGCAGTGGTCAGACCTTTAACGTGCATCATGCTAAATTTGAAGTACTAGCAAGCGACTCCTCTCTGGTCAAAAGTTTTAATAATAAAAGCATGTGCTTGTCAGAGTGAACAAACTCTATGGTAGCAACTGTTTCAACAAACCCTAAGATTTATATACACATAAGAATGCAGCAAAGTAGGTTGTATGTCACTGTTTTTCAAGGTAAATAAAGTATAGGGACATTTACAGCGAGAGAAAAAGGCAGGACTTTATTCCAAGATAGTATATGCAGAGGTTAGAGATACTTTTCCACCAAAGTGAAAAGTAAATAAAGCCCTAAGTTTTAGATATTAATAATCTTCATAGGAAGAAACTTGGTGTGGCCCATACCCTTGCATAAAGTGACACAAAATTACTAATTTTTCAGTAAAGAAAAAAATCAAGAAAGCTTACTGGATTTTTAACAAGTCTGGGACCATATTCATCTCACGCAGGATTTAATCCAGCTCTAACTAGGGGGTTTAATATTAATTTTACTTTTACATGTTTAGGTCAAACTACTGAAAATAAATAAAATAATAATAAATATGAAGATAACTAAAGGAAACCTTCAGCCTTTAAGACCTAAAGTTGTACAGTTTAAGTTTTTAGTGGCAATTTATTCCTGTATCAACTTTTCAATTTTTATTAATTTGGAACTGAGTGAAACTGAAGTTTTTGGTTTCAGTGGTGCCTACAAACATCCTTTACATTGAAATAAGCCATTTGCCTTGCAGCTATTTGCCTTGCAGAGGCCAAAGATTGCAATGCTGATACTTCTTTATTGTTTGCAATAAGATCTTTCTCCTTCCCCTTATTAAGGCTTTATAATGGTATGAGGAAAGGAAAACATATTTATCTCCAGGTATCAAGGCAAAAGCTCTTGCAAGCCCTTACTCCACAGAAGTGGGATTGAGGCAGACCACATGGTCAGTCCCAAATTATTCTCCAGAATAAAATACCAGACCAGCTACTGTTACCTAAACTGCCCCATTCTGTTCATCCCCTGCTGTTACAGAACACTGTTCTGAATTTCACCATTCTAAACTTTACCCAGCAAAATGACTGGGACAGAAAAAAGTGTTAAGAGTTTATGAAAATGACCAAGAAAAGGGCACAGAACAGTAAGCATTCTTCTCATAAGCAGGAAGAATAGGGTTTTTTAATTTTTATATTTTTTTTAATTCTACAACCGAGTTAAAACTTCCTAGTTAACATTTTATGGTGTAAATAAATTACGTATCTAACCTTCAGCTTCAAAGGTGAGGGACTATTTTTCTGCAGAACAGTTCTAGTTGTCTGCCAAGAGGGTGGTTACTTAGTCATAGAATAAATAAATAGCACAGCCTTGAAGTTGAGACAGAGAAACTAAGACAGTTGGGAAAATACAAGGTTTTGATGTTAACTGAAAGTGGGTGAGAAGCAGGAGTGGCACAGCACCAAGGTTATCGTTGAGTGAACCTTCTTGCCATTTGGACTACCAACCTAATGATCTTTCATCATAGGGGCAAATTAAAATTCCCTGTCAAATTAATGTAGGACTGCAAAAGCAAATTTTGGAGGAAGGATACTTGTGTACAAGAAACTCAAAGGTACAAAGACTGTAAAAATTCTGGATGAAAGCCAACTTCAAAAACTGAAAGCCACTGTTAAGTAGGCCTTGGCATTTGAACATGTATTTTTTTCTGCCATTGTGGACTACTGTACAGAAAAGCAGAGAACACCATGTGTTAATGCTAATACTGAAAGATCTCACTATATCCTACTATGCTACTTAACACAAAAATCCTACAGCTGCATCCATTTTACTTAAATATACAACAGTACTTTTTTTTAACATGTAGCATAATTGATAACTTGCCAACATCTCACCGTTTTCTCTGTAAACCAAACTTTAGGCTATAATCTTTACAGGAGGCATGGATAAGCAATAATCCAAAATTCTCAGAACTCTTCCCATAGACACAGTTTAAACTCTGCGAAGTAAGAACAAGCCATGCCTCAAAGTTTCCAAGTCAGCTTACAGGACACCGGTAGAGATGCAGGGTGCCTGTTGCCAGGTCAGGAGGCTGGAAGAACTAAATGTTCCACACCCTGGCTGTCCAGTGTGATTTTGGGATAGTTGGCAAACTGTTGACGAAGCAAACACTACCACCTCTTCCCTCTGAGTGCACTAACATCTCAGACATATGCCTGCCCTAGGACTGACTACCAGCTCGCCCTCGTTCTCCGCAGCTGCACCACTGCACACTGCTGCTCAGTCAAACCTGTTCTCACAGTTTTTCTCACATTTCTTGTTCTTATCACATCTTGCCACACTCATAGTTTTCTGGCTTATAACTCCAATTCTCCTTAGTCATCAACTTTCAACTGTAGTACCTCCTAGTCCTCCTACCATACATTATACTTCTTGGTATGAAGTCCCTTTACACTGTATCTTTAGTCTGTAAATTGCTGAACAGTTTAAATTCCTTCACAGAACATGGTTTACGTAATATTCACTACATATTCTTTGAAATCATTGCTGTTTCCATTTTTAAAAGCACTGGGGTATGAAGTTTTGTCTCAGCTAAAAAAGTGTTGATCGAACCTGAATCACAAAAGCCTGATATTCCCTGAGGAGAACAAATTCTCCTTGCTTTGAAACCCACTCCCACTATGGCTGGCTTGAACTCTGATACAACACAGCAAACACAGGCAGGCTCCAGCGATGGCTTCTGAAAAAACATGCTGCAAATCCCAGTAACCTCCTGTATTGACAGACTTCACTGATACCTAGTTACTCTTGTTTTGGGGGGTGTGTGTGTGGAAATAATAATAAAAAAAAATCCAACAGAACAATGTGGTGCATAAACAGTTTAAACCCCCTAGTTTTCCTAGTATTACGCCAGGAAGTGTCTCCTGAGATGATTTATTCTGCAACTCTGGCAGAACAGTAGTTCTCTAAAGGCTAGACTGAGCCTGCAAGTAGGAATAGTAACATCAATGATCATTGTATCTTTTCTGGAGCACTTTTCTAACCTATTGTTACTTCAGCAGTCTGGGAAATTACATATTCTTTCAAGTTTACTTATCTTTCTCCCTGAATAGAGCAGCTTTTAAAATATGTCATGTTACAAGCACACTGTATGGTAACTCTGTAGCCCATCCCCAAGGCCCAAATGCCTTGCCAAGTCTTCCAACTTCACCTTCCAAATAGGATGACAAAATAGGATGGTCTGATTCTTTTTTCTTTAAACCCTCCTCACTTTCCAACAGTAGAGGAACTATGTTTTACAGCAGCAAATGGCTAATCAGTAACTCAAACATACCTCCCAAAAAAGGTAGCTAAAGAAACCTGAAGTTTATCAATGCAAGTTTTGCTAAATGTTACTCAACATCGGCACTCCCCCCTGCCTCTCCAGCGAAGGCACATGCTGCATTTCCTCTGTACCTTTTTTCAACCTCAAGCTTCTGCTGCTTCCACACTGCATTTGCCATTATCCAACAAACTCAGACACAAGTGAAGGCTTGACTGAAAAATGAACCAGATGACATGACAGGTCCCAAGGTAACAGGCATTTCCCAGTTAATAGTGCCCAGTATCTCTCACCAACTCCTCTGATCACGTTTGGTGACCTGTCAGCCTGCTCCAATTCCATGAACTCACATTAACTGAACAGGCTGAGGTGGCTGTGATAAGTATTCATAAGGAAAATTTTTCATAGGGAAGATTTTTCTCTTTCTTACCATCACTTCACCTAGCACAAAATGATTCAATCTGTGTTTTCTGTAATTTAGGTGAGAGACATGATTCCTTGGGAAGTTCCTTAGCTTCTACTAGATAGCAAAATCTGCCTAGACTTATCTTTCATATAGGTAGTAGATCAAAATCTTTGAATCCACACATATCACATTTTTCTGGTTGAGGTAATCTTCCCTATATCCAGTTCTTCATCAGAGGCAAAAGAAAAGCAGATTTTACACCCCAAGCTTTAGAATATCTTGCCTACCAGCTGCTTCCTACTATTGTCTTGCTTTACCACCACCAAAAAAAATTGGAAGAATGAATTCAGCACAAAGAATGAAACAGAATAATCTGCTTCTGCTGCCCATTGCTCCCCAGTCAAACTGTTCAGGAAGGACAGTCAAACTCCTAAGTAAGAGGTTCTGGTTAAACACCCTGTAGTAACTTCCAAACCAGCATTTTTAGGCAGTTAAGGATGAACAGAAAGAACAGTTAGCACTGCCGAGGGTGGGTAGTGGGTGACTCTTCCACTGCATGCAAAACTCTGGATACCACAAGGAAAGTTCCAGTCTTGTTATGCTGCACCCCTGAATTCACTATAAGTTTGAAATAGACACCAAGGTAAGGGGACAGCTTCTTGCAAAAATAAGCAAAGAACACTTAGCCTTAGAATACTAGGTAGGCATGCACCTGCATCACACATCTGCTGCATTGACTTAACATCGTACTGGCTGACACGATACATGACGTGACTTCAAATTGATCCCATGCAGCATTATAAAACTCACCAGAGCAGTGGCAGCTCTGGCTGGTCAGATGATGGGAATCTCCACAGGAGCTGGAGAACAGGTCCTGTTCCAGCCCATCCTTCTGTTTGTTGTGTACCAGCCTCAGCTCCGACTCGTGCTCTGTCCGTGCTCACCGCAGGAGGGAAATGTTCTGGGGGTACCCACGTTAGCAGCGAGGCACGAGCTGGCTTTCACCATGGATGTTTGACTACAACCAAATCCCTTCCCTAGTATGTCTGTTATGCCTTATCTTTTGCTGGGAAGATTTCTAGCATTTAGTCAATTGATTAAGGACACAAAAATACCTTTCAATTGAATTACTCTTATTCAAGCAAAACCAGAGACTAAGATAGTGCTGTCTGTCTATAAATAAAGAGTCTGAGTAGTGGAACTATCAATAGGAAAGCAATACAACAGGAGAGCCCTCTTAGCAGGAAAGCCAAGTAAAGTTTTTATTGGAGTGATGTCCGGTTTTACTCTGGGAAGAACCGTGGCCCTAATGTGTAAAGCAGGGTAGGAAGATTTGTTTAGAATACATCTATAATTCAGCCAGGTAGGACTTAGAGCAGATCAGATCCCACCTGCATGAAAGCATTTCAAAACAGCACGAAAGTGCAGAAATATGTTGGTTTTGACTAAATATAGAAAAGGACCCAGTGTTCAGTTCCTGCAGAGTATATGCACAAACCATGTACAGTGTCACTTCCCCATACCTCTTAAGGACTACTCTGTAACCCAAAGGATGTTTGCCTGAAGTCCTCAAGAAAAATCCCGTTTAGACCCTAGAAGCCCCAGTCAAGACTTGGAAGGGAAGCAGCAAAGGCACTGAATGGTTGAAGTCCAGTTTCCAAGAGCCAGCAAGGATCAGTGAGCAGAGCAAAGTTCACACTCCAAAGGCTTAAAGCACACTTGGCCCAGCTTCTGGGGCTGAGTACGGCAGTTTGGGGAGAGTCCAAACAGGGCACTGGACCGTAGCTGTAACAGCAGCAGCACTTCATGCCTTGCTGTAATGGTTGTCCTTTTACTGCCAGCTCTCCCAGTGTGACGGACGCCTTTAAATCCTTGTAATTTATACATCCAGAATTGTATCTGCTTCAGGTGAGAGATGGTTTTATATAAGCAACAGGAAGTCTAATTATCTCTTCTCCTAGTATCCACTAAATTCTGCATTGGTTTAAGGGATAGCAGGGGAAGGGAAGAAGAGGGGAAAAAAAAAAACAAAACAGGGGGAGTTAGGGGTTTTTTGTTTGCCTTTAAAAAAAGAAAAAAAAACCCACCCAAACATAGAACCACCCACCTGAAGGAAGTCAAAAATGTTTTCAAGAAAAACCCTGTAATTCAATCCCACTAAATAGAAGCAATGACATAAATTGCTCTGAGGCATTTCTGCAAAACAAAAAATATTTACCCTAAAGAGAGCATTTGCTGCTGAGCATAGCTATACAATTTAACAGTTGTTTAGAATCAGATACTTATAAAAAGCATTTTTAAGCAAAAGAGTCCCTCTTAAAGAAAAAAAAAGGGATTTTCACATGATCTCACTTAGAAAAAATCTGTTTCAAATTGCCCTACGTGTCCTGGCCTCAAGCCCATTTTTACTGAAGGCCTTTCCTGTACAGTTCCATAGGGAATGGGAATCTCTACAAAGTTTGCCTTAAAAGGATGTCAGATGCACAGCGTACGGTGTTATATAGCTACAGAAGCTAACAATTCTCAGTACAAAGACATTTCTAGCCTTTATTCTCCAAGGCAAATTATAAACTTTTCAGAGGCAAGAAAAAGCCTCCATATTAAATGCTCTGACAAACAAAAAAAAAAGGTGAGAATAAAATTACTGATGTACCATTATCCCAAAACCATGCATGCATCCATGTATCTTTAAAGGACATTAGCTCAGCAACGGGAATACAATAGGTATTCGTCTCTAAATTTTAATCTAAAGCCACACAAAAAGCAAATTCATTTGTATGTTTTAAACAAGCAAGCATTACTGGAATGCAAATTAAACTTTTTATTTTCCAAGACTACCAATCCTATTTAATCATCACGACTCCCTCAAACTCCATTTGCTTTCTTCAGAGGTGTCCCGGCCATTGGAGGTACACTGTGAGCTTGCACATAAAGGATGCAAGACTTGATGCTTACCCCACACCCTTATACATTAACCTCAGCAAGATTTATGTTTTTCTGTCACCAGTAAAAGTTTTACTAAAAAGTTTATAAACCCACCAGAAATGAGGTAATTATAATGCATTTTATAGATTCACAGAAGGTGCTTTAAATTTGGAAGTGCAGACATAATGTGCTTCCTCAGGTTAAAAGTTTCCAGCAAACATCCTCACTTGTAATGTACTTTGGCACTGGTGGCTTCTACCTGTGCTGTCCCCATGCACACACAGCAGCAGCCTGGCCTGGTGCTCCACCTCTGCTTTGATGTTTGCAAGGCAGCGGCAGCTGATCCTGGCTATGCCATGGCATTCATCAGCTTCCTCCCAGAAAAAAATAGGATATAAGCTGAGAGACATAACTGGAAATTATATCCCCTGCACAGAGCTTAACATGGGGCAGCAGTATGTGTCTCACAGCTCAGGAACGGCTGTGCGCCCTTCCAAGAGACAGTTCCGAGACACATGAGGACTTCAAAAGACAACTGTCAACTTGTTAATGGCATGTCAAGGTTTACTGGGGATTTAAACCATTGAGAAAAATAACTCTTGTAGTTGGTGGTTTACAGCAAAACTGCCAAATGTCACCAGAGTAGCCACTTTCACAGGTTTAGTTTCATCTTAGCTACTCAGGGGGCTACTGACCAGTGAAACCAGACATAGGGCATGTCTACCTACTGCGGTTGTGCAAGGTCTCCCCAAGGTGGGTCATCTTGTTCGTGGGCTTGGCGAAGAGTGCAGAATGGACACTGCTCAGGTGACAAACAGGCTTTAAGCAGACGGCAGGGGTGCTAACATCCAAGTTGTTGGCAAGGGAAGTATTTCCTTGGCAAATTATTTACTTCTGCTTATCATAAAGATATGTATTATAGCTATGAACTGTCAACGCTACACAGATTTCATTACCATCAGTTTGGACCAGTTGTTAGGTTTATTTATTACTGCTGTAGTATTAATGCTGCTATTGAAGTAGCCACAGGACTGGAAACTTATACCCGACATGTGCTCAAGAGACTAGACCTGTCCTGAGACAGTAACAGTGAAAGAGGAAAATGGATTAGACACATCAAGATAGACAGCACAGACACAGGTAGAGGTAGACAGTGAAGGATGAAGATGAATAGAGACACTGCAGTTAAGGTTTTCCACTGCTGGAATACCTTCCTCCTTTAAAAAAAATTCTAACCAAAACATGTAGCTATTGATTACGACTACTGCATTAATACCACTTCTCAATCAATACAAGAACTGTTCACACACAGGATCTTACACTAGGAGAATACAAATTAATAGCTCAATAAAGGTTACTAAGCTCAATAAAGCTAGTGTTTCACAGGCTTCTTTAGGGAAAAAAACAAAAACCAACAAAACAAACAAAATCCTCTGCAGGATTCCCAGCAAAAGACTAAACTCATGTTTCAGGAATTAAGGTGGCAGGTATGTTCTCAGAAGTGTAAGAGGTTTCTGCCAGGAAAAGGAATGCCATGTGATTCAGAAGTGGAGGGAAGTATGCAGAAGGACTGTTTTCTAGGAAGTGTTGTTGAAACCAAACTACTGAAATTGAATATTGTCAACCAAGGTAAAACTAAGCATAAGAAAGAAGTAAGCAGCAGGGATATTGTAAATAGATTTGAGAATTCTCATCATGCAGTTGCTGACGTGTTAAAAAAAAGCCTCATAAAGACTGACAAAATACAAGCTTACCTCGTTTATACCACTAATGTGTTTTAAGTGATACATGCAGTTATCGGGCCAAACATAGATTAACTGTAAGTTTAGAATTATCCGCTGTCATATTGATGTTTTGTGGACAGTTTTGCCAGTCACTCAGTTATTCAAAACTGTACCATTAAGTACTATTCTCTTACACTGAATGCATTCTGTGTGTCCAGTTGATAGAGTTCTTGACTAAACCTATAGCAGAGTTTTCACTCAACATTTCATTCATCTCTGTGTATTACAATTTTAAAGGAGGCTTGGGGACAGCTATTAAAAACCAAGATGCTTGAAAATTAACACACTGAAAGATTTCTGGAAGACAGTAAATACAAAAGACCAAGTTATGAAGTTGTTCATTTGAACTGCAGATCTGCTACTAAAGCCTGGATCCAGCTGGAAAAAAAATTCAGTTCCTTAGAAAAAATACAGAAATTGGACACAAAGAGAAAAGTGTCAGTGTTGTGCACACTGAAACTGGTGTTTAGCTAGCAAATGTTAACATCAAGGGCTATGATCAACTACCAGAAATCATGAACTAATTGGATCAAACTGAAGTTCAAGGCTTCATCTTGTAAAATCCTTCTGCTGTTTCCTCTGAAATTCCCTTTATGATATTTCTGACAGCACCAAAATATCAGTTTTTAAACTTATTCTCCATGTAACAAACCAAAACTTTGTATCGTAGAAAAGGTCATTCAGGCTGGTATCATTTTAACCTAGACACCTGAATTCAAAACTCCTACGTTAAAGATACTGCTTCTTTAAAAGCTACATAAACATCTGCATACAAGAGAATGGGAATACGAAGATCCTTTACTGTCAAGTCAAGGTTGGTAAGAAGGACTTCTTATCAGCAGTAAAAGGAACACTAGGGAAAACGTGGGCCTGCTGATCAACGAGGTGGGTGTGCTGGTGAAGGAGGATGCAGAGAAGGTGGAGCTACTGAATGCTGCCTTTGCTTCAGTCTTTTTTTTTTTTTTTCTTTAAGACTGGCCCTCAGAAATCCCAGTCCTTGGAGATAAGAGTCTGGAGTAAGGAATACCCTCCCTCAATTGTGGAGGATTGGGTTAGAGATCATTTAAGCAAACCTGACACCTACAAATCCATGGGCCCTGATGGGATGCATCTGCAGGTGCTAAGGGAACTGGCAGATATTGCAAAGCTGCTCTTCATCATCTTTGAAAGTCATGGAGAACAGAAGTGCCTGAGGACTGGAGGAAAGCCAATGTCATACCAGTCTTCAAAAAGGACAAGAAGGAAGATCCAGTAAACTACAGGCCAATCAGCCTCACCTCCATCCTTCATCCCTCCATCCCTAACCATGTAGAAGAAAAAAAGTGTCATTGGGAGCACTCAGCATGGATTCACCAAGGGGAAATCATGCTTGACCAATCTGATAGCCTCCTACAGTAGAATGAGGGGAGAGCAGCAGATGTTGTTTACCTTGACTTCAGCAAGGCTTTTGACACTGTCTCCCATAACATCCTCACAGATAAACTTAGGAAGCGTGGGTTAGGTGAGTGGACAGTAAGGTGGATTGAGAAGTGGCGAGTGGCAGAGCTCAAAGGGTTGTGATCAGTGGTGCAGAGTCCAGTTGGAGGCCTGTAACTAACAGTGCTCCCCAGGGAGCAGTGCTGGGTCCGGTCTTGTTCAATATACTCATCAACAACCTGGATGAGGAGACAGAACGTACCCTATGCAAGTTTGCTGATGATNAAGTTTGTCGATGACACAAAACTGGGAGGAGTGGCTGACATGCCAGCCAGCTGTGCTGCCATTCAGTGAGACCTGGACAAGCTGGAGAGTTGAGCAGTGAGGAACCTGATGAAATTCAACAGGGTCAAGTATAGGGTCCTGCACCTGGGGAGGAATAACAGCACACACCAGTACAGGTTTAGGTCTGACCTGCTGGAAAGCAGTTCTGTAGAGACCTGGGAGTGCTGGTGGAAAACAAGGTGACAATGAGCCAGCAACATGTCCTTGTGTCCAAGAAGGCAAATGGTCTCCTGGGGTGCATTAAAAAGACTGTGACCAGCAGGTTGAGGGAGGTTATTCTACCCTCCTACTCTGCCCTGGTGAGGCCCAATATGGCGTACTTTGTCCAGTTCTGGGCCTCCCAGTTCAAGAAGGACGGGGAACTACTGGAAACATTCCAGCAGAGGGCCATAAAGATGATCAGGAGACAAGACCTTCTCTCTTATGAGGAAAGGTTGGGAGACCTGGGTCTATGTAGCCTGGATAAAAGACAACTGAAAGGGGATCTTCCCAATACTTTTAAATATCTAGAGGGTGAGTGGCAAGCAGGTGGGGTCAGGCTCTTTTCAGTGGTGCCCAGAGACAGGACAAAGGGCAACAGGCACAAGCTGGAATGCAGGAAGTTTCTCAACATGAGGAAAAACTTCTTTACTTTGAGGGGGAACACTGGAACAGGCTGCCCAGAGAAGTTGCAGATTCTGCTTCTCTGCAGATATTCAAAACTCGCCTGGATGCATTCCTGTCCAGCCTGCTCTAGGTGAACCTGCTTTGGCAAGGGATTGGACTCTGAATGTCCCTTCCAACCCTTACAAGTCTGTGATTATCAGAAAATATATCCACCTATTGTAATGTAAGTTCTCATTGACTTTATATCAGTCCATACATAGGCAGTAAAAACATCATCTAGCTATTAAATCACTCATTAATAAATCTGAACATTAATGGTTTGAATCTGTTTCCCAGTTAAAAATATTCATAAAAGAGTAATTTCTGGAGAAAACAATTAAATCTGTTTATTTGGCCTGCAGTAAGTGAAATAAACTACAAGAATTCTGTCCTCAGCAGTTTCAGGAGGGACACAATAACCATACCTGGGACTGGTTAATATTATTCACCATAGGCTTCAATTCTCTCATCAATCTGTACTTGCTCTCAAGAAGGAAACCAGGAAGCACCAGTACCACTGCCCTCCTGCACACTTGCAAAAGTATCTCTAGTGCTTGAGCTTTCGGGGTGGCAGCTGCAGGGACAGACTCTCCCACCTCAGTTACTCCGCTGTCTCTAAAACGTTTGGGAAATGGTACTGACCAGTACCAGCTTCCCAACAGAGAGATGGCTTGGCAGGAAGGCCAGAGACTAAAGCATGGGATAGCGAAACACTATGCAAGTTTATACAGACCACATTTCTGCTCATCCTTCCTTTCACATGGAGATAAAACTGGCAGGGGATCAAACATAAGGGGAGAGAGAAGATGAATGCCTGCCCAATGCAAATGCCATTTCCATGGAAAGGGTGGGGTCACTAGGAAGCAGCTGAATGAACTGGAACATCTCCTCCTGCCTGGCATTCCTCGTTGGCCCACACCTTATGCAGTGAGAAGACGAAGTGAAAGCTGCTAATTTCTTGCCTACCTCAGTTGTAAGTCAGAGAAAAATATAACATTAGTGTGTAGCTTTGTCTAGATCTATCACCATCTCAAGCCATGCTAACCTCACATACTGCAGAAACTGCCCCATTGCTTAATAAGAAAATGATTTATTGCCTGCAGAAGATACTATCCATTTCAATCAGCTTAAAGGGCTCCTCACTGAATATTTGTTTTGGATTAAATATCTTCTGTGATCTCAAGTAAACAGGGAATCAGCTTCAAAGGTATTAGACTAGTTTGACTACCTACACATTTCTCATGCAGCATGTTTCCTTAGAGCTGGGAACCAGTGCACAAAATTCCATTCTTTCTTTGTAGGAATGAGGAAAAGAGATCCATAACAGAGGCCGGACACCTTATCAGTGTGAACTACAGTAAGGAGCAAAAGAAAAAGGTAGAGCTTCAGAAGCACAGAAAAAAAAAAAAAGGAAAGAAAAAAAACCAAACAACCCAACCCTGAACACTAAACAAAGTTTTTAAGCTTAGAGAGGGAATTCTGAACATCAATTAAACACAATTCTTGTAAAGCACCAGGACATGTTATATTCATCTGTTCAAATACCATAGCAAACAAAAGGTCTCTGAACACTATATGATGCCAAATGAGAAAATAAAGATGAAAAAACCAAACCACGAGTCTTCTGCCCAGCACAGCTGGCCCTCAGGCAGCACAGTCTATCACCACATCTGTTTTCTGCAGAAAAGCACTGCTTGGGGATTAGCACTGAAAATTTCGAACAAGCGTATCTGACACTGACCATCATTCAGGCAGGGAGGTACCACAGCTACTTACAAACATTACACCACCACCACATTAAAAAGAGATAATAAAATAACACAATAGTTTGCACAAAGGTCAGTGTTTTGGAAAGTGTGACTAAGATCAGTACCAAACAATGACCCACCAAGATCTGGAATCTAGATGTTGCCCTTCAAATTTGTATGAGACAGAAGGATCTGGAAAAAAAAGAATTTCTGATCTTTACAGAGACATTCTCTGATCCTCTAGAATTATACAGAGAAACAGAAACGTGCCTAATGCACAGACCTGTGCAAGACAGTAGGCTGGAGGTATGCAGTGCATCTGTCTATAACAGCAATGATTCCAAAGTTCAAAGCTGTACCTTTTGCTGGAGTTTTTGTTGTTAGTTGGGTTGTTTTGTTTGCTTGGGTTTTTTAAAGGCAATGAGTTCATTTGCCTCTGGCACATTTGAATAATTTTTTTTTATGGCACTGCTGCACTGACATTTCCAAGGACTGCAGCAGAATCCTGCATAAAAGGGAGCTGCCACAGAACACCCAGCCCTCTGCAGTATTTGCATTGAAGAAAACCGAGAAAGTGAAATAACAGACACTCAAGGAGATAAAGTAGAAGGCCCTTTGCATGCAGGCACAAAATGCACCAGTTTCAAACCCTCTGTTAATGCTGGAGCTTGGAACAGTTCCTCTCAGGAGGCTCTAAGGAAGCTCAGGATAATAAGAAACTGCAAGAAAGAACAAAGAACTTCTTCCCATCTTGTCCCCATAAAGGGATCACCGTTAAGCTTACGTGATCCTGTCCGTTTTTTAAACTAAAGAGCGTTTATTTTCTTCCTAATTCAGATGCAAGAATAAACACCATATGCTTTATTGTTTTTTTTTCTTAGATTGTAACGGTATAGAAAAGCCTCTAAGTTTATATGTTGGAAGCAATCACTCTGGAAGACATTTGGTTACACGATGTCATCAAACTGCAGGAAAACCCCAGAACCTGAGAAAGCCAGTCCCGGGGGATGGGGAGGAAGTAGCATACTTTGTAAAGTTTCCAACTGTTAACTTCAGCTTTCTGCATAAATTACAACGTTTAAAGGGAGCTACTTTTCTCCCTCCTCACCCTTCTACTTAGCCACAAGTAAAACAGGATTTGAGGATTTGCTGAAGCCTGAAATGTATGTGAAATAACCAGTTATTAAATACCACGTTTAGAAATTCAGCCTGTGAATAAAGGCACAGAGCGAGCACCAGCTCATCCTCCTCGTTTACCGCTGTAGTTTTTATTGCAAAGGCTTTTCCCTCTCCCCGGGTAACCGCTCGCTGCTCTGCGGCGGGACACTAACATCGCCGCTTTTTGTGCCACGGGACACGCGAAAAATCCCCTCCGTAAAAGCGAGCTCGGTGAAACAATGCACAAAAGGCCCCCGCCTCGCCGGCCCCGAAGCCTGGGCCGCTGTCAGCGGCCACTTTTTTTTGCGACCGTTTTAAACCGAAGCAGCGGGCGCTGTGACAACCCGCTGTCGCGACAGCGGCCTCCTGGCGCTCTCCCTGCCGGAGGCGCTCGCAGCGGGGAGAAGCGAAGCCCCGGGAAGACCCCACCGGGCCGAGTCGAGTCGAGCCCAGCCAAACCGGGGACCCCAAAGCCCCCTCTTCCCCCGCGGCGCCTTTGTGTGCCCCCGCCGGGCGAGGCGGGGCGGGGCCGCGTAGACAATGCTCCGTCTGTGCGGGGGCCCGTGCCGATTGGCTGCGCGCCGCTCGTGCCCATGATGTCATGCGGCTGGAATGCGCGCCCGCGTCCCATCCGCTCCGCTCGGCTGCGCGCTGCCCCGCCGGCACCGGCACTGCCC
>VZTM01042823.1:5124-31678 GCA_013400555.1 Jacana jacana | reverse complement strand
AAGCGCCGCCGGCAGCCGCCGCGGAATGCGCCGTCGCCGTCGCGGATTCCTACCGCATGCGGCGCCCCCGCGGCGGGGCTGAGGAGGGGTTGGGGAGATGGGAGATGAGGGACCGACGGCCCCGGCCCGGCGGAAAGCCACGCCGCGTCGGGATGACAGCGTTGGCAAAGCAGCCGCGAGTCCGGGAAATCAGGCAGGACGGCCAGCGGTGCCTTTCCTCAGGCCCTTCCCGGACGGTGCGAGAGTGGGGGCTCCGCCGGTCTCCCCGGGAGAGGCGCGGCCTGAGGGGGGGCCGTCCGGCTGCTAGAAAAGGCCACAGCCTCTCACGCAAACAGCTCTCCCGCACTGCGTGACGGCTGGGACTACTTCTGAAGTTACTTTGAGAGGTTACAAAGTCACAGGAAACTAAAAAGCAATGGGAGGTGATGAAAAAGGGGGAGAAAAAGGGTTCCCGAGGGGTCACAGTGAGATGAAGGTGGAGCGGGACGAGGGGCTCCTCTTGAGCTCATCATGCCTCTGCTCCGTGTTGTGGGCGGGAATCCTGGCGATGGATTTTGGTGCCGGTCACTGCTTTCCCCTACCGCCTTCAGGCACTACTGAACCAATGCAGGGCTGCGTTGGCTACAGCTGGGGAGGGCAGCCAGTCTGCGCTGCAATGGGTCCCATTCCGCTGTGGAAAGCGCAGGGCACACCCGAGGTCTGCATGCTGGGCATACCAGTGGGATTACACCCCATCCAGCCTAGGGAGCGTTGGTTCCTGGCAGCGAGCGGTGGGCCACTGCTGGCATCAGCACTGAAGCCACTCTGGAACGCAAGTATGGATTCAACACTTGGTTCATTGAGTGAAGTGCTGACCCGAAAATACCACGCTGCGTTCCCTTCAGCGTTACTGTAACGCTGGGCATACAAAGTAACCTTTCAATACATTTCAATTTTAACAAATTTGAAAATAATAATCAGAAGATGATCCACTGATAGGACTGGAACAGCGGTCTTTGTAAGACTGGCTGCTGGGGCTGTGGCCCACCAAACCACCTACTTGGCATCCCCCAGGAATAACTTGGTCTGTGCTCCTGTTTCATAGCAAAAATTCAGGACTAAGTGCCTGGTCTAACTCCGGTTGAAACCAATGGCATTCTTGGAAACAACTTGTGGTGGGAGCCCCGTCAGGCTGTAACAGTCCCGAGGGGCTCGCGGGGCAGCCAGGAGGTTGTTTTATACTGTGGTGCTGTGGATCAGCTCAGCCTAAACCACTCCACCACTGCACAGCTTCTAATGAAAACAGCCAGGGCTGTTCCTAATTAAAGGAAGCAGAACTGCCTGAACTACCCATTGGGAAAAGGAAACTGTGCAAGAGAAGCAGGAAACTGAAGAATGGGGTGAGGGAAATGGCGGTTCACGTCAACATAATGAAAGTTCATTAGTTTGCAGACATTCGCGTTGGAATAAACGCATCTTTCATGACCTCAGCGAACGTATGATTTAGAGCTAGAGTCAATATCCTCCAAAGTCCTTGGAAATGTTTCCATTGACTTAAGTAAAGTTGGATCAAGACCTTATTTGTTAATGTGCTCAATCATTTTTGCTACAATACACAGTGGCTTGGGAAGTTTCAGGCATTTCCAGTTGGTATGCTTTTCTCAGCTCCATAAATTATGTTTCATCAATTTTGAAATAAAGTGGTCCTGATTAATAACAGACAAAAACAAGGCATAATACTTTCTTGCTGGACCATCAGCTTTAAATTATCCTCAAATAAATCACTTAGTATTTTTATTTTTTAGCAGGGCACAAATACCATTCAGTGTTTTTGTGCTGCTACTGGACGCCTGATAAGAAATCTGCCGGTCTTTTGGGGTGATTGTTGCCGTTTATTCCGTGATCAGTAATATGCTCACACCCCACGGGAAAAGGTTGAATAAGAAATATTTGAGCGTAGTTACAAACACATTCTGTTTTGCATCACTCTGACAACACAAAGCAAATGTAAGCCCATCAGTGCAGGACAAAGCAGCTGCAGCATACTGGGCAATCTGGCTCATTATGCGTAAATCTCTTATCTTTGCCCTATTTTTCTACATTCCTTATTACTAAAGCTGTTTGTATGGAAAGAGGATTTGTACGAGAATTATTCCCCACCTGAAATCATAATCCTCTTTGTGACATTGTAATAACTCCTTCAGCAACCATATGTAATATCATAAACACGTGCTGATGACTTCAGTTGGAAACTAAGGAAAAAAAGCTCTGAAGAGACAAAGTCTGTTTTCTTGGAAACATGGCCGATAATCTTACAAACATCCTTGCACATGAATTATTGTAAGCATATGTGTAGTCCTATTAAACTCCCTGAGCCTAAATTATCCCTTGTGTAATTCCACCATAATCTATAGAATTAATGTGGCTCAATGGAAAACTATCAAATACACATTGTGATTTCTGTGTTCCGCTCTGTGTCGGAGCCATACTGAGCCTCAAGGACTGACTGAGGAGGTGTAAGGGGGTGACTGGTGAGTCTTACATGTGGCATCAGGCCTAGCCATGTCTGAGATGGATCGTTGTCTCGTTCCTACCCATCTGATCTTGATAAAGGGCCTTTGTTTAATCAACTGGCCCCGCTGAAGAGGGGAAGGATGATTTCCCTGAAGGATAGTGGGAGTTTGTTCAGGAGAGGTAACTGTGGACAGGAAGTTAATTTGCCAGGAGTAGCTCCGAAGGGTGATACGTAAGGGAAGAAAGAAGGCTTTGCTGAGTGGTGTGGCTGGTTTGAGGGAGGGGAGTAAGGTTCTGAATTGGGGTGGGTGGTGGTACCAGCCATGGGGTGGGGAAGGAGAAGATTAAGAAAATACAACACTGTGTGTGTGGTCACAGGTGTGGGGTGTGATTTTGCCTAGAGCAGAGGAGTAGGTTCTTAGGTGGGAGGTAGGAGCTACAGTGCTCAGAAGTACTGTGTTGCAGGAGGAAACTGGAGCCAGTTGTGCTGGTTTGGTCCATGGAGGAGGTTGTTGCTCTGGTGAGGAGTGTGTTCTGCGCTGTGCTACCATCAATAGAGCTTGCTGGCCGTGCAGGTAACTGAAGGGGGAGCTGGCTAAAGAAAGTGTCTTCCAATAATCTGGTGCTTTAAGGAAGGGAAGGATGCTCTTAGGTTCCTGACTTGCCTCTTCTAAGGATCAAGGGGAAAAAATATTAGTGAGTACTAACCTGGTGAGGCAAGGAGAAGGCAGTACTGCTTGTTTCCCCTTTGAAGCACTTTAGTTAAGAGACAAGGAGCTAACTAAGCCCTTAAACTTGAGAGAGTCTTTCCCAGGCTGTCCTGTGTCAGTGCATTAACTAGTCCTGGTTGTGTGAAATGTCCCGTCTAGTGACAGTTAAGCTAAGTAATGTTTTAGCCTAATTAGCTTATGTGACTAAAGTCATTAAAGCAACTGGAGGATAAAGGCAACTTGTGACTCTAGTAAGACTTGCATCTTCCTGCTGCTTGATGCCTATTAAGACCAAACGTGAGCACAGCATGCAGTAGCACTGAAGAAACTGCAAAACAAGAACTTTACAAAAGAGCATTAGCAGTCCCCAAAACTGTCCTTGCTCTTTCATTTATTAGGATTCCTTTTGAAAATAATCGTCGTCCTAGGTAAGCTTGTATAACATCTGTTCGTGTTTTACCTCAAATACCTACTTAAAGCATTGCTGTACTCATACTGCTAGTTATATTGGAAAATTGTGGGAACATGCAGTACTGCCCCCAGTACTTTAATTAAAAGTGCCATGCTGTTATGTGTGCTGTATTGCTTCTTGACCGCTTTAACAGACTTCTCATCCCATGCGAGAAGCTCTTGTAGAACAATTACGGGTGCTATGAGGTGTTTTGTAGCCCGCTCCTCTTTCCTCTGTACCAGATTACAGAAGACAACATTTTCCTGGCAGTCATTAATTCTACCTAAAAGGTTGGCTTACAAGTGTCTTAAAATCAACATCTGGAAAAATTAAGTACTCGGACTTCTTAAAAATACCACAGACTGAATCATGGGGCCAAATTCAGCCTTGATGGAATTATTATCTGCTATCTCTGTTCTGTGTTTTCCCAATATTGCTTGAGTAAATTCCCTTATATGGAGATGTCTTCAGAGATGCACATGATGCCAAAATGCTCTGAGAATTGCATAGGACCAAACCTAAAATACTGCAGTAGATAACAAAAAAAAACCCCAAAACCCCAGACTTTTCTTGAAAGAGGGTGGTGGTGCAAATCCCTGCCTTGAGAAGGGATTTTAAGCATCAGTTCTGGCAGTTGTAACACTGGCAGCTCAAGTCTTATTTTTGGGAAAGACTCCCCATTGTGTCTAATTTTTAAGGACACAAATGTTGCTCACGTTCACGATAAAATAACTTGTTAAAGTGAAAGGCTTATCTAAATGTTTGTATTTGCAAAGACTAAGTTTGATTTAAAACAAAACAATATTTCAAATTGTTAAAATGCCTAAACACTTGCTTCTTAATCCATCACTTTTTCATTGATTCTAATGTTGGTGTCTTCTTCTGTCCTCCATCCTCTTATGAAAATAGGTTTTTTTTTGTTACCTGGTGGTGCTAGCTATGGATAAATAAGCTAAAGGCAGACTTTTGTGCTTTTTAAAAATTTTTATTTTAGATTCATGATCTCACCTTAAAATGTGATAGTTGCATTTTGAACAGTGTGGGTATAGCTAAGAGAACAGTTGAATGCCAAAGTACATTCCTGTATAGAGCTAGTATAAAAAATCCACCAAAATGAAATGACTTACCTGCAACCTGATTAGGGGTGGGGATCCTATGTTACCATGTGTTGTCCTGTTCCCCACCGCCTCCTCTTGCCTTCCCCCCTGGGTGAGTGAAAGACTTGCTGCTGGTGCTGGTTTTTTACTTGCTAAAACCAGTACACAAGCAGATGGCAACCAAAGACTTCAGATATTGATTGCACAGCAAGCAAAATGCCTGTCATATTTCACAATTTTCTTCCTCAAGCATCGTAACAGCAAGTAAGTTTGTTGGCTTGAAGCAGATAGGTTAGAGAGTCATTTCCCCCTCCTGTTTGGTAGGCTCGTCCATCAGCAGGACCTTAACCATTTGCAGAAAGTCTGTGCCACCAGCAGATGTACTGAAGTGTTTGATTCTGTTTGCCAACAAGCAAAATACTAACAGTCATCAATTTTATTTTACGGTGATATTTACCCACAAGATCAACATAGCAAAATACACAAAGGAAATGCCTGCAGGGACAACATGTGTTACCAGAACTGCTCCTTTGTGAGGGAGATGAGACCTAGAATCATAGAATTGTCTAGGTTGGAAGGGACCTTTAGGATCATCTAGTCCAACCATGAACCTAACGCTGATAAAAAACAACAACCCATCACTAAACCATGTCTCTAAGCACTATGTCAACCCGTCTTCTGAATACCTCCAGGGATGGTGCCTCAACCACTTTCCCTGGGCAGCCCATTCCAGTGCTTAATAACCCTTTCAGTGTAGACATTTTCCATGATAGCCAATCTGAACCTCCCCTGGTGCCTCTTGAGGCCATTTATTCCTAAAAGAGACTCACTAGACCCCCTTAAAAATGGGGGGGAATTTCCTCTTCGGGGGGAATCTAGGGGATTACTAGACCCCCTTAAAAATGGTGACATTTTCTTTCTTGTTTTGCTTCTGATGGCTTTTCTTAAAGGCTTTCCATCAGTTGCACTGTTGCTCCTGAAGTTCCTGATACCACTTCCCTGGCAGCCCTGGACATCAGAGAGCCAAGGCCTGGACTGGCTGACAGGCACACACCGGTATTTTCCCTCCCAGTGGCAGGGAGCAGATAACGTGCATGTATTTTGAAGAGGCAATTTCTGGCTCTCCATGATATGTACAGAGGCTATTACATTTAACAATTGCTTGATGCAAGCTCAGGATGACCTGAGATTTATTTGAGCACTTTTATCTCCTTCCCTGAATCCCAGAACTTGATTTTTATGTGACCCAAGCATGTTCTCATTGCTTCCATTTGAGTGCAACTCTTAAACAGGGCCTGGACAATTTCACATCTTTTAAGGAATGACGTGTTCCACTAATTTTCCTCTTCACCCTCCATTGCATTCTCCAATAATAATTTCAAAACAGAACTGGTTTAAAATAGCTGCATTATTCAAACTTACTTATTTGGATATCAAACGCAAAATAATTAAAACGTACTGACCCGTGAATAGATCTGTCTCCTGATGGTTAAAATCTTCATGTTTGCTTGTTGAAACAAGACTCTGCTTGAGCAGTGCTGATATTATAAAAGGCTGGTTAATTATCCAGTCGTACTCTTAATAGACAAAATCTGAATATAGAAAAAAGGAATAGAAACCTTCTCGTGCTTTCTAATTCTATGACTTCTTCCAATTTTAACTACCTAGGTGGTATTTTCTAGATGGGAGCAATTTCTCACCAGAAATATTTCCCACCTCTGACATGGTATTCTTATAAGCTTGAGAAAATGTGGTGGTTTTTGCCTCTTTGTTAACTCCAGTTCACTATCCTTCTTTGAACTTCCAGGGTAAAGCTCTACTCAGAAGTTAAGGTAATTTGAAGAGCAAGACAATGCACAGCAAGTGATAGTCTGAGTCCCTTATGGGGTTCTTTGGGACTGAAATGGTGCAAAGGAGAGAAGGCTGCCAAGTGCTGCACATGATGAGTGACTAGCTGAGATACGGTGGCATTTAGCCAGAGGCTGGCTACCACAGCGTGGAGACGCAGTTGTTATAACAGAAAGGATCCCAAATCTGTTTGGATAAGAGAGGTTTCAAATAACCCATGTCACACTTAATGTACTTCAGTAGATGTCAGAGGATGTGATTCAGACTTGGGGGGCGGGGGGAGAGTGAAGGGAATTAGGGATAGCTGATGCTCAGATAACCGAGACTGTACCAGAATACAGAATCCTGAGGTTTTTAGCCACTTTATCCCAGATCATTAATCTTGTCCATTTTATGCTTGTTTTGCATCCCACACAACTTCAGAATTTCCAAAATACGTTGAGTGTGGGTTTTTTCTGTTCTCAGTTTTTTGGTTAGTTTTTTGTTGTTGTTGTTTGGTTGAGGGTTTTGGGGGGGGGAGGAGGGGAGGGGCGTGTTTTGTTTTGTGCTGTGGAAAAGTCTCTATTTTTCTTTCTATTTTTCTTTCTCTTTATTTTTCTTTAATTTTTTCTTTTTAAATTTCAAAACTGGAACAAAGATTTAGTATCTAAGTGGAAGCTTTAATGGACGTAGTAGCTCTTATCTGTTCTTTAAAGCTCAGTGATATGAATGTGGTGTACTTTGTGTGAGCTAGGTGTGCTTGCTCAGTAGTCAAGGCAGTACTGGGGACAGTACTGTTCCATCTGCAGTTCTCGTGTGTTTTTTCTGTTGACAGACCTCCAAAGGGGGAGTGTATAGGGTAGAAGGAGAGCTGCACGCCAGTAGCAAGTACTGGTAATGTTTACTTTTGAACACAGAGAAAGATTCTTCTTATGGAAGTTAAAAACTGTGAGAAAACAGAGACAACTTTATTTTGTATCTTCATGGTATAATTAACTTTCTTCAGAGGAAAAGCTTGGCAAATGAGCACGATATCCCAGAAATATTCATTGTATCACAGCCAGCACAGTTCAGTGTTAACAGACCAGCAGTAAATTCAGCCTCCACAATATAAAACCTTAATTGCCTTGTATTACATGTTCTGAATCTCCAATAAACCTGAAAGAACTGGGTGGGGTGGGTGTAGGAGGCCAAGGCAGCAGTAATACATTCTTTCCTCAGAATTGTCTGTTCAAGCTTTCCTAGAGGAGTACTTTGCATGGCAGCAGAGCTCTCTGTGTTTCCTCAGCCTCCTATTCTACCACCATTCTTGTTATTCAAGGAAAAAGTTAAATGACAAGTTTCAGCAATTATCTCTAGTCTAGAGTTAAATTAAAAATACGATTAGAATTGTGATTGCGCTCCAAGATAACTACCTTTGCTTCTCAGTGGCCAACTTCTGTCTGTCACAAAAGAGCAGAGATCTCCACACAAATAATTTTTGGAGGTATCTGTTTTGTACCTAACTACACTGCAAAATTGGACTTGGTGTATACCCTTTTGCAGCCTGGTTACCTTTTTAAGGAATTACTACAGATGTTAAAGTAGAGCTGTTAAGATAGCATTTAAGTGCTTCTTTACAAACACTGCAGCAATACTTTTGATATTTTGTTTCTCAGTGTGGATATAAAAAGAACATTAACTGTGATTCCCGGCTGTCATGCTTGCTTTTTCACAAATGGTTGCCTCTAAAAACAGGCCCTGTTTACTGCTGCTGAATAATAATTTCTGGACTTCATCTTGGCAGTGAATGTTGGGGAGATATCCTTTAAGCCACTGAATTGGAAGTTAGGACATTCATTTTGGTGTCAGCTGACATCCCAAGCTGGATCGTAAATGAAAAGCAGTGGAGTTCAGTTGCAGAGTGTAACAATAAAGCAGGAAACACTAATTGCCAAACTACTGGCAACTCAAAGTAGAATTTACAGTAATGCTAACTGAGCAGATCTGACTCCTGATATAACATTACAAATATCCACTCTTTCTTAGGCCAAATAGAGGGGTTTCTAATGTTAAGAACATACTGTGCACCACTGTGTAGAAGTGGCAGGATTAGGTACAACAACCTCACTGCGTGGTTTAAAATACTTCTTTTATATAAAAAAGCAAAAACTGTAATTTGTTGTTATGGACTCCTTGAAAAATTATCTGCTGCATAGTGCCAGGACAACTTCATCAATCTATGAATATTCTCCCTCTGTCTCTTTCTGAAGTTCATGCAAAATCTGTTTGAGCACCTGTCTAAATCCAATATTGTCCAGAAGATCATCTCATTGCATAGTCACGAATACATTATTTCTATAGAAACAAATTAAAGCCACCATGCAACCCTCCACATTCCTGACCCTCCCCACCCCCACTCCCCCATAAAAAAAGCCCTCCAAACCCCCCCAAAAAATGAACCATTCTGGGTGGAACAGTGACAAAGGTCTGGTAATACTGGACTAATGTCTGCGTTACCATTCATGAAGCAACAATTTACAATAGACTTGTTTAATATGTGTAATACTTAACTGATAAAGTGCTGTAACTTGTTTGAAACATTCCTTGGAGAATCCCCTCACTTTTCCCCATTTTTATCTGTTAAATGTTATTATTGCTCCCAGTCTCTTTCTGGTTAGAGAATAACAAGCATGTCAACCATCTTGTTTAGCTTTGTTCCTCAGGTATGAGCAAAGATAACAAAAGGTATGTGTAAAACTGATCTTATCAATCAACAAATCCACCTTTTTACAGGTACATGTACGATTATAGCCCTTCACTGGCACAGCTAAATAGGAAACTGATTATTTCTGCTGCACGTATATTTCTGTCTGATCCATTAACTGGATTATAGGACATGTTAAAAAAATTTTGGGTGAGGTGGTAAAAATGATACAAGAAATACTAAATGTGAAATTTTACACTATGCAGAATAGTCACCTGGTTTTAAATAAGCATGGCAGCAGAGGCTGATCTTGTAACACACATCACGGTCCTCTCCTATGTAACCATTGCAGCCTGAAACAGTGATGCGGGATAAAAAAAAAGCTGTCCAAAGCTGTTACAGTGAAAGCTAGTGGTTTTCTTAAACTCTCCTGCAAAATCCTGTTCCTTATGAAGCTGCTTTCTGCAACATGACCTCTGCTTCAGAGTACTTCCTGCTCATTTCAAAAGTACTGGTCACAAGACTATCGTTATGCTATAAGGAAGAACGGTGATTAAAAGAAGTCAAATCCAAGTTTCAGAAAGTTCTAGGTTCAAACTGTGCTGCAATCAACCAGAAGGGCTCGATGCTTCCTTTCCTAGCTCCTCACCCGCCTCCCAGCACAACCAGGTGTTTATTGGTGCAGCATGGGCCAGCAAAAGGGGAGGGAGGGATATTGGAGTACTGACTGAGAGCCAGGGAGCTTCTTCAAACACCTTACACAGTGCTTGCTTGTGCTCCACCGTACAGTCACCAGTACGAGCTGCTTTCTGACTTCTGTGACAGTCAGATCTAGTACAAGTCTACAACTCAGCTTTCTTTAAATGTGCAGGTTTTTTTTTAAAGATCTCATTTTTCTCCTGTAAAGTTTCTGAACTGTGTTTTTCTGTCCCGTAATACAGACACTAACCTCCCAGTGCATTACTGGCAATTAAATAAGCTTCAGTTAAATGATCTTTGTGTGTTCCTCACGTGTAAGCTGTCCTTCATTCGCATAGCATTACTCGTGAATGGAAGACTATTCTTGATGAAATGATAATTAAAATCTAATGTCCTAGGGAATAGTTGTCTTAAACACTACATTCAACAACCAGCTTGTAATTACTTCCAGGAACTAGCTCCCTGTCTCAAAATGTAGATTAAGGGTTGTGAGATCTATTTCTAGTGCTGTGAGTCTCTCTGACACACACCTCGGTGATCAAAGCTCTTACATACGCTGTGGCTGTTGATGTCCTGCGCTTGACTGGAAGGGAAGACTCTACCCAAGTCCACACTAACTGAATGCAGCAGAGGGACACCATGAATGCGATCAGCTCTGATCTACACAAGATTGAGAGGGGTATTGCAATCTGTTGTAAAAAATGTTTATGAAGACTTTTTCTTTTTTTGCTTATTCCTGCTATAATGTCTTAAAAGAGCCAATGCTAGATAACAATGTATGTTCCTGATTTGCACAGTAAGTGTTAAATCGAAGGAAAAAAGTGACATTTTAAAGCTTCAACACTTAAGACAAGCATGACCTAGCAGTAGTCAGGCTTTTACTAAGCACAATGCTGCAAACTATCAGAAATGAAGTGGATGACCATGGCTACAGTCCTTGAAGGCTCCTGTTTGTTCCCACTGTCTCCAGCTGGGAGAGCAAAAGTTCCTTTAAAGAAGAAATAAAAGCAGTGTAAGGTCAGCAGCTTGTATCTGCTGGGGTACTGCAAGTCCATAGCCCACCACACTGCCTTGGTTTCAAGCATGATCAGCAGAGGGAAAGGCAACACAAATGTGATTTGAAGGGAAGCACTCTTTATGCAATGTATTTGAGCAACTATGAAGACACCTAGCAAGGATCTGTTAAAACCATTCATTTCCATCGTGAAGATGTAGGAGATTCGGTCCTTAGAGAGAAATTGTGACAGCAAGCCGTTGTGCTATTTGCCCAGGACTGAAGTGTGGGGTGAAGACCTGTTTGATTGGATTGTGCCACTTGGCACTGAACCAAGAGAAGGTTTTTGTGCAAGTGCTGCTACCTAATTGTCCCCGAGATACTCCTGCCCACAGAGAGGGCTGCAATTTGTGAGAGCACATTGGCTAAAGCATGCTGATAAGCTCATTTGAGAGTGGAAAAGGGATGGGGAAGATGGTCTCACTAGGTTTATTTATGCACTGTGGCCCCTTGCATAGATACAAAAGGATATTTTTGCTTTGCAAATATGATTTGCATTTGTAGCTCTAAAATGGTCTACATGGTATCTGTATACAGCAAGCTTTTGTTTTAAGGCTTTTTTTTCATCTTTTATGACAGGGTGTTTGTGCATGAAAAGCAGGTGTCAGAATAATTGTGTGAGTACAACTTTAGAGTTTACTTTTGAGACTTTGACTACTGTCCCCAGAAATCCTTAATGGCTTGCAAAATATTACGGAATGGCATAATTTTATGGTCATCAGAATGGTCACTGCGGAGCTGTAATTGGCTGAAAGTAGATCAGTGGGTTTAGCTTTCAGTTCAGTCTGGTTAGTTGTCTTTTGCCATAACTTGGAAATAATCTTCTCAGCTGCTTTTGTCAACCCCCCTCTCGTAGCTATTTTATTACAGTCCAACAGGCACTCTTTTATCTTCCCCTCCTCCTTTTCTAAAACAAAATTAACCTGTTTTTTTAATGTCCATTAGAGGACAACCAAGTCAAAAGAGAAGCAACTCTGAATACTTAATAGTTGTCCACTAATGTCTATCTAGATAATCTGATGACTAAAAGTCACTTACAATTTAGCTTCCAGGCTAGGGCTTGGGGAAGAAATTTTGGATGCCTTTTGTTCTCTTTTGAATCTTCGCCACTGTCGATGATGGTATTTCCATAAAGTCGTGTTTGTTTCCTTTAAGAATATATTTCTTATTTTGCTTTAAGTCTGTATGGTATTCCGTTTTCCTCTTTTGGAAATAAGAGAAAAAAGAGGTAAGGTATTTCATTCCAAGCATCCCACATATATATAATGCAAACGTGTTTGCCTCAATGTTAATATTTAAGGGAAAGAATGACAAAAAGCCCAAGCCAAGAATCTGAACTTAAGGAATCCAGTCAGCGACCTTTAAGTCTTTGGATAGACCCTGGGCTCACCATTTTCTGTTCCATGCTGGGAGCAGGAAGAATGCAGTTTTCCCCTATAACAATGACAGTTTGGTTGTACCCACCTACTACAAACAAAAGATAAGAGTTACTCAATAACAAAATGCTAGTTTACTTGGGCTCCACTGTGCTTTTGGAGAGAACTAGCAGTTACTTGAGATTGACTTTTCCTTGAAAAGGTTATCTAGTTGATAACAAAGCCTCCTTTAAGAGAATTCAAGCCAGGAACTCAGAATATTCTGTGTTCTATCCCCTATGGTTGCGATGCAGCCGTTTATTGAAGGCTTTGATCTGATTTTAGGCTGTGAGCCTACCGTTTCTGAGCTCTTCTGAGTAGTTCTAGCTGCATCCACTTTACAGACTTCTGGGTCATTTCAAATCCAAGTTTTCACTTACTAAGACTAATTATAAACTGCTGAAAAGGGGCCTTAACTCAAGTTGGCACTTGAGCCAGTAATCAGTAAGGAAATAGCTACAAATATAAGGAAATGGGTACTGTCCCACTCTCTCATAGCTGATTATCTGAATTTAAAACCACTTTGTATGTACTATTTTAACCTGTGTTTCCCAGGTTAACCAAACAGAGTAAAGAACATGCTGTCGGGGAACACAGGCAGAGATTCTCTTGGCTTTGGTGCCCCAAAAGGCTGGCAGTGAAGCAAAGGGGGAAAAGTTTTCCCAAGTCCTTGAAAATCAGATTCCTCCACATCAGATTCCTGAAGCCGTTCAGTTTTTCAGAACAGCCTCTTGTGAAGAAATCCAGTGTTACCTTAAGAGCATTTATCTGGGAGGTTACAAGTCTGAACAGGCAAGTGATTTCCTTTAGCAGTAGTCCTTGCCATGCAGATGACAGACAGAAGAAGGTTCCTAGAACTCCCCAATGTTCAAAGGTAGACTCATGAAGTTTATGAACCCACAGTTTGAAAGCACACCAAACCCCCAAATCCCGCCCTGGGCATAGCTTTAAGGCAAGAACCGAGCTTTCACTGAGGTATAACTGTAGAGCAGGATGAGGATGGGCTACATTCTGCTTTGCCCTAAACAGAAGCAGCATGTGAACTCAGCGCCGTTGGAGCCTTGGCTGTGTTTGTAGACGAGGTGGTCCCTGCCAGGCCAGCGGGCTATTCAGGCACGGGATGTGGTGCATGAATGGAAGCATTCATCGCTTTTCTCTTCTCATGCTTCTCTGTGCCTCAGGGCGTTGATCCTGTGCTGTTGCCCCTTACTCAGAGCAGAGGAAGAGGCTGCCTCTGTCCTTATTCCCCTCTACTCTATTTCCCTTGCATAACAGAAAGCCAGATTCAAAGCAAGATTCAGTGCAGGGAGCACTAATCTAAAATAAACTGCCATTAGCCATAATAAAGTCCAGTGTATCTCCAATTTACCAAACTATCTAGAACTGTGCAGAAAGTCCTGATAAGATAGTCCTCGCTTCAGCCCAGGGAAAAAAGCCCTTTCACACGTCAGATCTACTTCAACCAGGTCATTTTCAAGGACCTGAGTACGTTCTGCACAAAAAGTCCTTTCCACATAGTCTTAACCTATTAACTGCTTTTTAATGTCAGGCATAATGTAGGTTAAAAAACCACAAAACCCCTCTGTTCTGAACTTACATGTGACCACATCAAGGGACTCTGCTTCTGCCGAGGATTATTAAGCCTGTTGGACAGGTTATAACGGCTGGCTTTCCCGCAGGCCTTGCAACATCATGACACTAATTCTCTGTGCGATGTTTTCTGACTATTTCTAATTACTTTCTGCATAAAGCAGACTGTTTCTCTACACCCTTGTTTCCGAGCAGCGGGAGCCGCTGCTGCTGCTCAGCTAAATTCCACCCCCCCCTTCCCTACCAGAATAGCTGCTGCAACTTTTTGCCATCCGACGCCGAGGAAAAGGCTTCAGAGAGCGAGTCTCCTCCTGCGGCAGCTGAGGAGCTGCTGTCGGCTTCACCAGAGTCAGGCTGTGCAGTCTGTAGAGCGTTTTCACTGCCCTTTGAGCTGTCTTCTTTGTATATGTTTCTGTAGCCAGACACATAGCTCTGTGTGTGTACAGATGACAGATGTGTTTATATTGCTTTATAGGTGGAACAGTGTGTAGAATTACGTTTTGCCAGATGAATGTGAAATGCTAAAGTAGACTTTCACACACTTAGCTCCAACAAAATATCTTTTAAAAGTTGTTCCAACATACAGAATATAATTTTCCATTACAAAATCTTAAGGGTGGACTGTACTACTGAAAGTAAGGTGCTTAAAATGAGAAAACAGGACATAATGAAAGTCAAATTGACTGTATCAGGAAAAGAGGGGGAAACTCTGTTCCTTCCCCTATTACTGATAGTAACGCCCTTTTTTTTTCCTTTTCTATATTTTAGAGCCTGAACCAGTTCAATTTTCACAAGTGACAGTTTGCTCTCTGTGGTGCAAACCGGCTGAGGATTTTTGCAGGGCAGCTGTGAAGAAAGTACTTCTTAAATCTTTAAGTACTGTGCCTGTAGCATGACACTCGTCACCTTTTTATTTATCTTAAGAAGTGAGCAACAATTTTCAAAAGGCGCACTACAGATTATAAGGACAGCTTTGACAAGCCCAGAGGAAAAATGATACTGGTTTAATGCTTCGGGGGTTTTGGAAGACTGCAGCATACAAACTGTCATGAAGCCAACTTAATATGACTGTTTCCTTTATACTCTAAGGATTCACAAGGGACTTCACTGCAAGCATACAGGAAATAAAGTCTGTTGTGCTAGAACAAGACTTTGTTTCTTACATATTAGAAAACTACACAAAGTTTCCTTACAGGAAATGTTACAATTCATCCAAATTCCCATATTTATTTGTAGACAAAAATTGCCATTCACGTAGCAGGAAAGCTAGATGAAAACAGAGACAGCAGACTTAAAGCCATTATGGGCTATTGGTGAACAGACCCACATGATGGCAATAAAAACATTAAGTTTTTAAGTACAAAAATGTACAAAAATATAGAGATATCTTTATTATTGTCTCATTTCCCAGTACCAGCCTGATTTCTTAACAAGAACCCTTGGCAATAAATCGCTAGGTGAATGCATTTCTTCATTGAGGAGCTTGCAGAGTTTATTTTAGGTAAAGCCTGTCTTCTATCGTTACACTATTCGACCAAGGAATATTGACTTGGGATATTTTTCCTTTAGATTAGGCCACTGAACGATGAAGTAATCTGAAAAGTAGTAAAGAATCTTTCCAGACAGGGATAGAGTTTCCACGCGGCAGATGCTCTCTACGTACACAATGATTGTTCTCTTTATTCCTAGAAGCCCAAGAAGAAGAGCAGATATACAGACAGGAACACATGTTCCTGGTCCGTTGCACAGTATCTAAAAGAGATGAGACATTTTGCAAAAGTAAAACATGAGTTTTTTCATACAGTAAAGAATAAAAGCATGCAAATTCATATAATGTTACATACACAAGAACAATTATTTCCAAAGATACTTTAAAAAACAGAAGAGACATATGAATATAAAACAAACAAACAAACAAAAAAACAAAAACAAAAAAAAAGAGGGGGGAAGCATTATTTTAAAATAGCTGCCAAAAAAGATCATCTTTCTTTACATGTCAAGGAGAAGAAGTGCTCTGAGATGGCACTGTTCATTTGTGTGAAGGAAGCAGAATTCCTTGACTCATGGGTGTACAACTAAAACAGCTTCCACACTCAATCACATCTTTGCATTGTATCAATCATGAGATTTGTGCACAGATTAAGGCATAATAAGGCCAAAGAAGTTTAATTAGGATTACTAAACCTGGAATCCAGTTATAAACCTCTTGAACTTTGGCTTAAGTCAGCAAAACACTTAAGAGTTTAGCAAAAATGTGCTGATGAATTAGGACCTTCATCAGACTCTACTCACTGATATGCATGATTGGAATTTTTTTTCCTTTTAATGTACATAGAAACATACAGAAGGAAGGTGTTTTGGTAAATACATGTCATGTCCTTGTAGCAGAGGATCTCAATTTCACTTACAAATGTTAACAGTAAAAGAAAGTGGTCTTTCAATTTCAGACATGGATAAACTGAAGAACAGATTGCTTAAAACTAAAAGGTTTAAACCCGGGTGTATGAGGCACTCTGCTTGGGTATCAAAATTGATTTCAGGCAAGGAATTTCTTACTAAATTTAACTACTACCATGTAATCAGCATTTTTCTGCCCAGCTGGGGGTTATGTGGAAATAAAGCGTTCTTTTATAAAATCATGGCCCTGTATCGTATGAACTCACATTTTTTTGTTCCAAGCTCAGCACCTTGAAAAAGATACTACATTGGTGGGGAAAAATAATAATTGGTTTCTGTTTCAGGGCCGTAGCAAACATTTCAGAGTGTTTCCTTCCCTGCTCCATATCATGATCCCACTGATAAATGGCTAAGAGCACCTTGAGTCAGTTAGCAGCAGCAGCAGCTTTGGTGCTACTGAGTTCCAAACTCTCACCTATACTTTCCTTTGCCTTTAAGATGGCTCCAGAAATCTAGTGTTTTCTTGCCAGAATCAACAGAACATACTACTGTATGAAAAAATTATTCTGATTTTATTGTTGATCTTAACTGTACTATTTACTCATGCAAGACTTGCTGACGTTTTCTGAAAGTCCTTTACAAGCAACATGCCATATACTGTTTTAAACTTGAAATTTTATGCTATCAATAGCCACTTGGATAAGAAAACTGCAGCGGTGTAATTCTTTTACACTAGCAATTATACAGCTAAGAACCAAGGAGGCTGATCAGAGTAATATACCATGGTTTCAAACCTCCTCCCCAACCTAATTTCAAGCATGGGGTTGATTTTGTGCTGGGACTTTGAAACCTACTCTACAATCTGCTGAGAATGAAAATGTGTGTGGTTGGGTATGTCCTTCTTTGCCAAGGCTAATGTATAAAACCGCCATTTTCAAAGAAACCCTTCCATACCTGTCAACTCAACCATGTATTTTGCCCTATTTCTTGACAAGTTTGATTAATTTGCATTGATGTTGATTCTGCTACTGGTATATGGCTACTGATATCTAAATTTAAAGCATGTTTAGGTATCTATTTGTAATAACATTTGTTACTGTACTGTAACCATAGCCATAGGCAACACCCTGGAGTGTTCTCCCATCTTTGCAGGCAAAATCCACCAGGGTCCCTGCTAAAGAATCTGCTCTGCTTCAGAGAAGTGCATGAGAAGTACCAAAACCATCCAAAAAGTTATTTACTACTTTTTCCTGTGAGTTGAATATGCAGACTGACTACTGATTTCAGATTCAAAATTCAGCTTTAGGTGGACAGATAAAAATGTGTACACTGCCAAAGGAGAACTCTACTATTTTGTCATGATTTGGTTTAGGAATTGTCCCCTGAAAGAGACTCTAGTATAAACCTGCTGAAGCCAAATGACAGACAGATCACTATCTGAATTTGAGGTTGTGATTTGTATGTCAGAACCATTAATCAACCTTTCTGATCATTAAAAATTAACCTTAAGTTAACCTTCAGTGCGTGTCTACAGACATGTCGTACCTAGAACTGGTGCAGTTGCTCACATGTTGGAGTGACAATTCCGCTCCAAAAATCTGGTCTGACCAGTCCTACTTACTCCCTCCTCACACTGTCAGCAAGAAGAGAGACCAGTGTTTCTGCTGCTTGGAATCTAACATCATACACTCATCCAGGGATGTAATAGGGGAAACTTCTGAGATAACAAGTATGCACATTATAAAGAAGAAGAACTTTTGTGGAATCCGTAAGCTAGAAATGCTCCTGTTCAGGTCCTGTCAGTACAAGGAGTTTTTGATGGAAAAGAACTGAATCATCTACAGCCTTCCTTAAACATGTAAGAGAAGGTGAGCTGTCCTACTAGTGAATTTCAAAATACTGCTCAACAGTAAATTTTGGAGAATGATTGATATCTTCCACTTTGAAAAGACCAAGATTTTTGTTTCCCCCCTCCAGCAGAATACGAGTATCTCTCAGGGAATCCGTTGGTGCTGTGGAGAAGAAGCAGGCATCTATTGAGCAAGACAGGACCAGGGCCTCTACAAGGTCAACTGGCTAGACAGGGTAAGTGTTCCCAGTATCTATTTACTTTAGCTACAAGGCTGCCTGTTGAGTATTGTATTGCACACCTGTCTCCAAACATCTCTAGTTTATTTAGTTCAGCCTTCCTCAGTGAGGCAGCAGAAAGGGGGAAAGAAGGGGCCAAAGACAATTTTTCTGTCACCCTTGTGATCTCTCAAGCTGCAACTGCCCAAGGACTTTCCTGGTCACTGGGCTGCCACCAAGCTGTAAGGGATCACATCAGAAGCCAGTGCTGCAGGTGTCTTTGTACCATTTACTTTCTCCTCTAATGCAAAGAAATGTCTAGCTAACTGTTACATTTGCAAACTGCCTGCCTGGCTTCACAGCTAGGCCTATAAACTAAATCCTACATACTAACATCCCCTACCAATTCAATGTAACCAGACTTTTAAACAAATCTGTATTAATGGAGATGTGAAAGTAAGGGTAAAAATACGTTTATACTTAGCAACTCTCTCTTATAAATCTAGTTTCCTATTTATACTTAGCAACTCTCTCTTATAAATCTAGTTTCCTATTAATCACTTTCATATAAAAATGGAATAGTTCTTGCCTTTCTGTTTCAGATATTTTTTACAGTTGTTGAAAGAAACCAAGCTAAGCCAGCGTCCTGGCACTCTGGGAAGGCTGGCACATCGCACCACTGCTGATAAAAGCCGCTTTGGAGTTGGTGAATGCAGCACTGTAGCAAAGTGACATTTAGCAGCTAAAACACTGAAAGCATAGCTCACAGCTTCACTGGGTTTAAATGTCACCTCACTGGTTAAAACAAAAATGAGCAAAGGAGAAAACCTGGAGTTTTGCTCATAAATATGTAACATACCTTTGCATGAATGAACACACAGTTAGAGTACTGCTTATGTTCCCAAATTGCAAAAATCAAAGGTAGGGCAACATAAGTCCCCCTAAGCTTAGTAGAAAGTGGAAAACTAATGTGAGATTTGCTTTGAATAAGAAACTGTCAACACCTGCTGTTCTCCTTAATGATTGGCTTTTGCCACCTGGACAAGAATAGAAAAAACTGCCAGCCTTTGCGGATGTTGACTGTTGCTACAAGGTGATGGGCACATGTGAACTGAGGACTATGCTGATCGTCAGCTATGGGGCTGCCTCCTGGAGTATATTTAGGGCATTTCTCAGGCCTCCTCAGTCCTAGTAATACTGTGTTCCCCACTGTGTTGAACAACTGAAGATAAGAATAAAGAGACTAGATGGTGGTGATGGAGATCTACTAAAAGAAGCAAAGGCAAGTGGAGTGATACAAAACTGATCTAAGCTGGGTTTAATTGCATTGTCTTTGTATATTTATGCAAGTAAATAGATTTAATTTTTGACAATGTAGGAATGGTCCCCACACCAATAAGTGTTTTCTTATTATTATTCTTATTTCTTATTCTCTCTCCCCACACTCAGGAGCAAGTGTGGGCCTAAAAGCAGTAACTTATTAATAGTTTTATTTTGTGTTTTTGCTGGGCTGTTTTTCTCAGCTTTTCAATGGCTATTTAACATTTGGGAACAAAAAGTAACTGTTCAGCCTGCTAACATTTGAAAGTCCAGAAGATATCTCAGGTTTGTTGGAAAAGCTCAGGAAACCTGAACAGCTGTTCCCTTGAAGCAAGGGAAAAGGAAAGGAAAGGTGATTTAAAAAAAAAAAAAAAAAGCATGGAAGATAAAGGAAGTGGGAAAGCAATTTGAATTACAGCTGAAAAGAAGTTGGCCCAGAGGAAAAAGGGGTTTTAAAACCCGACTGCACTGCTCTACTCTTACAGAAAAAACGTAACGAAAAAGCTTGCCTGCTTGCAAATAAGGCTTCATTTAAAAGCAAAGAAAACCAAACCAATCCCTTAAATTCCCCTATCAAGAAAAAGGAGGAGTATAAACCAATATCACTCAGCTCAGACCTTCTCAGCCAAATGCATTTTCCACAGAAAGTTACTTAACTTGGACCAAGTTTGACGAGTTTCCACCTTGCTAGGGAAAGTGAATTTTGGCACTGGAATGAGTTTTCAAAGGTCAGCAAGGAAATGCATCAGGTAGTGAAAGCAGCTAAAGGGATTGCAATCTGCATCATATATTTTGATTTCCATCACATGCTCTTCCTTGATGCAGACACTCAAATGTTGTGTTGGTTGCTGGACTTACATAACAAAACAAATTACAATACCTGGAAATATTACAAAAATCAGCTTTAAGAAATTCTACAATGGCAGACAAAAATAATAAACCTGTCACAAAGGCAGAAGTAATAATAAACACAACTCAATGACATACAGTTACAGAAAACGGGGCAGAAGACACTGTCTTGACACACAGAAAGCCCCCTTCATGACAGTACAAACCTGACTGTAGAATAACCTGAAGGACCTTTCAGAAATAAGGGAAATAGAACAGAGAATGCTTCCAGCAACAGGAAAACTGAACAGTCACATCTAGTGGAAGCTGAGTAGAGGTCCTTGGACACTGAAAAGTAGTAAGAAAGCTAAAAGAAAAGCCCTAATAACGTACTAATTTTTGTGTCATGACTAGGTCTGGACTTCTGTACTCATCAGATAGGAGTTAGGGTTTTGACATTTCAGAATTTATTGCCTTTTATGATCTGGGAGTGTAGTAATAAATGTTTTTGTCTGTGTTCTTTGTTTTGCTGGGGGGAGGTTGGTTGTTTCTGTGGCACAAGAAGAGGGTATCTGAAATGAATTAATTTGTGTTCTGCTATGTAAATTACAGCATCTTATAAGCTCACCTTTCCTTGTTTGATTTTAGTACTTCTGATTTTAGATCTTCTGAAAACTTCACCCTGATGACCTGTAAGGTGAAGTATCTAGCTGAACATTTGTTTCCTTCACCTACAGAAGTGGGTGCTACCCACACAGACAGCCGTGATCTGACTTCCTGGTCCCGGCTGTTCCCATTTCCTGCTGTGTGACTTCCAAGGACCCAGTTGAGCTCACTGACTGCTCAGTGTGTCCTGAACAGCCCCTAAGTCTCTGGGAAATACAACTGCAAGAGTTACAGCCCCTGAAGTTGTGGGACCAGCTCTCTTAATATTGGAGATGCTTAATCTATAAAATTAGACAAATAAAAGCATCAGCGAACAAATATCCCAAATTTTAATTGTAAATATATTTACCTTAGGAGCTCATGACCAAGATGTAAGCCTGGAGAGTCAAGAAGCCAGGATTGTAATGCCAGCTCTACTGTGGACTTGCCCCAGGATTTGTGACACAATATTTACTTTCTCTCATGTCAGTATTTTTTATTTTAAGACCAGGAAAACAATAATTTACTCCTCACAGAGAATGCATCAAGATTCTTGTATACCCTTCCCAGTGAAGATCTCCAGGTATGGAGAGTATTGGGTTTTTTAGCACACATTTTGATTCAGTAGTGTACTCTGAGAATAAGATAAAATGTATGTACTAAAATGTATATGCTACTTTCTTTTCAGTAGATGGGTTTTTTTAGTATGTTCAGACATAACAGGCCATATCCACTAAGAATCAAGCTCTGCTAGTAACCCTGATGAGGACTTCTGCCTGGATGGCAGACAGGAAAAATTCTAACCTTTTTCATAAATAAGTAACTCTAAAGGGTTTCAAGAGATACATTGTTCATCTACATGGTAATGCAGTTATTATAGAAATAAGATCCCTTCTGGGGAATACAAATCTATTTGGTAATCAGAAAAACAAAAGAGAAATCTGAGAATTTAAGAGAGACAGGGATTACTCTTTAGCTCACATACCTAAGTGTGTGAGAGGCAGTGTCCTTGTTAAAGCTTTTGTTAGTCTAGCTCTTAGCTCTTTACCATGTCTGAAAATTCAACTTTCAAACCTAGAGGAAAACTGGCTTAGAATTTTTAATATGCTTTTTACAGGTTAAAAAACCCCCAAACACCAGGAATCTTTTCCAACAGTTCCTTACTATTGCTACTGGTGGGGAGAAAGAAGAATTTCAGGTTCTCCTTGAACAATATAAAGGTCACTAAACTACCTACTAGATTATTCTTTTTGAATAGTGAAGATCTTATCCATTTCACTTCCCTCCATAACCGGTACATAAAACCAGCTAAAACTTCACGCCCTGTTCACTGTTTGAACTTACCTGTGGAATGCAGGCTAGGACCAAAACAAAATATCTAGATATGTAGTCTTATGTAAACCAGGCAATTAAGGTAGAATCGAATTATACTGGGGTACACTTTCATCTTCTACTGTCTACATCCCTTGAATCATCGGGGGTGCACAAAGGTAGTTGCAGTGTTCTTTAGCAACAGCCTGTTGCTAAAGCTTAGCAATTTGCTGCTGTAGCTGGTCAGCTGCTATAGCTTGTAGCCATGAAAAACTTTCTAGTTGACTTCGTACCTTGTTGGTAGGGTTCCTGCTGTTACTGCCACACAACACACGCAGTAGGTGAGGTGATCTTCAAAACAAGCAAGGGCATGTGTGGTCCTACAGGCAGCTTAACTAACTCGAATAAATAAGATCAGTGAATGCCAGGATGAGGAAAAGAGAAGTGGAAGAGCAAGGGCTTAAATCAGCACACTGTGCAGTGGGTTTCTAATGTGCACTACTTTTTTAATTATTTTTTTTCTGATTATTATTATCTTCATAGAATTTATTATATTGGGGAGCATCACCAAATCCCTTATTTCCCCAGCTCTCACTTTATAGAGAAATAAATCCTGCCTATTGGATTTTTCTATGGGAGAAAAGGAGAGGTTCCACAAAATCACCAGGAACTGCATTCAACAGCAGGATTTAATTGTAACAGCACTGAGCACTGACACTTCTGCCTCCTACGCACTTAGTGACCCAACCCCCAGTTACCAGCCCAGTGCCCTCAGGGGCAAGAGACAAAGGAAGGGGCCCAGCTGATGTGATTTCGATCAGCATCCACATGCAAAGTAGGGAGGGAAGCTCCTAGTTTCTGACTCAGGAGTTCAGAGCTCAGGCTATGCATGTGGCTATTTGACACTGTAAAGACTTAACCAGCTCAGGTCTGCTTCTGGGTATGCCCAGAGGCTTTGCTGGTGAAAAGAGAGATAACTGGGGTCATTAAGAGACTCAGAAGTTAGGCAACACATTAGTGAGAAAAGTTCAAGAATCTAGATTTGGATGTATAAATATGCAAGTTTGTGATGGGGTTTTGTTTGTTTGTTTGTTTGTTTTGTTGGGGTTTTTTCTTATCTTTTTTAAAAAATGAAGCTAACCTTAGGTGCTGTACTTCACTGCCCCTGTATTTCAGGTGGGAGGTGGCTGGTCTGTCATTGGGATTAAAATGTCTTTGGAGTGGTAATTTCCATACACACATATAATGCTTCTGCAGATATGTGGAAGCAGAATGGGACACATGAGCTCAGTATACTCCCCAGCCAGCTGCTAAATCTAAAAGGAGCAACATAGAACCAATCAGTTGAAAATAATAATAAATGACAAGTATGAAAGTGATAACAATGGTCAGGTTTGCTGGAATGTTAGCATTGGTTATTAAAACAAAGTTATCACCCAAACTGTCAGTGGGACCAACCAAACATCACGATCTTTGCCAGAAATTTATGTCAAGAAATGGTGGTACCAGTGAGAAACTGTGGGAGATGGACAGAAGGTTGATTAAAAAAGAAAAAGATTACCAAGGCAGATGCAGGCTAGAGAATAAACTAACTCCCTACCTACAAGACCATGGAGTGGGTGTGTGGTTTATTGCTGCCTATAAATTAGCAGGAAGTAAAGGAAATTTGACTTTGTGTGGATGAAAAAGTTAGTCATAAAATAATTCAGTAAAAGGCTTTTGCCAAGTAAATGAAATGGTAGTTACCAACTACATCTGTAGCTACAAACTCTAAATACCAGCTGTCTTTCAGCAAACTGCTTTTGTTTAAAGCGTCACCTTGGTCAAGTCTGAACCTGACTGAAGTCTCTTGGTTAGAGCAGCATGAGAAATACCATCTAAACTTTTAAAGCCTACTTAAAAATAAGACTTTATCTCATCTCCTGTAATCAAAAAATACTGCTTATTATAGTAGCCTGCTCCTACTCAAAAGCAAGGATGAAATTAAACCTGTGGACTGTTAACTATAATAATGCATATTACTAACAGTGGCCTAAAATGAGCCTTTAATTGCAAATCTCAATGTCTCTTTCATTAGTCAAGCATTCATTGAATTAGAATTTGAAAGTGGTATTTTAGGTTAGCTAAAACTGATATTTAATGTGTATATATACATCTTTGAGGCTACTGCCTAATCCCTGCAGTTGGTATAGCAAGAATCTGCATAAATACCTGCCGGAAATGTCTTCACAAAGCAAAACATAGGGGTGATAGCAATCTGTATCTGCACACCAGTGGCCTGGCTCAGTGGTCAGATTTAGCGAGAACGTTTACTTGAAACCATGCTTTATAACATATGTGGAAGTGTCACCAGTGTTCATTAGGGTCATAACAAACGTAATAGCTGATGAGTTAAGACTGATCAGTCTTTAGTTTAAACTGCTTAAATCTAAGCTAAGATCTCAGCTCGCCTTTACCGCTACTTCTGTCCTCCCTCTGAAATGTAGTGTCCACAGGCATGTCTCACTGGCAGTCACACAAAGAGCAGAGCTACAACCTGGCTTTAAACACACTGATTTGGACAGCTTTAGACATTGATCTGTGCTCAGCAGAGGGTAATTCTACATTGTGGCTGCAGAGTAGCTGTACACAGCACACAAGGTATACAAGGCCTGAATAAGACTCATATTTTCATTAATAGTGAGAAGTTAAACATGAATTTGAATGGTTTAACTTAGTTTTCTTTTTAGACTATACTGTTTGTATCATTGGTGGTCTTAACCCAATGTTCTTTCTCTTGCCTGTTTTGACCCTAGAAGAACAATAGTAGATCAGACATATTGTAAAATCAATCTGGTCCAGAAGAATTATAAATAGTGGGGAAAGATTCAGTGCACAAAAGAATGCACCAGATAGTCTTAATATTGCATTATACAAAGTTTGCTTGTTATGAAGTGAATAGAGGAAAAAATGCCACCAGCCAGATTTTGTAGCTTTCCACAAAGTTCTAACAAGAACCGTGATATAAGAGACAATAACTTATTATTTGCCGTAGTCATTTGTTAAAGCGCTATGAACTTAAGCCATTTTGGGCAGGGCACAAAGAATGGAAAATCTTAGCTAAATGAAAGAATGATCTCCTTTCATATAGGAGCGTGAACACTGCTGTAACAACTCTTGTAGTGAATTTAACCAGTTGGGGTACCAACTGTGTGTGATGGGATACACAGTCATAAAAGAACTGGTGGACTCCTAGAAGCATGATCAGCTGCAGGGGTTTCACGCTTCTACAAAGAAGTTAAGAAAGGAGAGAGCCACTCAGCTGACAGCTGGCGGGGAGGGAGATGGCAGAGCTTGTTGTACTTGCTGTGCAAATGTAAACTACTTACTACAGACTTCCCACGGGAAGGAGGCCCTAATGTGGTAGGACCGCCTTCTTTGCCTGATTTAACCCAGGCTTTTCCAAATAGCGGTGATCTGAAAATACCCATTTATTTCAGGCTCTATAGAGCACTGAGGCAGTAGGAACTGCTAAAAAGTGCCCCCAGAAAAGCAAAAAAAGCCTGGTTCTAAGAATCCAGGATGCATAATCCACTAATTAATGGAGCTTTACACAGCATTTCTGAATGTTTCTAGGTGAAATTTAATTACATTAAAAATGAGCAAATTGTTGACCCAATAACGTAGCCCATTTATGACTGAAAACAAAGACCAGATACAATCACTTTATGGGTTTCTGCTGCATGGTGCACACATATCCTTTGTTTTCAGTTTGAATTTCAGGTATGCCAGAATGACTGGAATAATCACCACCCAGCCAAAGGTCCAGATCACTTGAAGACCTGGTTTTAGGGTTGGCAAATTGGCCTGGAGACAAGGACAATAGTTCTGTAAGCAGCAAGAGAACTGATTTCCTCTGAACTTGTACCTATTGACTCGACTGAGTCGAGCATATTAAAGGAAGGCTGTAATATAGATTTATTTA
>VZTM01042822.1:70279-80775 GCA_013400555.1 Jacana jacana | reverse complement strand
CCCCCCCTTGACATTTTTGCATTAAACTTTAAAGATTTGAAAGAGCAGATGAAAGCTCAATTACAGTTGTGAGTTGTTAAACAGTTCATTTTAGTTTTGTGGCAAAAAACATTGTGTTTAGCCATGCACAATGTAATATTAATTACAGGACTTCTAAGTTATCTGCATTTAGCTTTTTTCCATTTGCCACACAAATATTACTAATTTTCAGATAAGGATTATGTACCATTAACTAACTTCTTTTCTCTCCTTCCCTTTACAGCCTGAATTCTACCAAGTATGCCATACCAAAAAAGATTATGAAGAGATTGGTCCTAGCATCTGTCGTCACAACCCTGTGTTTGGAGTCATGTCTTAAAGCTGACCTTGGAGGGGTCAGGGACAGGGAGGTGGGGAGGAAGAGTCTTTCTGATTACTTGTTTGTCTGGTGGCTGGTATTAAGGTAACAAAACATGACTTGACAATAAGAAAAAGACCAAACGCAATTAAGCAGGATTATTTTAATAAGTGTCTCAACATGCGGATGTAGTGGAAAGCCAAAATGATCACCTTTTTTCTTTAGATTGATTATTTGAACCTGTGCGTAACAAAAGGAAAAAAAAAAAAGTGGATTTTAGTTCTTTCTGTGCCCTGATATTTTGTATATTAATGGATTATCCAAGATTTGGTGGGATTTGACGGTGTGTAGATAGTCAGCTCTCTAATGCTTCCGTTGTACCCTTTCATGGGTGCGATGCAGGAGCTTGTTTATATTTCATACTTTTTTATACTTTGAGGAAAAATATGAATTAAAGAAACTGTAATATTTGAGGAAAAAAAAAATTTACCAGTGACCAACTTGAAAGTAAATTAAAAGAACAAACAAATTACAAAAAAAAAAAAGTCATGAGTCATGCAACAAGTTCTTGCAAATCATGACCAGTCTAAATCCTGGGTTCCATACGATGCGAGTGCTTTTGGAACTAAGAAGCTACTATCTTGGATTAACCGATGCCTGCTAGTGCTTTCTGATTACTTGGTGCATTTTCATACTATCTCTTGCTTTAAAAAAAAAAAAAAAAAAAGTAAAGACAAGACTGTTGGACCAGTATTGCAGTTCTGTAGTGTCATTTCTAATTAAAAACCAAATAATCAGGTTATCAAAATCGGTGTATTTAAAGCCTAACACCATTCCAATAAAGGCACAAGATTTCTTTTTATGTTTGTGTCAGCCTTCTTAATCTCACTACGTGGGACGTGGTGAGCCTGGGTTCCTACTCCTCTGCTGTGGGTTTTGAAGAGTCGGATTGATGTGCCAGGTAGAGATCACGATGTGCATTGTGTAAAATGAAGTGTGAACATCTCAGAACTGCAGTTGATGTTCTTCTAGATGGCACTTGTCTGTATAAACCTAACAGCTCTTCCATTGTTAGGTTTGCTCATCTACTTCGTTTTGTAACTTCCCCCCCCAGCCCCTGCTTTCTTTCAAGTGGTGGCATACGGGAGACAGCACTGCCTTTTAAACCTCGGTGGGTTTTTCTGCAAGAAAATACCATGTAGATAAAAATAAAGTGGAAAACAATCTCTTTTGCATTCTTTCTAGGAAGAATGCTTCATCTATTGAGTGGAATTACAATTTCTGTTAATACTCAATGAAAGATATTTCTGAACTCCAAATGCAGTGAAGGTTGTTTACATAGGAGACCACAAGAGGGAGTTCTCTTGGCTTCTTGTGAAACCAAGTTTCCTCAGATTTTTTTTTTCCCCAAGAAGTTTATAAATTGCCAGAGCTTCTGGTTGCCCCAAAGCATGATAATGAAACTCCAAAAGAAATACAGGAAAGTGTTTTTACAGCAGGTATGATAATATTTCACATGCTGGAATGGAGTAGAACCGTTGTGCAAACAAGAAAATGTCAAATAGTTGTAATACAAAACTGTATTATTAACTTTTCCCTGTCAATGCTACAGCTGCTGAGATTTTATTGCAAATAGTCACTTTTTGAGTCACAACTGCTGACTGATTTGTGTGCTGAGAAGGACTGATAGGCAAATATGTGAAAAATAAAGAAGTTAAATTTAAGCTGTGCCTTTTCCAACAGTCCTCTGGTTCTGCAACTGTATCACCCTCCCGTGACCGCATTTCCTGATACACTGCAGTGGCTTGAAGATAAGGCCAGGCTGTGGTTTTTCCCCTCTATGAAGTATGGGCTTAAAAATTTACATGAAAAAACTCAAGAATTCCTGATATTCCTCTATGTGTTCTCTCTACATTGTGTGCAAAGATGCACAGAGTGTATACATACAGGGACACTCGTAGCTGAAGGACAGTCATGGGGTAGATAAGCTGCAGTTTGTACTGCAGCTGCTCCAGGATGTAACTACAGCTCCACTTTGTGGAGCTTTTGGAACTCGGATTAGACACCTTCCCCCCCACCCCATTTCCTTTTGCTGCCACGTTGAAGCCTCTTCAGCAGCTCCAGCAACACAGGCAGCAGCAGAAGAGCCTGAGGGCTGGGAGTTGGGGTGCAGGAGCTGAGTTGAGTGGTCACAGGCGATTTGGGGAGGCTCCAAGGGGCAGAGTGAGCGAGACTCTTAAGCAAATCTGGGTTTGTACAGATCCTTTACAGTCCATAAATTACTGAGGTGCCCTGGGCTTGGGCAGACCTGCTTTGGAAAGAGCTGGTTGGATTTGGAGGGTGGTGGTAACTAAGTCTTCAGAACTTGGCTGTTCTTGTGGGTAACAAGGAGGGTCGGGTGGTTCTCTTGTAGTGTGTTTTAGCAGCTGGGCTCTTCCAGGAAAGGGAGGAATGGGGAAAAAGCAGGCTCTGGCAGGAGGGAACGGTGTGGGATGGACTTGCTGCTCCAGGCATGTCTCTTGGGTTGGTGTTTCAAAGAAAGGGGTGCTGCCTGGTGGTGGGGATCCCTCTAGAGCAGCTGGGCTGTGTGTCTAGCACGGTCATAACTGGATTAGCAAATAGCTTGTGTGTCAAGGAAACCAGCTAGCTCTTAAACCAACACTTTGATGGGAGGAAGAGTTGACATTGGAGTGTGAAAGCTGTCAGGCTGAGAGCAGGACTGGCTGCCAAGCATAAAATGAGATGGGTTTTGCATTCCAGCTGTATTCAGTGGGATAAGCACAGGTGCTATGGGGGTTTTCATCACTCATTTGGTGTGTTTGGGAGCAAGGCCAGGAGGTTTTTCCTAGGCTCTGAAGGGATTCCCTGCTGCCAGAATGGAATAAAAAGAGCTGAAGCAGCCCGGGACTCTGTGGTTTTAGGCACTTCCCAACACCAGACTCTTGATCCCATGTATGGAATGAGAAATCTCACGCTTGAGGAGAAGCTGTGCTGTCGTGGTGGTGTCTCACCGGTGGACCTCAGCTCTCAGAAGAGGGGGTGGCATGTGTGCCCTGGGTGCTGCTGAGCAGCCCATACAGGGCCTGACTCGCTCAGGTGAGGTGTGTACGGTTTTATCTAGCTACCTGCACACTACTTACAAAGTCAGGGATGCAGGAGCTTAGTCTTGAGCTTGTGCTTCATGGCTCCAAGAAAGTTTCTTTAAACTTCTATCAGTCGTTCGTGTGGAAGGGAAAGGAGGGGGAAGTACCCGTAGCCTTACACAACACTCCTTTTCTTGTGGCTGTAAGGTGAAAGTATGTCAAGCTTCTCACAGAATGAAACGTGGGAGCTTTCTTACAATGTCTTCTCTATTTTGTTTTATGCTGTAGAGATAATTCTGGAGAAGGTTTACAGCCGTGGCTGATCTCTGGTGCATTAGGGAACTAAAAATCTATGAGCAGCTCCCATTAATTACCTGGGCTGAACAGAGAGTCATCAGTACTTAAGCACAGAAGACACAATACTCAATTACAGTCTCATATGCTGGGAATGTCTCTGAGAATGGTCCAAATTGGTGTTTTGCACCTGTAGCACCAGTTCCCGGTCTGAGGTGCTGTTGCTGGTGAGGTGGTGGAGGGGCTGGGCAGCCTGCGGGTAGGTTGGCCCCGGGGGCACAGAGAACAGAGCCCGTATGAAGTGAATAAAAGGCAATTTCACCCTCTGCTCTCCTTAAACTTGTACCTCCCCTTGTTCTGTGCTGGGTTGGGCTTATGCATCCAAAAGGTTAATTGCAAAGGTAAGTGTTTCTAAAAAAAAAAAAATAAAATAAGGTTAGAATTAAATGATATTTTTTCTTCTCTAAGACTTATTATAGGGGAGTCTATAAAGAGAAGGCAATTCCAGTTTGTACCAGTGTACAAATTTAGGGTTTGTTTTCTTGATTTCAAAATCCTGTTGTGTTGGTATTTAACGTCCCAAGACCTCACAAAATCCTTTCCCTAATTTCTTCCCATTTCTTTGATAGCATGTAAATGGATAACCTGGCTGGGGCTGTGGCCATGGGACACTGTGGGCAACCAGGCTGGTCTGCCTGGAAGCGTCTAAAACGCACATGTAGAAAGGTGAGGTGGAAAAAACCCCACATTGATGTTCCTTCTTAATCATTAAGTGTGTTGCAAAGACACTGCTTATGAAGGATCTTATGGGACTGATGTTACGGAGTGTGTAAGAGATTCATGCTGTTACTGTCCTGGTGACTGCCCCATGACCTGGAGCAGAGCTCTTTCTGCACAGAAAGTTGCAGGAACACTGAAAACCCTCAGGCTGCTCTGCCCCAACTTGGCTCTGCTTTTCTGAGCCCCAGGAGTTGGATTCATTCAGTTGGACCAAGCGAGACTCCAGGTTTAACTGGGTCTGTGTGGTTAAAAGCTTGTGTTTCCACACAGCTGAACTCGGGCTAAATCTAAGGTCACTGCCAAGTCAACTTGGGCTCATCTCTTCAGTTTGGGAAAACACTTCCAACCAGACATGAAGGTATTGTTGGGATGAAGAGTAACTACTTGGAAAGCTGACATGGGGGGACTGCTGGGTGTCCTGAGCAGGGCTGAGCCTGCTCCCACTGCCAGCTGGTGGGATGGTCCTGCTTAACCTCTCTGCCCGATAGACCTGTCCTCACTTGGGCAGGATGAAAATACTTTTGCAAAAGTTTTGTGACAGTAAAACAGAGGTGAAGGATGTTAGTTGTTATCATCATGTCATTGTTGTTTGGGTGGGTTTTTCTTTCCCTCAAGCAGCAAATGATGCAGGCTAGTAATTCTGTAGTCCAGAGCTCATTTCTGATTGAATTATCAAACAAAGCTCAGATAATTAGCTCTGAATGTCTGTCTCCCTCTCCATTTTCATAGAATCATTTAGGTTGGAAGAGACCCTTGGGATCACTGAGTCCAACCATCAGCCCTACTCTACAAAGTTCTCCCCTACAACAGATCCCCCAACACCACATCCAATCTACTCTTAAACACGTTCAAGGATGGTGACTCCATCACCTCCCTGGGCAGCGCATTCCAGTGTCTGACCACTCTTCCTGTGTAGAATTTCTTCCTGGTGTCCAGCCTAAACCTACCCTGCTGCAGCTTGAAGCCGTTCCCACTTGTTCTATTGCTAATTGCCTGTGAGAAGAGACCAGCACCAACCTCTACAATGCCCTTTCAAGCAGTTGTAGAGAGTGATGAGGTCTCCCCTCAGCCTTCTCTTCCACAAACTAAACAGTCCCAGCTCCCTCAATCGTTCCTCATAAGATTTATTCTCCAGGCTCTTCACCAGTTTCGTTGCCCTCCTCTGCACTCCCTCCAGCACCTCGATATCTCTCTTGTGCTGAGGTGCCCAGAACTGGACACAATACTCAAGGTGTGGCCTCACCAGTGCTGAGTACAGGGGGACAATCACCTCCCTACTTCTGCTGGTCACACTGTTTTTTATACAAGCCAGGATGCCATTGGCCGCCTTGGCCACCTGGGCACACTGCTGGCTCATGTTCAGCCGCCCATAGACCAGCACCCCCAGGTCCTTTTCTGCCAGGCAGCTCCAGCCACACTGCCCCAAGCCTGTAGCCCTCAAGTTTTCATCTGTGCTACGTGGATGTTGCAAATGTCTCTTTTCATCTCTTTAATTTTTTTATGAAGAACTCAGTCTCCAAAGGGAAGGCAGAGCCTGGGGTGTGCTGGCTGTAGGTTGTGCCTCACTCACATAAGCAACCCTGCCCCAGGCGTTTGGGGCTGCTGCTCAGGAATGAATCCCCACACCAGCAGAGAGATGACAATTTCTGTTATTTTGCTCTCACAGCGTGTGACCTGCTTTTCCCATGTTATTAAAGTTGTATACATTTTGTGGTAATTGTGGAGAGACCCAGAGTGTAGGACAGCACCGAGTTTATAGGAGCTGAGAAGGTAGTGCTTGATATAGAGTATGTAACACCCCTATTGTTGAGAAAAGGAAAAAAACCACCCAAGTAATTACTTTTTTCTTCTCTTTATTAAAGATTTAAATGTCAGGAAAAGTGTAATGTTTGAAAAGAAGACCAGCACACACAGAGCAATTTGCACTTCCTTAAAGCCCAGAAGATACCCTGCGTCATGGACATCCAGGACATTTTTTTTTTCACATCTTGAAGTTGTTCTGGTTTTTATAAATAAAGATTAACCGGAGCAGGGGGTTAAGTGCAACTCTCCTTCCCAGCTAAATGCCTTGGCTATGAAGTTATATGTAAGTTTTCTCCATCTTGTTCGAGTGACTGATCCTGGGAGAAAGTTTATGTCTCCCAATTTGAACCCCAGGTTTGGATCTCCCCTCGGTTTTGATTTGTATGATTAATCCGTTTTACCACTGAACTGGGGGACTGGCTGCTGCTCCTGCCCTTCCCTAGCAGCCTGGAGTGAGCAGCTCCCTGCTCTGCTTCCTGCCATTGAGGCCCTCAGCCTGGTACTGCTGATGGGGATGGATCAACCTGGGCAGGTCCTTGGGGACCTAAATTCTCCTGCGGGGTAGCGTCTAAGAGCTTGGGAGTGCAGGAGTAGTAACACCCCACAGCTACTCTGCTTATTGCTGCAGTTGCTCCTCTGCTCAAGATGAGAGCAGCTTTGCACCTCTCCCATGCCTGCTGCTGGCACCCCAGCATGGGCTGCCATCCCTGAGTTGCAGAGCCTCAGTCAGATCTCCTCCTGCTGGACCCTGCTCCTCCTGTGCCCTCCCAGCTAACCTCCACCCCTTCTGGGTCACATACACTGGATGCTGCCCCTCTCCTGTAAAGCATTGCTGAAAATTTGGTGGTTTAGCAAGTCCTTCCAGCCTCTGATGGAGACTTTGCTGAACCCTTGGCACGTCTGTGCTGTTCCTTGTTGGGATGGTTTAGTGTGTTTGATCATAGGGTGGGTGAAGTTGGAAGGGACCTTAAAGATTGTCTAGTTCTGATCCCCCTGCCCTGGGCAGAGACACCTCCTCCTAGACCAGGTTGCTCAAAGCCCCATCCAGCCTGGCCTTGAACACTTCCAGGGATGGGGCAGCCACAGCTTCTCTGGGCAACCTGGGCCAGTGTCTCACCACCCTCACAGGAAAGAATTTCTCCCCTCTTTCAGCTTGAAGGCATTACCCCTCATCCTATCTACACACTCTTGTAAGAAGTCCCCAACAAGCTGAACCTGTTGAAATGTTCCAAGCGTAGGTAGGTTCAAGTTTTAAATAAACATGGAGGTCAAATTAAAATAAAGCATTCTCCTGATCTTCTTTCAGATGGAAATCCCATAGATAGGGGCTCAATACTGTGCAGCAGTGCAGAGGTATCAAATCTTACGAGAGGGACATTTGGTGTACTGATGTCTAAAATTTAGTGATTCAGGGCAATGTAGTTCCTGAGCTGTGCTCGGAGGAGGAGGGGTTTCTAAATTGGCTTGAGTTGGGAAAGTGAGTGTCCAGCTTTGTCTATTGGTCAGGATTCCAGAAGTCTCCCCGTCCCTCCCTTTTGGCAGAGGGTCCAGAGGCTGGATGCTGCCAGCAGTGGGTCTGTCAGCAGTGACTCTGCTTTGAAACGAAAATACCTGAAACACTCCATCCAGCAGGATGGTAATTAGTTTTGGTTTGTTTTTCTTATTTTCTCTAAGTTCTGAACTTCAGGATTTAGTCTGTGTTAATGGTGAAACCCACCAAAAGTTGTGTCTCAAAGAATAATAACAGATTACAAATAGTAAGTGCCCATGTAAAACTCCATGGAAGCCAGAAAATAAGGAAGATGCAAGAGTGTGTCATAAGGCAGATTTTCTGCTGAAACACCACAGTGACAGGAGGTGTACTGTTGGCCTTACTGCAGCCAGACTGTGCACATAGATGTATTTACTAATTATATTAGAGTTGTCAGAGGTGGCTTCTGAGTTTGCAGGTGTGATGCAGTCAGGATTTCACATTTAGCCACGGGATGGCACTTTCCCCCAAGAAATCTGTCTTTGCCGCAGCCTGGAAAACCTTTTGGCACAAACTGACTGGAAAAAAGCTTCTAATAGAGTCCCCGTTGGCAAACCTTCACTGAAAGGCTGATGATGCCTTTCAGTCACACAGAGGAGGACTGGAGAATTGTCTTCCCATTTGGAGGCAATAAATCAGCATCTCCCTGCAGACGTGGGTGCTCAGGCACCTGCAAGACTCTCCAGCCACCAAAAGTGGTGCAAGATGACCTATAGATGCTGAGCTGTATTGAGTCCCTCAGCGCAGAGGGTGTCAGAGATGTCTGAAGGGCATCAATGTATGGGGAGATGGCACATGCAGGACGTGAAACCACTTCAGGAGACAACTACAAGGAGGTTTTTGTACTCTCGTGGCAATTCACTTCCTAATTAATTCAATCTTTCCTTGCACAGGGCCATAGGGAGCGCACAGGAGGCAACCTGGGGATGCTGTGGGCAATGGTGTTATCAGACCTGATGCATTCACAAATAGAGATAAAACCAGGCAGAGCTCTGCTCTATCAGAGTCTTGATAGAGTTTTGTTGTAACTAGGTGCCATTAGCGTGTTGTACTTGTCACCCACAAAGCGTAGATAATGATAATATTACCCTGCTGTGATGATACTTTCTGCACAGATGTCACAGCATTGTTGTCACTAATAGCTCATCAGGTTTTTCTGAGCAAAAAGTGCTTTTACCTGAGAGCTGGTTTGCAAAAATAGAATGTTTTAATGGAAGTTTACCATCACCATGATTTTTTCATCAGGAAGGTTTCTCTGGTCCTTGATCAAATTTCCTGCCAGCATCCACCCCTGACTTGGGCATTCTTGGGCTCAGATCCTAATCCCACAGTCCCTAATTCGGGCTGATGAGCAATGGTGAGTGAACAGTCATTTCTACTTCTGTCCTCTTTCTGACTAAATATCTTCTCTGAACGCCTGAGAACTTTTGTGAGGCAGCTGTGAGGCTTCCTGGGTTTGCACAGGCTGAAGAGAGCACCCAGTGGGCTGGGAAGCCCCTGGGAAGCACCAGCCTGCCTGCTTGCACCTTCTTCTGCATCCCTCATATGCAAAGGGCATGGTGCATTATAAATGTGTCCAAACAGTGTCTGTGCCTAACCCAGATCAATTAATTTTGCTGGAAAGGACATCATGAGAGCGATGGGTAGGTGTCTCCCTGCCTGTTGCTTTCATACCCGTTCTCTTCTCTGGCTGCCACAGCCATTGCAAAACCACAGCCAGGCTTCATGTTCTGGGTGGGTGCAGACACGGCCAGGGGGAGTCAGAGCTGGTGGTCCATGAGCAGCTGAGCTTGCCCGGCTGTGGTTACGCAAGGCCAGGAGCCAGCCTGGAGCAAAGGCACTGGAGTCACAAGGGATGGCAGGGGGGTCAGAGGTCTACAAAAATATGTTAGGACTCACTCAACAAGAATTGACTTAAGGAGCCATGTGCCAAGAGAGTTTTTACCCCTGAGCCCATTTTTGGGGAGCTGAGCCACAATCAGGCTGGTTTCGTGTAGTTGGGACTCGGCCTGGGCAGATGCCACAGAGACATTCCTGGACTGAGACCATCTGTGCCTCTCACCTTTAACTCACCTGTAATGGACCACTGAGTATTTAGAACTCTACCTCTAATTATTGCCTAATGCATTTTGATTTGATCAAACTTGGATATGACAGCCTTCAGCTCCTCTCCCACCTCAGTTCGCTCATCTGACTTACAAAATGTCAAACAGGTTCTATTTGCCAAACCGTGCAAGCTGACAGCAAGGTCCCAAACTACAGAAGACCCCATCCCTCACCTGTAAACCACCTTGAGGGGTGGGAGATGATTTTGCCATGTCCGCGCCATCACATCCAACTTATGGTCCTTCAGCTCCCCTTGCCCCTGCTTGCCTTTTCCCGCAGGGGACAGCTCGCTGTAGTGCCCTGAAAGCTGCTGCTATCTGTCAACATGAGATGCCTGGCTCTGAGGTTAAGGCAAGAGGTTGCCTGATGCCTCAGGAGCAGAGAGTTAAAAGGTGGGTGTCCTAGTTTGAGGTAAAACAAACCAATTTTCTGTTCAGTAATTTTACTTTTCTAGGTGGGCCTCTTCTAACTGACTAAAGTCTGAAATTAACAGCACGTTGTTCAGAAACTCTCACAGTGATAAGACCTGATTAGACCAAGGGATGGTTTGCAGAGAGGCCCT
>VZTM01042822.1:14107-70252 GCA_013400555.1 Jacana jacana | reverse complement strand
TTATTATTTATAATATTATTATTATTTATATTTTCATTAAAGTAGTTTAGTTTTTTCTAAACTCCTGAATCTCTTTAATCCCTTCCTCTTGTCTCTTTTCCTCAGGGGGGGAGGGAGGGGCCATCATCTGTCCAATTGATCAAAACCATGACAGTGGGCTAAGGAGCTGCAGGGACACAGTGGGCTAAGGAGCTGCAGGGACACGTTGCTGACAAAGCTGCAGACTGAGTTTCTCCAGGTAATGCTGGACGTGCTGCACTGCTCGTTCGCGTTGGGAAACTGGGGTAACGTCGGGTCTCTGCTGGCACAGACACCGCCTGTTAAATACCTACAGGCCCTCGCTCACACTCCTTCTCCTCTTGTACCCAGGGAAAGGGTTTCTCGTTTATCATCTTTGCCCTACAGAGCTAAATAGGTCAATAATGATCGAAGGGGTGACAGGAGACGACGCTCCACAACCTGTGGGGTCGATGTCTCACTTCGTAGTCCTTTGCAAATGCCTTCCTCTCTGTTTTTTTTTCTTTTTCTTCTGTTTTGCTTTTCCCCAGGTGCCCATCACTCTCTCAATGAGGGGAGTGGGTTTACTGGTAGGTTTACTGTGGAAATGGCACCAGGCTGAGAAAGTGGAGAGAGTGCTGGGGACCAGGGGGGCTCTGTGGCATCTGTGGTGATGTCCAGGCTCTGGTCACTGGCCAGGTCCCCCAGCTGTATGCAGCATTACCCTTCATGCCTGCCCTCTGCCTCCTATCCCAGTTGAAAATGCTGCTGGAGAGCAGGGCTATTGAAATACTTTCTCCAGGTAGGAGCTGTCAGAGACCGCATGCTGTGACCTGGTCCAACCCTAATGCCAAATGTAGCAGAGGCTTTTCCAGCCTCGAAAAGACAGGGAAACCAAGTGGCGTGCTATTTTCAGTGACCTGAAAATTTACACACATTGTAAACAGGTGCGTTAGAAGAAGAGTTAAAATGTACCCAGAGCTTGTGTAGATGGAGAGGTTGGTGGGCTGTAAAGTGGGATTTGAACCGACAGCCGCTCGCTCTGCTGTGCCAGCTGGGGTTTCCGCAGTTTTCCCAGCTGCAGCCTGGGCCCTGGGCTTTCACCTGAAAGGTTAATTATCCTTTAAATGGGAAATCTACTTGTCCCTGGGAGTCAGAACAGGGTTAAGAAGTCACAAGTGGTTGAATCCTGCAGAAGAATGAAGGCAGGTGTCCGGGGTCAGCCTGGGAAGACGGGAGCAGCTTCACTTTCTCCCTTCTCTGCCCATCCAGGCAGCTCGCCTGCCAGCTTCTGTGACTCAAAACCTGCTCTCTGCTGGTCATTAGGAGTGGAATTTAACTTAGTAAATAAAAACCCGAGTAACAATTTATAAAACTTTCTCATTCCTTACTACTAATTGATGTTAGGAGCTCACTTAAGTGAGTTGGAGTAGCTTAAATAAAAACCCCGAGATAAAAAAATAATAATTTCTGTTAAAAGTTTCATTAAGAAACACACTGGAAACCTGAAATTTTGTTGGGAGTAAACATTTGCATCTGTCTGGTTATAACATCTGTGGGACTTTTCTCTCTCTGGTGGGCAGTGCTGGCTGCTCCCAACAGACTCGGCCCTGAAGTGCACAGAGGAGGTGCTGGTGCTGTGGCAGGACCACGGGCCATGTGTCTGCCATGAGACCCCTCAGCCTCCACATAAGCAAAACCCCTACCCATCTGCTCATGCTGCTAGTGCAAGAAGGTTGTGAAAGTCACTTTACCTCATTGATTGCTTCTCCCACCCAGTGAAAAATTATTTTACCACCTTTAGAGTTGGAAAACTGCAGGGTAATTAATGAAAATGCATATTTTTTCCTCCATTGTGAAAACTTTTTTTTAGGGATGGATAAAGTTTGAAAGCAGAGAATTTCCTTCTCCAGGAGCAAGGTTTGTACATGTGTGGCTATTTGCCATATGTCTTTCAAAAGGTGGTACCTATGCCAACAAAGCCAAGGAAGGAGGACTGGAAAGAATTTTAAAGCTGCCAACTGAGCAATCACTTTGGGATTGATTGGAAGGGCAGCAGCCCACACCAGGAGCTGGAGACTCTCTGTAGGCAACCTATACACTGATGTGGGGCTGGCACACCACCTTCTCTTTTGGCAGGGTTGATGGGAGCCCCCAGGATTGTTTCTCTTCAACTTTTAAGCCCTGATTCATATCAGATATTGATTAAATAGGGTGGTTTTTGTTCTGTTTCGTTGCTCAGCTCAGGGATAACTTCACATACCCTTTTTTTTTTATGTGTATTTGAGTGGCAGAGGAGAGAAATGGGGGATTGAAAATTCATAGAGACTATCCTTAGCCAGGGGAACAAATACATATGCAGACATAAAGAGGAAGGTAGTAACGGTACAGATGCACTGACAGGGATGGTAGGTCAAGAAAGTCACTTTACTACCCAAGAAATGATCAATACCTGCTGAGCAAAGGGAAGGCAGGGGCTGAGTAGTCAGGAGACTCCTCCCGCCAAACACATGCCAAGCTTTTGGACATCACATTGGCATGGTACCATTGGCTCCTCCATTCTGGTGAATTCCATCTCCTTCCACCCTCTTGGCCACCGCCTCACTAGCAAGGTCTGCAGTCCATCAGGTCCCCTTTTCTGCCACAGTGAGGTTATCACTAGAGGTGTCAGTATTTCAGCAGGGAAATGGAACTCAACACTTCACACAGGGAATAAAAAAAAAGAAGCAGGAGAGTATAAAAAGAGGCAACTGCAAAGACATAAAAACTGAATTAAATTTTTCTATAGTACTTGCATTCATCTTCAAAACAGCTTTGGCTCGCCTGTACAATAGCATGCTGGCTTAAGTGAGCATATAAAATGTGTGTGAAAGTGGGTAAACAAAACTGACTTTTCAATATTGTCTTTATATTGATAGGAAAACAAAATTCTGTAGAGGCAGTACTGAAGTGAAGGGACAGTTTACTCTTCCATGGCTGGATCACACACCACAAAGCTCGCCAGGTATATTAGACTTTAGATAGCAGTGACTCTAATAACTTTATGTCTGCCCTTTTAAATTAAAAAAAATAATATTTGATGGAAAAGACCATTAAAAAACCAGGTCTTTGTGTGATGAGCATGATTCTTCTGTGACTTGCTGCATAATGTTTATACATTCTGTTATGCATGGTGCCTCTCTATCGTGATTCTTTTAGGTATTACATAGAAAGAAGGTGATGATTACAATCCAGTTTGGTTTTGACTAAGATAGAGGACTGGGACATTATGGCACTAACATGCCATGAGTGGGGATGCTAAACCTGCAGCGTGAGCGGCTCTTGGCCCCAGGGGTTACAGCCTGCACAGATGGCCGCGGCACACCTTCATCTTCCTCCCTCAACCAGCCTGCAGCTCCAGCAGGGTCTGCCTGAGGACCTGCTGCTTCCCTGCTTCTGCACAGGGACCAGTGCGGGGAACACCCAGAGGATCTACAGGAGCTTTGTCATGCATGGGTGACAGCAGAGACCTGCTCCCCATTTTGGCCTGTGCCCAAGCCCTGGTATCAAACAACACTTCTTCTTTTGGGAAGAAATACTCAGAAAAACACAAACTAGGTTGTTGATTCCTTCAAAGTTTTTTTCCAATCGGATTTTTTTGTTAACTTTCAGGTTTTTTCATTTTATTTTTTGGTAGTTCAGTGCAGATGTTGAATAGTAGTGCTGCATATCTTCAGGGGTCCCAAGAAACCCATATTTCTCCAATAGCAGCAGCAGATTTGCCTGTGTACCAGCAGCACTACTGGGAATTTCTGAAATATCTCTTATGCTGCATCACAACTGGGTTTGGGAGTTTTACAAAGCACATCTGTCCAAGGAGAATGCATCACTGGCACCAACACTTCATCTGTTTTCATATAACTGCTTTCCATGAAATTTTTAGCTGAAAAAGTAGGGAACATTGCTAGTGATAGGTGCTAGTGATAAAGGAGAACTACACCAGGTCCCCTGTATTCACTGCTCTGCTCTCCCACCAGGAGGGAAGGCGCAGCTTCCCAAGAGTAATTCACCAGAGCAACCAAACCAGCCCTTGGGCTCCCAGGTCAGCTGAATTCCAGATGGAGTTTCAGATAAGCAGGTCCCCAGTTAAATCGTGAGGGTCACCAGGAGCAAAGGAGGGGAGGGAACAGGCTGGTGTTGTTCTTATTGGCTGGACAATAGTAACAGTAAATATAAATATAAATTAAATTACTCCCCAAGATTACCACATAATAATTTGTCAAGGAGCCACATAACTTACAGAAATCTAATTTTTGTCTTTTATGTCTATAAAAATCTATTGATGCCTCTTTTCTCTACTCTTACTTTGCAGTAGCACAGACTATTTTATCTGTTAAGTATTATGTCCAATACAGGTGCTAACGCAGCTTGGGCCATACGCATTCATTGGGGAATATATTCCCCCCCATATTTTGGGGAAGACCACAAAACCTTAGGGATACGATGTGCTTCAGTGGCAAAACTGCCTCCTCCCTGCCTTGGCTCACCTGAGTTTGAAGTACAATCTTCTCTTAACACAACCCTGTAGACAGCTGGGTGTAATTCAGCCCACAGCTCTCATTGCTGCAATTCACAACGATCACTTCACAGAGCTGAAGCCAACAGCTAACCTCTTTCAGGTGGTGGCTTCCTGAGGAAGGGGGTGACAAATAAAAGTGGCGTGAAACAAATCAGAGGATAATGCTGTGCCACAGAACAATGTTGGGTGCCTTCTGTCTGCGGGTATCTAATACTGCTAATAAGCAACTAACATGACTGCCTGATCTGGCAGGAATTATTACCTGCTGAATAACTTAATAGATTTCTAGTCCCTACATGTATAATTTCCACGATTCCCCAAAGGAAAGCTATGTAATTCTTACCACAGTTGTTTGTAGAATTGTGATGCACCACAGGTGTACTTTGAACTTCATAAACTGCACTAGATTATGTCCCATTACGCCTCTTGTGGGGCTGTAATTGCTGTGAGCTCTTCTGGGGCAGTGGCTGCTCCTTGTGATGGGATTTTCCAAAGCAGGACTTTAACCTGCCTGGCCTCCCTCTGTCACTGCGCTGTTCACGTTGATTAGCTGTAATGCATGGACGTTCTTAAATACACTCAAATAACTCTTGGACAGCTTTGAAATATGGTTAGTGTTTTTATAAGGACTGCACTTTTAAATAAGGCAGGATCTTGAAAAATGGTCTTGAAGAGATGTGGACTTTTTTTCAATAGCTTTTAGAAAGAATATATTTAAATAAACAACATGGTCACAGGCTTAATCATGTAGGTAGCTTACCTTAAAGGAAAATAATTCACTATTTCAGATTCACTAAATTCACTAGTTCAAGAGGAAGACATAAATTCTAGCAGGTCTCAGAAATAATAAATCAGATTCTGACAAGATGCTGTATACACCTGTCCCGATATTAACGGGGGAATGGTGTGATGTGGGTGTGGAATTAAAAGAAGGACCCAGTCATTGAACAAGGAGGGGTCCTGCTCACATTCATTAATCAAGATGATCGCAGCAACCAAATATTTGATTAAAAGGATGTATAAAAATAGCCATTGCACGAGTCTTTGGCTGCGGTGTCTGGGAATGGCATAATCCTGGAACTGCAGCGTGCAAAGCCAGTGAAGACTCTTTTAAGTGCCCACCTAAGGGACCAGTGAAAATTAATGGCCCAGCAGAAAGGCTCTTTAAAGGTCAGCCAGAATTATATGGGGAGGCCTGCATTTGGAAGTAGTCAATTAGCAACTGCAATGTCTATTGCAGTTGTTTTTCAGCAGAGGGGTTTTAATTACAGTAACACTATGTACGTCTGGTAGTGCTTTTTGTCTGAGGAGCTCGAGGAACTCTCCACCTAAAGAATTATGCCCACTCACTGCCCGCTCGAGGTTGGTGCTGCTGTTGACTGGTGGTTAAATGAAGTCCCATTAGCACCCATTGAGTCAGGTAGCCTTGCACACCATGAAGGAGGGTGCGGTTGCATTGACAGGGATGCAAACCAGGGGGAGGGAGAATTTTCTGTTTCAGTGTCACCTTCTACAGTGGGGCTGGGACATCAGGGTGCCCTGTGGAAACTCCCTTTGCAGCCAAGGGAGTGAAAAGGAACATAACTCATCTGGTCCAAAAGGACCCATCTTACCACTGCACCTGCAAAGTGTAAGAGGAAAAGGGCAAACATGAACATTTTCAGTGGGAAACTTCCAGAGTAGTGTTGCCTTTGTGGGGTGGGAGGTTATCTCTGCAGCAGCCTGGAGGAGGCAGCTGGGCTGTGGCTGTGGCCATGTGTGGGGAGTGGCTCACGCTGATCCAAAATGGGCGCATTATTCTCCCATTCCACCTCTTGGGACCTGTCAGGGAGATTTCTGTGGTCTTCCAGCTGGCTATTTTACATTCCCTCTACGTGCATCAATGTAGAGGGAATGTAAAATATGTATGCAACAACTGAAATCTGCTGGCATTTTTTTGGATACTCCCATGTCATGAAATCCTCAAGTGTGTAGCTGTCATGTCTCCTGTGTAGCCCCTCCAAGGTTGTCCTTGCTGTTCCTCAATAATCCTTTCTGTCTTCCTCCCTAATCCTGCCAGTGCACCCCGTCCAGCATTAGTCCTGCCTGCCTGTATTACCACCAGGGCAGCAGAGTTTTGGCTATTCCAGGGAACAGCCTTGAGGCATGGCCACGTTTTGGTGACATCTACCAGTTTCTCCTTATAGTTACTTTATTTATTGTCCATTCTTGTTCTTGGACTACTTTTGAGTTACTGCTTTTCAACCTCAACTTTCTTTCTGAATAAAAAATCTCACAATTTGGATTATATTTCCCATGCACACAAGGTGGCCTTTTTCCTCTCTCATTTTGCTGATATCTGTCTAACTTCATTACCCTCTTTGGACTTCTCAGCTTCTGAATTAGTCTCTTCTACAAATGTCATGAATCTGCTACTGCCTCCCCTAGCTACATGGCAAGGGAATGTATTAAATAATGCTGGTCCTAAGCAGTCCCTCTGGTGCCCTGCTAACACTTTAGCTAGTAATATTGCATTAAATAAGAGGCAGGAAAATGACATGGGGATGTTTCGCCCACTGTGGGAACTTGTCAGATGCTGGAGATGTGATGAGGGCAGCATGCCTGCCTTTTTGGAGCCAGGGACAGGACAGCAGATTGTTTTATTTCATCCTGTCAGTCCTTTTCCTTTTCTGAAACTGAGGTGTAAAACCCTGCTGCCCTGGACCATGTATACAGCATCGCTTCACAAAACCTGGCATGTTGCACACTGCCTCGTGGCTTCATCCCCACTGCTGGATGATGCTCTCTCTCAGCATTGCTGCCAGAAGGGAATGCCAGTCTGTATTTGGCATCTCTAACCTCTAGGGCATTGTTCCTTGTTTTCCTCTGACCGTTTTTAAAGACGCTTTCATTTAGCCCAGGTGAAAACAATCCGAGCTCCCGAAGCCTCATTAATTCCATTGGAGGAAAATGCCAAATCTATCCTGGTGGAGAGAGAGGATGTGAAGGGGAGATTATAGCGTTAGGACAAGGTTAAGAGTTGGGATATTTGAGGTTCATGGGGGTGGACTGCTCTTTGTTGCATCTATTAATTGACTGCATTTTGCATGCAGTTGATCTAGAGGGGAAAGCTTGAGTCTAAATAATAACAACAACAACAACAACGATAACAATAACAATAATAATAATATAAAAGAAGTAATAGTTCAGCAAGGAATACAAATCATGGGAGCGTGAGTAAACTGCAAAGCCTTTTTGGTAGATGGACTGCAGAGTCTCAGTGTGTCCTGGAGAATTTCATAAATCTAATGAAGCTTTCACACCTTTGGGGACAGGGTTTAAGCTGCCAAGCTTCCTATCCATCTTGGGATCAATAGCGCAGTTAAGTAAAAATCACCTGCAAATAAAGAACACAGAGTTGGGAGAGCAGCTCATCTCTCACAGAGGAAACAGAATAATAATCAAAAAGTCCAAGCCAATGGTTTTCAAACTTGCAGCTTTATCTGAAATGGTGCTTTTTCTGGGGCGACTCAACAGTAAATCAGGAAAATGATTGCGGGGGTGCAAGTAATTTCACGTGTGGTAGGATCCTCTACTGACACATGAGAAAAACAAGTGTGAAACATGTGAATGAAACACAAAGGTATTTTGCAAACTTCTCCCCTCTCCCCTGCCCCTTGTTGCAGCATTGCTGATCCTGCGCTCCATGTAACTGCTTTTGGACTGTCTTGGAAACTGGCTCCTGACATTGCCTAAATGAACAATCCTTGCTTTCTCATTTTGGGAAAATGGGAAGTCAGAGATCTCCACCCTGGTGGCCTTGCCTGTCTGATGGCCACCTGATCCGGGAAGCCAAGGGAAAGTTTAAGTTTAGGGGGATTTGGCTCACCTGTCATGTTTACTCAGTCCCAGGTATGCTTGCAAAAAGGTGTTAAGGTGTTTTCATGGTGGACCTGCCTAACTCCTGGCTTTCAGGCTTGGCTGCTTTGCCCTGGGGCTGTGAGCTCCATCCACCGACCTGGCTGGGCAGAATTGATGGCTGCAGCCCCATCCCCAAAGTCGGGCAGAGGGAGAAACCATGAAAGAGTCAGACCGTGGAAACCCTCTGAGATGGCACATGACAGTGAAGGAATTACTGGTGAGTGCTTAGGGACAAGTTTCCTTCCACTTGCTCATCACCTGTTGGCACCTCCACTTTGTGGGGGATCAGACAAGGTAAAGAACAAGATCTGAACTGAGTTCCCAAGCCCAGCAGAGCCAGTGGGAAGGTGAGAGACAAAGGCTTGTGTTCGTTGTTGCCTGTGTAGGTGCTAGGTGTGACCCTTAGTGGTGACAGGTCTGCAGGCATGGGCAACACATCTAAGATATACAAACATTCAGCTCTTATTGAGGTGGGATTCATCCTTCCATTCCAGCCCAAACACAAAAATAACTCAGAATAATTACTGAATGACCAAGGTAATTTACAGCCCAAATTATTTCCTGTGACTAGAATTGCTTTCCTTTCTTTCACACCGCGCAGTGTGACCCTGATGGTGGGTAAGTGCCACCATAATGGAGGGGGAAGAGTCCTGACTTAGGAAAGCAAATTGAAGTTTAGCTTTTGCCTTTGCAGGGGTGTGAGAGCTATAAATTAATACTTATTGAAGAGCAATGCTATTCCTTCTGCTGAAAAGAAAATATAAAATAAAAGTTATGTTCTAGAGGGTAAAAAGTAAGGGAGCTGATTGTAGGGATTAAATAAATCATGCAGCATCTAGTCGACATGAACCTGTGTGACACTCAGAAGCGGAGCCAAAATATCCTGGTAAGGGAAAAATCAGCAGAAAAAGGGAGAGCAGTGTAGAGGACAAGTCCTAGGGATGGGCAGGTTCAAGGGACAGGTAACCATGGAGAGGACATCAGCTGGGACATGGGGACCTACCATCTCCCTCTGGGCCGCTTGGTTTTATTCTCTGGGCTGGCAGCCTCCATGAAAGGGGATGTTAAACCTCAACCTTGCTGGTTCTGGTGAAGAGGGAGGGAGGGCTGATTGTCAGTCCACTCATGAGGTCTTCTGGGGAAGCAGACATGCTGCAGGAATGATGATCCCATGTCTCCTGGCCAGGGGCAAGAGCTAGCTGAGATGGGGAGAGCACAGACAACTTGAACATGAGACAGAGGTGTGAAAGAGGTCTGCTCAGAGAACTTGGAGGTCTCGCTCTTTTCTCTGCATGCTTTACACCTCAGAGGTAATGAATATCCTCACGTTCATCTAATCCATCCAGTGTTGTTTTAATCATCTCTCAGCTCCTGAATCTCTGCAGAAAAAGAGTGGATGGGCAAAAAATTGGCTTTTTTTTTGGTGTTAACTCAGGCTTTGTTTCTGTTTGCTAACTGCAAAACCTGTCCTTTATGAATTATGTCTATCTGGAAATGAAGTGAAGGATGGGAAATTAAATGTTTCATTGATACAGGCTCAAATTTCATGGACCATCAGTGTCCCTTGGTGCGTTGGGCTGAATGGCTAAGGTTGTCAGTGAAGTGGTTGTTCACAGAAAGAAATGGGGCTTAGCCATCACTCCTGCCAAGCAGGGTCTCTCTGCAGGAAGGATTTTAGATTTTATCTTAAGACATACGATTTTAAAGATAACTTTTTACTTTTTCTCCCTCCTTTTTTTATTTTCTTCCTGCTTTGGTTTTCAGTCTGGCACCAAAGCTAGAACATCTACAGCTTGTCAAAACACACGGGGAGAGCTTGTAGAAGACTAATGACCGAAAAGCACAAGATCTGCCGGTAACTGCTTAATAACAGAGTGTTTTAAAATGCTTCTCTGACACTGCCATCTTTTATTTATAGAATGCTGAGCACATGCAAATAGAGTGTCTTTGGGCTTGTACGCTGAGCCCTGGGGCAATCCACAGATCCCAGTTATAAATCTGGAATAAGGCAACGAATATGGACTGTGATATCACTGCCGCTGTAATAAACATGATATGTTTGCTCTTTTCATCCTTCTCCTTATTCAAGATATTGCAGATATCTACTGCCCAGTCTAGTACAGGCACTCTTTGAAGACATTAGGGCTCTCAAACTGGCAGGTCAGCCCTGGGTTGCTTGTTTTCCCTTAAAACCTGTGGAAATTAGGGCTCAGGTTCTCAAAGGTATGTACTCACCTACCCCATGTTAATAGCAGGTGGTGGCAGAAAGATTTATTTGGTGAATTGACACCAAAATCCTGCCAGCAAATTATATTAAAAAGGTGAAAAATATAAGAACCAGGGAAAGGAAACGGTGAAATGTAGTGAGTAGGATGATCATACAGTCAAGTCAGGAGGGTAATGGAAAAACAATAGGACTAGTCAAAATTGCAACTGCCTGCAAATATAAGATAAATGATGTGAAAAAAAAAATGAGGATACTATAAGAAAAGATGTGTGGGACCCTGTAAGGCATGATGAAGTCCTGCATAGCAAACGTAAAGATGCAATAACATGTAGGCTGGTGTAGTACATGACAGAGAAGAGTGACGGGGGGCGGTTTAAAGCAAGGATTACTTGGGTTGCAGTGATAAAGATAGAGAGATGCTGTAGCTGGCAGAATGAGATAGAAAAATTACATTATGCAAAATTATATGGTAAGCAGTATATTATTCTGCTCAGCTATGAAACAGACTCAAACTTCATACCTCCAGAATTTGGAAAAGTTGTCCCTGAACTCCTCTCTCTACAGGCAGATGAAATAACATCCAGAAAATCCCAAGAAGTGACTGTAGCATTTGATACTACTGCCTGTGGCATGGGCTGACTCAGAGGCAGGTACTGGCAATTGGCAATGTGGCATTTTTAGTAGTTCCTATTCTATCTCCAAGTTTTTGTCTAAGCAGTTTCATTGGCCTTCCCCACTTACTTGAAAGGGGAGCTGGAAAGCAATGCATGAAGAGAAACCTTTGTTCAAGGAAGGCCTCAGACTGGGAACATGTGTCTCAGTTAAGTCCTGGTTTCTTTATTACCTGCCTCTTTCCTAGCTCTACACTGACCACGTGCAGTGCTGGTGATTAGAGACAGCTTCTGGTGAAAGCTTTTGGCTTTCACTCCCTCAGACATGTCCTCTCACAGATATCTTCTCACCTTTACAGAAGCAGCAAGTTGATCCATGTTGAAAAGAAGCTGTGTGTATTTTCCAGCAGCAGGGAAGAGTCGACAGGACATCTATGCCGTTTATCCATGCTAAGCAGGTGGATATCAAGCAAGGTAACAGTGGAATTAATTTGGAGTTTAAATAACTAGGAAACCCCCCACAATTCAACATGCAGATTTTCTTAAGTAATGAAAATGATTCCAACTAATATGTTCAGGGATCTATATAAATCAAATGTCCAAAATGTGATACCAATAAAATACATATCACATTGTAGTTCTTGCTGTTTTTCTTTAGAAATGAACAAACTGCCAACAACATTTCAGAGAATAGCAGGGTTGTGTCTTTGAATGGGTTACTGCTCTGCCTTTACAGGGTGGCTTGGGTCATCAGAGAATGCCTCAGCTTAGAGAAAAAAGTGCTCAGAAACGTCACTTGGCAGCCAGGTCCGTTGCTGAAATCCTAAAAGAAATGTCTTCCAGGCAGTAGCCAAACCAGGCCTTAATTGGTGGAGCTGAAAGGTCCTGCCTGGGAATAGTGACAGCTGAAGTCACCACTTGGACCAGTGATTTGTATCCCAATATGACTCTTGAATGATACTAATGTACAAAAGTTATACTTTTGGGAACTGTGGCAGTCCGGGGGGCAGATGCCTGCAAAGTGGTTGCTCAGGTCAACTGACTCAACATGGGCATCTGATGCCATTTGAGATGCCCATGGGGGACCCTGCTAGGCCTTCAGATGGGTGGGTACCCCGGGGTTCTGTGCCACATGTACTTTGAGGATGTCTCAGGTGCCCTCAAATCACCCCTCAGGTGGCACTAGCCCTGCAGGCAGCTGAAGGAAGCCCTTGATACCATTGCTGCAGCCTCCTAAGATGAGAAGGCACTAGGGCATCATATGCCAAATTTGTTCACACCAAATGAGAGCAGTGAATTACTGGCAGAATTGAAGAAAATGGGTTCAAACCACTCTGCACCACCTCCCCTAGATGCTCCCTGTTTGACATTGCTCTGGCTGTCCCCAGCACTGGGTGTTGAGCCTTCGTGGTCAGGCTCCTCTTCATCCCCAAACTGTCTCACTATCAGCCAGGAAAGTGTTAAACCTGCCTCTGCCCCTCACCTCCAGGGAGAAAAAAGAGGAGAAGCACCACTTGAAATGGAAACAGCACACAAGGGTGCTCTCTTGCCTGTTGTAAGCTGTACATTATTAAAGGCCCAAGTCATGTTTTTCCCAGGGCTCCTTGTGGAGCCACAACATGGATAGAGACACGAACAAGGGCACAAGAAACCCTTCCCTGAGGCAGCCCCAGGGTTGTGCATCATCTCCTCAGTCAGCCTATGCCCTGGCACTGACAGGATGTTGAATTTATCTAGTGCTTTCCATGCAAGTCTTTCAAAAACCTTTATTTGAACCTTGCAAACATGCCTGTGGCAGTAAGAACAACCCACACACCTCCCACCCCATTTTCCAATGCTGTGTGACAGATGTGTCCGAAGAGCAGAGGGGGAAACACAGGGGCAAAGTACTATTGCTACTCTCTGCTTACTGCTCCCAGCAGTTTTCAATGGCCAAAACCACTTCATGTGATTTCTGAACTCAGTCAAGGACAATGTGGAGCTCAAAGGCAAAATGGGACCATGAATGAAGAAGCTGCCATGCCAAAGCTGAGCTGTGCTTATGGTTTGTGCACATGGTCTGAGCCCACTAGAAATCCCTGATAGTTGAACTTTGCTCCTCCTTCCCTCTCGCAGACAAAACTAAATCAATATCTTCCTGTTTGATTTGTGCTAAAAGCAGGGACATAGGCAGTCCCCACAGCCCAACTGCTCCTTGAAAACTTTCCAAGCCAGAGTAACTTGGTTTTGTGTCTGAATCTCTATTAAAAGTCCAATGTTTTGTGCTTACTTCTATTTCTCTAAATCTCAGCGTGCTGTGTGAAATAAATCAGTCTACTAATCTATAACTGAGGTCTACAGAGTGAACTAAATGTGCTGTGTACTGGTTGGTGATCTTGCTTAAAGTAAAAACAGAAAAACAGAGAGAGGAAGAAGAATGATTAGACTTGTTTTTTTAAGCAATTAGCATTTTGCGGCCCTTTAAAATGGAAGTGAACATCTGTTAATAAAAGAAGAAAATGGGAAAACAACCCCCCTAAAAACAATTACGGGAATCAGCAGCAAAGGCTCAGATCTGTCATACGTTACTTTGAATTTTCTAGTAACTTTTAAAATCCTGAGTGCGGAGCCACAAGTGCATTTATTAGCATCTAAAGCAATTTCCAAAATGTGAAAGGTGGACAACGTGCACAGAGGCAGAAGAATAAGTGGGAACTAGATGGCAGAAAGCAAGCAGCGTTTGGAGAGGCAGAGTTCTGTCCACAATGGAAAAAAAGAACGAAAAAGGGAGAAAATCCTAGTTCATGAGTTCAGCAGAACTGGTGGAAAATGGAAATTTCCATTCCAAATGGAAACCAGATTTTCATGGAAAATCGAAACTGGACTGGATTAAAAAACAAAACAAAACCAAACCCCAAACTAAGTAGGACTACCTCCCCAAACACGTCAAAGTATTGATCTGAGCATTGTGTCCAAAGGGAAATCACAGCAAATCTCTGCAATGTGGCCACACCTTTGCAGACCTGTTTTCCCCTCACTACAGCCATCTTCTGCCATCCCAGGGAGCTCCCTAAGTTTTGGCCTGATAAGCCACAAACAAATGAGCCTCCCCAAAACACAGCAGTGGGGCACCAGTACACTCCCCAGGCTTCCTGCCAGGGCTTCTCTTAATGCCACTTTTTGTTTTTCTTCTGCTCAAGATGTGCATTTCTTGTAACTGCTGCTCTTCTGGGAGCAAAGAGAGTGAATTCCTATAGCTGCAAGATGAAAAATCTGTTCCAAACTTGAGAAGGCAGAAATGTAATGGCTGCGCTTCTCAACATGACAAGATGACCTAGAGGTGGAGTAATTTGAATTAAAAATCAATTCCAGTAAGTACCAGACAGAAGAGGACTCCTTGTCCGGGAAAGAGAATAAAACCAGAAAGAAGTTTCCAAACCTTGAAAAAAATGTTTCATTGGTGTTTGAAAGACTGAAGGCTTTTAGTGCAAAATGATAGTGAAAAGGAAAATATATTATGTGTCAGCCCACAGGTTTCTAGCTGAGGATGTCAGGTTTGCTGCACAGGTACTTTACAGAAAGCCCGAGCTGACTTTCTGCGCTCCTCTGTGCTGTTGCACACACTTGATGCTCCAGGGGAGCTGTGTTTCATCAAGCATTAAAGCTGCTGCTCTCGGTTGCTCTGACTCCATTAGCAAATGAGACAGTGGAATTATTATTATTACAGGTGTGCGGTTGGAGGGGGAGGGGAGGGAAGGGAAGGAAGGGAAAGAAAGTGAGTTAAAATGTGTTAATACCTAAAGATACTTCAGACCATCTGCTTTTAAATTCCCTGGTGCGCTGAGGGCTGAGTTGCCTGTATCGTGCGTCCTCCAGTGCTGGACCAGTGCTTTCCCCACACGGTGGGAGCAATGGTCCCTGCACCCAGTGCACTGCACCACACAGGGGTCACACCAGCCAGCGAAGAGGCAATGAAGAAAACTCTGAGTTTGCTGATGGTTTCCCTGGTATTAAGTTTGCATCTGAAAAAATAACTCTTAAAATACTAACTCACTCCCTCCCAGAAGGTGAAGTGTGGCCCTTCTATAATCTTTAGTTATAAAAACCTAAACATTAATTTGGGCTTTGCTCAGTGTTGACCCTTGGCATCACAAAGGGGGGTGTGGACAGCCAGAAACCATCCACCACCGCCCTGTTTCACACTTGCTGTTATTTGCTTCTCTGCCAGACACTCTGCTCTGCGTACATATGAGCCTTTATTTGCCAAATTATAAGCTAAGGCAGGTCCCTGAGTAATGTCTGCCCTAATTTAAGACAAGAAACAAGGGGCTGTAGAGAGATGTTTCCCAGATGATTTCAGTGATGGAAAGATGCTGTCCTGATATTTCCCGGTGGAAGCCCAGAAGGCTCTGCCTGGCACTCCCATTTGCAGGAGCTGCCTCCTGCTCAGAATGGCAATAGTATCTTTCTGGCACCTGTTTTATTTTTATTATTTATTTTGGCTCTGGTTTTGAATTCTGCAGCTGCAGATCCCATGAAATGTAGAAGTTAAAACACGTTCCTGACTCCTGACTCGAGGAGTGCATAAAGGTGAATCCTGGGGAGGCATTTCTCAAGGCCCACAGAAAATACAAACAGATCTTTCATTGTGACCCCATTTTCTTCTAGAGACCGTCAAAACTCCATTGAATTACAACTACAGACAACAGCAGGGTTGTCTCTGCTGTCTGTTGGAGGCATCAAGGCATGGAATCTCTATTTCCGTTTTTACATAGTTGAAGTCCAGAAGGTTGGGCTTGTAGCCATGGCCACCACCGGCTCTTGCAAAAACCACGGCCCAAATGCTGAAAGTGGAATTGTACAAGGTGATGGGGCTGAAGGAGGCATGGCAGTGGCAGAGAGCAAAACTTTCACTGCCACCCCTCTGCCATCCCCCAATCTGGTATCAATCTTGTGTTGTAAATAGCAATTTTAGCAATTAAAATTAATCAAGGAGCTATTTCTGAGCTTTTCATTTTGACCCAGCTGGACACACCAGCGCTACTGGAAAGAAGAAAAGATAAGGCATCTGCAGAAGTACTGTGATGAAAAAATATGACACCTTTGGCATTTCAAATAGGAGATCTGCAACAGGTTGAACAGCTGAAGTTGGTCACAGCTTTGCAATTGCTGCTTTCACACCTCCTCACGGGTGAGGTGGTGTTGGTACACAGCAACGGGAGCTCGGACTGCACCACACACACCAGCGAAGCCCCAGCGTCGCGTGCTTCGCTTCTTTTGTTTGTTATGCTGCCTGCATAGAAAATACCTCAACCCACGTAGAGGAGTGTAAATACCATTGTACCACATACATCTAAGGGCTCCCGTGAGGCAGAAGGGAAGGCTGGAACCGATACAGGGTCCGCAGCTCACCCAGCCCAGCTGGCTGCACTCTGCAGGGTCAGGTACAACCCCAGGTGGTCCCACAGCTTGCTGTCATGGGGAAGGGGTGTTGAGGGGGGAGATAGGTCACAGCTTCACAGCATCAGGCTGGGAAAAAGGCAGATGTCATGTCATGTGGGACTCTATTATGTGTGTAAGGCCACAGCACTGCAGGCAGAGGTGCCACTTGCCCCGGGGGGCTCTGGGATCAGCGGAGAGGAGCAACACCTCCCCCCTGCTCCCACTCTATGAAAGCAAATATAACAACATGGATTACAAACCCGTGGCTGGTACAAAGCAAGAACTAACACAAGGAAAGGGAAATCTATTAAAGTCATGCAAATCACTGGGGAGGCAGGGCTTATTTGGGCAAAATGCATTTTAATCTGATTTTAATGAGACTGATATTTTAAAAAGGATGTTGAAGAATGCTATTGGGGATATAGAAAAAAATAAGCTCTACACGGAATTTCAGGCTGGAGAATTGTTTAGGCTCCATTTGAAAGCCTCAGCCTTAAAGATTTTATATTGTTTAGCTTATCAGAAAGTGGATGGAGAGGTAACTTGATTACGGTGCAAATCCACAGGGAAAAAGTAATAGTTACTGCAGAGTTAAGTGGCTCAGGGAAAAAAAAGAAGGTATAAAAAGAATGAATAGATGAAAGCTGAAGCCAAATAAATTCAAATGAGAAATCCAGCACAGTTTTTAGCAGTGAGGATGATTAATCACTGGAACAAATTACCAAGTGAAGCAGCTGATTCAGAGTCTCTCAAATGCTTTCAAATCACAACAAGTTGTCTTCAGCCCAGAGTGGACATCTTTGGTTAAACAAAAAATATTGGACCTAATGGAGAGCTGACAGACTGCTGTTTAATTACTTACAGCATGAGTAGCCAGGCTGAGCCTACAGACCAGATGAGAGGCCACTCTTGCCTCCTTCCTTCCTTCCAGCACTGAAACCTCCATGTGCCCAACCCCACTGCTGACCAGGAATGGTGGGACTGGGCTGCCCTCACTGTTCCTGCGAGAGGTCCAGGGATGGGGGCTCGTGCTAAGACCAACAGTGCTGGAAGAAGGAGAAGAGGCTGCCAAATCTCCACTTAAACCTTACTTCTTTCAGTTCCTGGCCCTGCTAGGACCCCAAGCATCTCCCACAGCCACCCTGCAGCTCCCCATGACACCACATCTTGCTGGACATGTCCTCAGGCACAGCTCTTGAGAGTCACCTGGCTCAACTAGCCCAGGGCTTGTTTGGAAACAAGTCTGGGCTTTACCTCACTGTTCCATTGCTTACCATGTTGAACTGGCTCTGTTAAACACAATTATGTTTTAAACATTGCACAGAAATTTGGACTGGAGCTCTCTCTGGCAGGAAACCCACCCAAATGCACTCAGAAAGAGAGATTCCCAGATGAAAGGCAATAACTGACAACTTCCATCTTTCTCTGCTGCAGTGCTACATTTATAACGTTAGGTGAAACTATGTGAGGAAATAAATGCCAGAGCCATCCTCCCACAGCCCAGCACAGAGTCCATTAAGAAATCCCATTGGCTCTCAGGAGAACACTCAAGGCTCAGGCGCTAAGATGCTGCTTTTGGAAAGATAATGGATAAAGATGAAATCAGTTTTTCAAATGAGTCTTCCCTTTCCATAGGGGCCACCTTTATACTCTCAATGATGTAGAATAAGAAAGAATATTCACTTCCTAATGAAATGAAAAATTTCATTAATTTGGAGATATTCATTCCTTTAAGAGCTTTACTTCTTGAGCTCATTAACTCTACTGCTGATGCTGCCCTGCAGTCCTTGCCAGGATTTGCTTCCTGTTCCCTGGCCTGGGCCAAGACGTAGACAGTTTGCCAAGCCCCAACGTAATGCCTGCTGTTACCGAGCAGGTACGCAGAGATAACTCTTGTTGAACAATGAGGGAAAAATCCTCTGATATTCTCAGCTGCTGTCAATCTCAACAGTTTGATCTGGCTGACTTCTGCAGCAATTACAGAGCTCAGCCTGGTCCTGCAAATTGCCCAGAGCTTGGTAATTCATGAAACTTTCAAGGAAAGTTTTGCAAGCTTATTTGCCATGACACATGCAAGGTATGGCAGTGGGCTCAGCTGAATGGATGGGGAAGCCTGTGCAAAGTGCTCTGCCAAGCTGGGGAGCACGTCCATGAGTATCCTGGAAGGTCTTGGTTATGCAGAGCCCCTTTAACAACACTTAGCATTGACTTTGGGGTTATTTGATGTAAGTAGCCTTCAGTGTGTGCAAGGTTTCAGCAGCAAGCATGGGATTTGGAGAGTTTTTCTGTTATCAGTGTTAGGGGTGGGCCATAGGATGAGCACAAATAATTCAGTCACAAAAAATGTTTTGTGAAACTGTTTTCTATATCGTTGAAATAACAAAAAAAACCCCAAAACCCAAACCCAAACATCTTGGGAGGGGGAGGGCGAAGAAGATGTTACAGAGGCTTAAAAGCAAACTTCTGATCATCCCCTTCCTCTCTCTTTTCTGTCCCATTTCTCTTAGAAAGCATTCTTGGGGTTGCATTGGTTATAGAATCATTCCCACTAGAGAATCATGACACCTCCCGTTATAGAATCAGATTGTGATTAACAGTCTTGCTTAGCTTTGCATTTTGGAAATCATGTTCACTGCAAAATTGGGCAGAAAACAATCTCCCTAAAAATTAAACCCAATAGAATCCTGGACTGAAAGCTGCTATTCTTCCCTAAGCAAAAATGTAATTTCATTCTACTGCCGCAAGATCAGCAGCATTTGGTCCTTTGTATTCAAAGTAAGTGTCATGTGAAATGTATGTGAAATTTTGCACTACTTTTGGATTTTGTCTAAAACTAATAAATTATGAAAACGTCCTTCCAGGAAGCTTGATCTAAAGAAAGGCCATCTGTAATGAAGCCAAAGGAAAATGCACTAAAGGGAATATATTCTGATGATGAACAAATTTTTTTATTCATAAATTCATACTCTCTGTTTGTCCCTATCTATACATATACAGGAATCTCTCTCTGTACATATAGACATTCTCTGTTCTTGTTCCATCAATGTTCAAAACAGGAGTTACTGAAGTATGTTGTTCTGGTTCCACAGCACTGTGATTTTTTCTTGTCATTGACCATTTTTATGAGAACCTTATGTCTTCCATCAAATGTCTAGAGTAGAGTGATTCAGCCTACGGAAAAAAAGATGGTCTAAAATCTAAATGATGGAAAGAGTATGTTTAGTTGTAAAGCAGCTACCTAGTAAATGAGATTTGGAACTGAGAAGCAAAGACACAAGAGGAAGAGGGGTGGCAATGTGAATTTGCATAGTTAAGGTGCAGCGTTGGGAAGGACAAGAAGAAAAAGAAGTTCATTTTTACAAACACCTCAGGTACTTGCATACTACCCTGGGGATGAGGAATGAGGGAGAACCAAGGTGCCGCGGCCAGGAGCAGTCGAGCCCGACGCAATCAATCAGGAAGCCATCAATCAGGAAGCCATTCCAGCAAGCCCCGAATCAGCAAGCGCACCCAGGAAGCACACACCTCAGGAAGCACTCACAGTCGGGAAGCACCAGGGAGCACTCCCAGGAAGCACACATCGTTCTACAGTTACAGGTCCTCATTCGCTAAGCACTACATTTCGGATAGGGAGAGGGGTATTGTCCACGAGCTTTCCACGCACTTTCCACAGGCTTAAAGTTGCCCCATGATTGGCTACAACATTTGTGTCATTTGCTGTTTCCTACACTTTGTTTCGCTTTCACTTCTCACTTCGTTGCTTACTTCCACTTATTTGCATATGTGCCCTTTCAGTAACTCCCTCTTAAAGGGCCTGCTCTCAACACCAAGGTGTACAACTACTTTGGGGTCCAGAAAGTAGTAGGCAATAAAGCTATTTAACGTCCCTACTTAAATGTGAAAGGAATGAAAGGCAAGCATGGCAGTGGTAGGGACCACGGTATACATATCAGGTGGATGGGACCTCGTGTAATAACAAATAGCATCTTCTGAAAGGACTGGGATTGATGGGGCACTTTATGGGATGGAACAGTGCTCAGGGACATAGGCCAAGGTTCCTAAAAAAGGTGGAGACAATTTTGGACAGAGAAGCAGACAAAGCAGAGAGAGAGAAGGACTTATCTAGCTTTGATCTGATCAGCACAGGGGACCCCTTGAGAATATGGCAATGAAAGGCACTTGGCTGTGAAATGATAGTGATGGGGTTCTTGGGAAGGCAAAGAGGGGGAAGATGATAAAGTGGATGAACTCAAGACAGCACACTGGTTCCCTCCAATGATTGGTAAGATTTCCTTCTGGGAATCAAATCTACATGGAAAAGCTATCCAAAACTTTAAAAGGAACTGTTATTGAAGGCAGGTGACAAACAATGCTTATAAAAAGGGTCTTTGGGCCACACTGAGTTTCCCCCAGCTGTTCTGCTGCGTCAGAGAAATCAGAAACATCATATTCTTGCACCTCTCCTTCCCCTGCAAAAAAGCAAATACTGCAATATTTAGGGAGGAGCGTGGCATTTAAAACATTTGAAGTGTGTACACAGTGCTCTGGGAATATCTCACTTACTTACAGCACTGTACTTAGTGCGGCCCTTAGTACCCTGTCCAAGGAAGTTCAGAGCTGGAAAAGCAAAGACTGATTTGCTGCATCTCCAGGCTGTAGAGGAGAGTGGATCGATGGAAGATCGCAGCCCTGAAATACAGCTGAGAAAAATGTTGCAAAGAGAAAGCAACTTCTGTTTCCAGGGGTATGAGGGGCAAGGGAAGAACTGGATGTAAATTGCAGCAAGGGAGGTGTAGGCATTAGGAAGATGTTCGTACTGTTGGGCTGGCTAAGCATCAGGGCACTCCTAGTCTATGAGGGTGCTCAAAATACATCACAATGAACTAAAATATAGCCCAAATCAACACTTCTCAGACTGGCAGCTGGTTAGTCTGTTACCTTCCCTTGGTGACACAGTCATGGGCAAGGATTTTCTTCTTCCTCCATGTCTCTTTTTCATTTGAGCTGCAGTGAAAAAGGCCACAGGATTTCTACTGCTGATGTTTAAGCAACACATTAGGCAGAGCTTTGCCAGGATTTTTCCTGCCCAGGTGGGCAGTTGGATATGTAGTTTAAATCTCAAGTGAAGGAAACCTGCAAACTTTCAAAACCTCCTACCAACCAGAAATTCTAGGAAAAAACCCTAACACCCAAATAAAGGAGTCTCCTTTCCCGGCACAGTCCCATCTCTGCAGTAAGAATTTGGAAGTTGTTGGAGTGCAACTCCATTCAGCAGTTGTGGGGCTTTCTAACTTGCAGAGCTGGAAGGCCTTTTTCCGGAGTGTATGACAGAAATGCAAAAGTCTTGGTGTGCTGGTCTGAGGTAAAATAGAACCAACTTTATTTTCAGTAATTTTCCATCTTAGCTAGGTATTCTAAGTCTCTGAAATTAACAGCATACTGTGGGGAAAACTGCTCATTCTCAGAGTGATAAGACCAATGTTTGTACTTCATGCCAAGGCATGGTATGCAGAGAGGCTTTTGCTTATACTTNACCCAAATAAAGGAGTCTCCTTTCCCGGCACAGTCCCATCTCTGCAGTAAGAATTTGGAAGTTGTTGGAGTGCAACTCCATTCAGCAGTTGTGGGGCTTTCTAACTTGCAGAGCTGGAAGGCCTTTTTCCGGAGTGTATGACAGAAATGCAAAAGTCTTGGTGTGCTGGTCTGAGGTAAAATAGAACCAACTTTATTTTCAGTAATTTTCCATCTTAGCTAGGTATTCTAAGTCTCTGAAATTAACAGCATACTGTGGGGAAAACTGCTCATTCTCAGAGTGATAAGACCAATGTTTGTACTTCATGCCAAGGCATGGTATGCAGAGAGGCTTTTGCTTATACTTATTGCTCTAACAACCAAGGTCAGCTGATTTCGCTATTTGCTCCATTGGATGGTCAGAACCAGAAAACGGGTCCCACCTGTGAGGGGGATGGACAGGACAGGTGACCCAAACCTGACCAACAAGGGTATTCTATCTGCTCCGTGCTTAGTGTAAAAGCTGAAGGATCAAAGGGTCAGGTCTCTTTTTTCAATGGCTGACGTCCAAAGAGGACTCTATCTGTTCATCTGCCTTTGATGCTGATCTGTGTGTTCCTGACTCCAGAGTTGGAATCCAGTTCCAATCTGTCTGGGACTTCCCCACTGCCTGCCAGTGACATCATCCTGGAAGCTTGATACACTTTTGTGTATATACAGTATCTATTTCATTATTTTCTTTTTAATTTTAATATCAATATTTCATTAGTTTAGTTCATCCTAAACTCATAAATCTCTTTATGTCTCCCCTCCTATTTCTCCTGGAGCAAGAAAGGGGGGAGAGCATCTGTTACTGTCATATTCAGCCTAAACTATGGCACTTGGAAAGGCTGACAGGACTTGGAGATAACATCCTTTCTGAGAGGAAATCTGCATTGTGGCAGATCTGCCTTAGATCTAGTGATCTGCCTGAAAATCAGCCCTGCTCTGGGAGCCAGGCTGAAGATTTGGAAAAAGTCCGCTGAGCTCAAGATGTTCAGGGAGAAATCTTTCAGCCTCCGTGGCCGTAGCTACCTTCTGATGAATGTTTCTGATTAAATTTCACCAGTTTATGGCATGAGCTCTTTCTCGCCTCTGATCTCAGAAGTGCCTTCTTTAACAGCATTGAATTCCTTAGAAATCTGCTGGGGTTTTTGATATGAAGAAAGACTCCTACCCCTTGAAGCGTGTGCTCCTCGGAGGTTTGCCATACAAGCACGCTCTGAGCTGGCTCCTATCCATCGTGAGTCGTGCCAGAACCACAGCCTACGGTGCAGTGAATAAATGCCCTCTGTAAAGACAGAAGGGCCAATAATCCTAAACAGCATCTCTCTAGCAGCAGGGGCTGGGGGTGGTATGAAAGAAATCATGCTGTAAATAATTCAGTCAATGGATGGCAGTAAGATATCCCCCATTTTGGCAGGCTGAAGATGTGCTTTGCACACGTGGGGTGGGTTGCAGTCAGTCAGTGACAGCTCCTCTGTCCCCCTCCTTCCTCCTGACAAGTTTTCCCTGCTCCAGTGTGGACTCTCCACAGCCACAGGTCCTTCAGGGAATGTTCACCTGCTTTGGCATGGGGTCTTCCATGTGCTGCAGTGTGGGGGTGTGCTCCAGTGGGGTCCCTTTGTGGGCTGCAGGGAAATACCTGTTCCCTCCTCCTCCTCAGACCCAGGCACTCACAGGGCTTTCTCCCACACTTTTTTCCTCACTCGTCACCACCTCTGTGGTGTCTTGCCCTTTCTTAACAGCTGCTGGAATTGCTGACAGGCACAGCTGTGCCCTGTAGTAGGGCCATGGTGGAGCTTGCTGGAACCAGCTGGAATAGCTGTGTGTGGCACAGGGTCTCTCCTCGCAGAAGAGCTCCTGCTGCCAGCACCCGAACATGCACACCTGATACAATGCTTGGCTAAAACCACTCCAGCTTTTAGTCACAAGTGTAAAAAGAGAGGGTGGCAGGCGAATGCATGAATGCTGGCAACCCAGGTGTCTCCAGGAGCAGCCCCCAGCAGGTCACCACTTCCTATCCTCTGCTGTAAGTTGTTTTTTTACTTTATTTTTTTTTTTCCTTCCTGTTTTCCCCCCATTTTTTTGATGATTCTCAGACACCCTTTTCCTTTGAGAACTAAGTTCAGGAAAGCAACACAGCCTGTGGCTCACACTAGCTTGGGGCTCTTCTTCCCTGGTTATCCCTAAAGGGCTTCTCCCATTAAACACCCTGGTGGGATTATGTCTGCCCCCTCAGGGCTGGCCCCAGCTGGGACATTGCCCATCTCCAGCAGCACTGGGACTTGCTGGGGTGGTACTAGTGAGGGGACCGTGGGGATGGCAGGGTGGTGGTGGTGGTTTATGAGTGCCTCTCAGGTAGCTTCTGTGCAGTTGGACCTTGGGAGGTCCACAGCTGGGGCTGAGCCAAGCCTGGAATGGCACCACTACCTCAAAATGGAAAGATGAAGGTAGGCGTGTGTGCTTTTGTACCTCTCATCCTCCTCAAAGCCTCTGAATAAATGTTGAACCCTTCTGTTCTGAAGTTTTCTGTTGATGTTGGTCAGTGGCCTTCTCATATCAGTAAGATTTTGGGAGGGAAAGAGGCATCTTCACTTTGAGGGTGGCACAACACTGGAACAGTCTGCCCAGAGAGGTGGTGGAGACTCTGTCTCTGGAGACATTCAAAACCCAACTGGAAGAGTTCCTGTGCAACCTGCTCTGGGTAGACCCGCTTTGGCAGGGCGGGTTGGACTAGATGATCTCCAGAGGTCCCTTCCAACCCCATATCATTCTGTGATTCTATGATCTGTAGCCACCTGTGTGGTGGACAATCAGTTCTACCCTTTCCTGCAAATGCGTCAAGTGTATTATAGCAAAGGGAAAGAGCTTGCAAGTGACTATTTCAAGGTTGCTTAGCTTATTTCAAACATGTGCACTGCAGTGTTTTTCACTAATACTAATGCCATATTCCCCTCCTTCCCCACCCAACAAAAGACCACAAAAGTTATTAAAGAGTATAAAAGACAAAGGAGTATCTTTGTGAATCGAACATGCTTGTCCATAATTACAAAAGATACACAGTTAAAATGACTGTGGAGAAAATAGAGCCGAAAGGTAGCAATTAAGACTTTTAAACTTTAGATTTGTATTAAAAAATTCTCTGTGGAAAAATTTGACCCTTTGTTTATTTCACTAGCTGTGTGGAATCAAAACTTGCAGATATTTCCTGGTTTATCTTGGGGAAGATGGCGTTGTTGAGTGCAAGGAGCTGGCATGATGTAACAGCTAGTCTGATTAAACTTGTCATTTCTTCTAATGTTGGATGTGGTCTAGCATCCAGACAGGATAGTCTAACAATTTATCATCAGTGTGGGCATTTCCAGTAAAATAGCAAATCTAATAAACCATAATTACTTCTTGGCATTGGAACTACTATACTGAAACTCATTATAGTCATTGATTTCTGCCTTTAAAAAACTTGTAGTATTTGTTTAAAAAATAAAAACATCGACAAAACAATTTACCTGAAAAAGGTTAATGTTTTATTTTCTATGATAGGGTGGTAATTGTGGTACAAGAAGTTGTGGGTCTGAGTGTCTGCAGTGTGGCTCCAGTTCTGCACAGGCCAGGGCAGTAATTTATTTCATAAAGCTGAAAAAACCAGGTTGCTATTCAAATAGAAAATACTATAACTAGCTTATACTTCTTTGTTTTCTTTAATTGGGTAACTTCATTCTTTCTTAGATGCTTCAATTCTCTCAATGTTCTTGTCATTGTCTACAAAATAACTGCAGCTTTGATCAAGCGTTTGCTTTAGCTTCAGTTGTGATCTCATGCAGTGGGGCGGTAAATAAGCAGTTTTAAACAAAAGCCAGGGTAAAGATGCATAATAATAAAATCATGTTTCAGAATGCATGAATCTCTGTATGCAAGCTATAAATGGCATTTTCACTGGTTGAAGTGAAGCAGAATTTTTATGCTGAAGATATCAACATTTTTTGTATATGTTATCCTAAAATGAATAGATGTGGTTAAGGTCTGCTACCACTTGAATGCTATTGTACTGAGGACCTCAATTCAGCCAACACTTACCTGCTACTGAGTACTGCAGGATTTAAGCAGATACTGGCAGCTAGCAGGTCTCTGGCCCCTGCTCTGAGCCTTAACAGCCTGGGGTTGCCTTTCTATCAGTAACACGGTGATTATGTTAACCATACCAAAATTCCCTCCTGACTGTACCTTTACAGATAAATGTGTATTCTGTACTAGCCAGGTGTGATAGCAAAAGTACTTTTTCCTCTATGACTCTTCTTCCTTCAATGAAAAAGGTCTATTCATCCAAAAGCAGTTCTGGAGAGAAAAGCTTCTAACATTTCCTCTGTGCTTTCAGAGACTGCTGATAAATGTAGCTGTAAATGCCTTTATTTTGTGATTTCTAATGAAAGTGATGGCTTTCTGACAAGCTCTGTAGCTCCTTCTGGCTGGTGAAGCAGTCAGTTTTTCCCTGGCAGTGCAAAAGTCCTGGGAAGGCAGGACGCTAATGGGATTACAATGGGGAGAGGGGTTAACCAGATTGCTGCAGAGAAACACTTTTCCTTCTGAAATTAATCACTGAGTGCCACAGCAGAGATTGAGAGGACCCTCCTTATTCAGTGGGCACAGGGGCAGCAGCTGCTCTATTTTCCAGTTGTGTGTGTGTTTATACACACATGGGTCGGCTTCTCAGTCTGGTTGGATGCAGCAGCGAGCAGCGCTGAGTCATCTGAAGAGACTTTCTCTGAGCTTCTTTAAAAATAGAAAGGGAGAGGGAGAAAAATATTGTTCCTAAGTGGTTCCTTGAAATTACTTCTGGTAGGGGCCAGATTGCAATTACAGATGTGCTGAGCGCAGTGTCAGCTCTCTTGACAAACTCAGTATTTGTGCTGCTGTCCACAGCATCTATTTCAGACAGCTTGAGCCATAAAGTGTTCTGCCTGTAAGATTGAGAGCCTGAGTAGAGCTTGCAGATGCTGACAGAGCCTTGGGTTTGTGTTCCCCACGTGCGTTAACAATGATTGCTTTGACGAGGGGACCAAGTGATTTTAAAATCAGTGCACTATGAATTTGCACTTTTTTTCTGCAAAGTCTATGCTTTTCTGTAGTCTGAGTAAAAATCAAAGCTAAAAACTTTACTTTTCTTTGCAGCTAGGCTGTTCAGTCTGTCTTTACATTCTGAGACTTTATATTCTGAGAGAGATTGAACTGAGGGCATTATTCTAATTTCAGCATTTTCAAGGCATCTGATTGTTTTGATTAGATTTTTTCTGGCCATTGCTGTGCCTGGAGCAGAGATTTTTATTGAGCTATTCTGGAAGACGCTTCGTGAATGTAGAGTTGTGCAGCAAGTACAGGTAGCTCTTGCAGAAAGTTCTGTTTGAATTAGTCAACACTGATACTTATCATCTGCCCTATGTGACCAAAAAGGGTAGCTAAACACTTGAAATGTAGCTTCCTAACAGTGAATACTCTCAAGTGTGATATTTCCAAGTATTTTAGAGATAAGGAAAGCTGATGCTTCGTAAAAGCCACTTAGAGAATTTTAACTAATTTTAACCCTGTCAGCACCTCTTTTTTGATGTCTCCACTGCTTATTGCATTATAAGAACCTTGTCTTGCATTTACAGTTGATCCATCCATGGCAGAAAAAAATGGATGACTTCATGAAACTTTGTGTGTGATATTTTTCCCCTGAAAGCAGATTTTAAATCTTAGTATGTTTAGAGCAGGAATTCTTTCTGAGACATTCCTCAATACTGAGCGGACTTTTCAGGCCTCCAGAAAACAATCCTGTAAGACCAAGTGTCCTAGCTCTGAACTGGTTCCTAATGAGGTCCTATGCCTTCAGGCTTGGTTTGATCATTGTTTCATTTCCAAACAGGAAGTGAATGAGAGTCAAGTTGCTCTGCCATGCCAGAGCACCCTTTCTGCCCTCTTTTCTGTGTTACTCTAGAAACGTTGCAATGCAGGCTGAGTGACTAACAGAAGAATATGAGTTGTCAAGTAAGTTTTTGTTGAGCAATAAATAGCAACTTAGACCAAATGCAGCCCCAGCTGAATTGTGATTGGAAAAAGGGTATGATTGGAAGGGAAATATCCATCAGAGGTCAAATAGGCCTTTCATCAAAACATTTATGTTTGAATGCACTCAGAATCTCTAGGTGGACTGATGCTGCTTTGGATGTGAGGGAAAGGTGTGAAGGGAAAGATGTGAAATATAGAGAAATGCTTTATGTTCTGGGACTTGGAGAAAGATGAAAAACTTCTCTTTCACTGCTTTGGGTTTCATGGGTGAAAAATGGATCTCAGGTTAGCTCAGTGCTGACCTGAAATACTCTGTGCCTCAGGTGGGTGAGGGCCAGCTGCCTGAGAACACAGATTCAAGATGAGGAGGTTCAATGACACCGCGCCACCAGGAATGGGGAGTTTGGCTTCTGGCTGTGCGCTCTTGCACCTGCCTTGTACCTACTCTGGTCCTCACTACGTTGCTTTCTGCAAAAAGGCAAACCCAGGGTAGTGGCCTCTTACTTTAATTTAGACAATTTGGTGAAGGGTAAAGCTCTGAAGCAGGCAAAAGGTGTGTGGGGAGATCTGCACAACTGTGATGAAGCAGATGGAGGTCTGAGAGGGCGCAGAGAAATTTTGCCTTAGCACACTGGGGGTCATCGCTAAATGAGCTCCACTGCCTGTGAAACCTTTGCTAAGCACCTGCTGCGTTAGACTCAACAGGTCTGAATAACATGTAGGAGCAAAGAAAATGTTCCTGTTTCCTTATTAAGTCCAGTCAAACAAGTAAAAATAAAAACTAGGTAAATAGTTGATTGAATAGTTGAAAGGTAACGCTGAATACCAAGGAGGTCAGTTTGTGTCTCTTCTGGAGGAGTTGGACTTGGTCTTGGTTCCTAGTGGCAGCAGTCTGGAGCAAGGCAGTGTGCCTCTTACTTCTGGGATGGTTACTGACAGTCTCGGGGCACTAAAGGGGAACTCTTTCTCTCCTGATCATTTTTAGTATTAACAATGGTATTGCAACAGAGAAGGAGTTTTCTGCTGAGTAAAAAACTAGTAAGTAAAAAAAGAAGTAAAAAGCAGTGCTGATTTAAAAATAAGCATATGTGAAGCCTGAAACTACAGAAACATTATTTTTTCCCACCTTTTTCATTAAGGATCATTTTCAAGTTTCATTTTCATTGCACTGTTATCCTCAGGTTTGTCATGGTATATAACCTGGATCGAGCTGAAATTTGTTATATGATGGAGCAGAGGTTTCTAAGTCCTTCCTAACGCATCTTACCTAATGAGATGTACCTTCACAGTATCATATATGCTAACATGTAAAACAAAAACACTTTGGCTGAAAGTCAGAGCATTGTTATTTGAGATATTTAGATATTTAGGGTGTAATTAGAAATGCTTGCTAAAGTTTAGCTCTTACAGTGACTAGTTATAATCACCTACTTGATATATGGGTAAGGATCTGAAATATAACATGCAGACCTAAAATGTTGGTTAAAAACTGCCTTACAAACAGCAGTTAGTTATGAGCATTTTGTCAATTCCTCATTTTCCAATGAATTTTCTTCACTTCGATCTTGTCCTCTTCTGCTTTTCTATTTGCGCAATGAAATATCTTTCAGTCAAGTTGCCCTCAGCTTATACCAGTCAATATAGAAATGAAGCACATTACTGAATTGTGCCTACATGGCTACCTTTTCTGCTTCTTTAGCCCTTGGGTGGTGTGGGTGTGAAGTTAGCCTTATGGGAACGGTTACAGTCCACCATACACAAAGGCTTGTCTAAAGAAAGGTGTGTTGAACGTAGGCGTGTGGTCTTTAGGAATCACAGTATATACTGGTAAGAAACATGCAATACTGTTCTGTCATCAGGAATCTTACAGTGAAGTTTAATATGAGTAATTTGAAGCTGCTGAAGTAACCAGAAATGTGTAAACATCTGCTAAATGCATGATAAATGTATGCCTGTATGGTGCTGTGCCCATGCTTTGGATTTGTGACTAAAACACACCAATATTTTAGCTATTGCTGAACTGTGCCTGTTGGTTGATTAACAGAAGAGGCTGTGCTAACTGACCTGGACATGCCTAAACCAACCCACTATGTAGTGTATGGAGGTGAGGTCCTGGCACTGGCTGGGAATGACAGTGTGAGTTCCTTCTTCCTTAGGAAAAGGCAAACCCATTAATGGGATTGCATTTACTCAAGGGCCAAAGTACACTTGGTGGGTAATGCAGAAAGATAGAGAAAGCCAATAAAAAGCACAAGGGAATGTCATCTTGGGAAAAAAGAACCTGTCAGTTGAATGAGGCCCCATGGTCAGCTGGGGCTGTGAGGGGGTAGGTTTGAGTACAGTTATTGGGTTCCAAGACTGGCCTCGAAAGAATTTGGATTCAGGGACTTGTCCCTCAGTCATGTGGTAAGTTGGCCACACAATTGTCATGAGATTATGTTGGGGAGATTTCATAGGGATCAGGAGGGTGGAATATAATTTGTTTGGAACAGGACCTGGCCCTAGAGTTTTTGGGGTTGGAGCCAGCTCCAAAATTATTGAGAGTCAAGGGGATGTCCTCACGGTCATTTAGGGATGGGGAGGGATGGCTTCTCAATTCCTTGGGACTAGAGGGACTGGGCCCACAAACTTTGGGGTCAGGGTTGTGTCATGAGATTATATGCGAGTGAGTGGGTTGGGATACAACCTGTTGAAGCTGGGGTGAGAGATGGCACCACAGTTGTTGGGAGATAGCCACAAAAGTGGGTGCAGCATGTATTTGGCAAATGGGCTATAAACTGCCTCTCCCCAAAGCCTGTCTTTGGTCACCAGGGGACTCCTGTTGTTGGGTGAGTGGCAGGGCTTTGTTTTTCTGCAGCAGTGATGATGCTGTCTTCCTGGTCCTTGCCTGCTCTTGCCTCCTCATGCGACTGATAAACAGATACCAGATTTTCCCCAGCTTTGTTACATGTGCATTTAGACACTCTCTTGTCTCTAAAATGTATTCATAATCCAGATTAATATTTAAAGGTGAAATGCAGTTCTTCATATGGCATTGTCATGGTTTGAGGACTTTCTAAATGAAAGCACCTTTGCTAAGAAAACATTGAAATAAGTTCATAGGCCTGCAGAAATGCACAATCAACCTACCAAAGCTTGTTGCAAAGTGGATGCTTGTGAGAGACAAATCACATCATTAGAAGTATTACATTTTAAAAAATGCTTGTTGTTTCCTTGAAGAAAGCTGGTATGAATAGTCTTCTTGATGATGTTCTAATGGATTTATATGGTACAAATATTCTGATTAAATCAGAACAAGCATAATGACTTCATTATCAGATACATTTTTGTTCTATTTAAATTCATCCATCTATCAAAAATGCTCAGTGAAATACTAGAAGGGCACTCACTAGCTGCAAAATAGATTAATTTCAAATTCTAATGGACAGGAATTGATCTAATAATCACTCCAGGATTCTTGGATAATTAAAAAAGCAACCAAAAACCCCTCAGGAGTCAAATGTTTTACTTTTTGGACACTGAGAGAGGTCAATAGCTACAAAATATGCTCTAAGATATTTGTCTACATGGGAATTGTCTACATGACAACCCCCTGATTTCTTCCTCATAATAAAGCTTTGCTCTCCTGACTCTAACCTTTAGAATATTCTTTCTAGTTAGACAGAAAAACAGTCCTCATAGAAACAATGTACTTCCAGCTGAATCTAGATCAAATGTGAGACTGTAGGTTGTCTTGGGTGAATGCACAATTTCAGAACATGAAAGCTGGTTTGTACTTTAACCAGGGATTTACTTGGGAAGCCCCAGGACTTGGGTTTTAGTCCCTGGACCCTGTGACCTGAAGCACTCTGTGAGTCGGAAGTGCCTAGAAGATGTTTGTGAAGGTGAGGACAGGAGAAGTGTTTGGCACCTCAGAATGTGCAGCAAACCCAGTAGAGGGCTGGGATTGTGAGCACAGCTCTTCTTCTGGTGGCAAGCTGGAGGAGTAGCGTACTTCTTAGGTTTCTTAGGTATGATACCCCTGGAAAATCCTGTCCAGCAGATTTGGCTTTGATCCTGTGATCTTAATCCAAATTGCTAGATTAGTCCTTAATGGTCTGTTTTCAGCAGGGTGGTCTGCTACTATACAGAGTACGTGGGATTTTTAAAACCTCCTCTTCTTCCTGCTCTTTGGCCTGTCTCAGCCTCAAGTCACCTCATCCTGCTTCCCCAGCTTAAAAATATTTTGCCTTTCTGTGAAGCTGGTCTTGGCTCCCTCAGACCCTTTCCTCCTGCTAAACATTTTCTCCCAGGAAAATTCTTGTACCTCTTCAAATGCTTCTGTTTTGCCTACAACCCGTTTAAGGCAGGGATCCTACAACCTATGGTACCAGTAGGTCTTTTACACTGCTGACAAAGTCCTCCTAACCTACCCAGGTAGAAGGTTGATGATGGACCTGCCTCATGCTCCGGACAGGTTGCAGAGTATTCTCCTGGTGAGCCAGCTCCTCTCTTGGGAGACACCCAGGCTTGCTATCAACAAGACAAGCTGGGGTGAAGAGGGAGATCTCTAGCATGTGTGTATGTGAAAGACAGTGGAAAAGAAAACGGGCATCAGAAGTTGAATCAAATCTGTCTGGGGCTCCTTGTTCTCACATCTGAGAATGTCTCAAAAGAAAAGGAACTTAATTCCCTTATGGGAAGAGGACACAGCAGTTAACAAATTCTGTTTGCATTTTTTCAAGCTTTTATTTTAAATGTTGTGGAGAACAGACAACTGCTGTATGGTTGGCATCATCCATTCTGCTGCACTCTGGTAACTCTGCTTAGCCATGGCATGTCCATGTTCTTACATGTCCAGTAAGAACTAATAAAACTTCCAATTTCTTTCTCATAAATAAATGCATGTTTACCTGTGTAGTTGCAGGCCTTTACCCTTGTTAGTCTTATCTCCCACCCCGACGTCAATACCTGTTACAGTCATTTGCAATTACATTGCATAGAACTAATGTAATTACCTTGCACAACTGATTAGTATCTACACCCTGATGTATTTCTAATTTAAATAACCACCTGAAAATTATTCATGAAGGTGATATTTTGTAAATGCTTCTCTTAGGGCTAATCCTTCCTTTGGCACTGTGGGAAACAGTGCCTGGTTATATGTTTCTTTCCTTACAAACATGGTTTCAGTTGCTTTTAACTTTATCCAGCCATCGGTCCCTCAGTGTGTTCACAAGATATATTTTTCTTAGGAATGCTTCAACTGAAATTGTTGAATCAGTTAAAGGAAAAAAATTATCTTATTTGTTCATGCTAAAAATATCCTTATAACAATTTTCAGCAGTATTAGTAGGCTTCTTGGTCATCTGCAGGCAATTGAGCACTGAAAGAGTCAGCCTTTTATATGAAGAGATCTAACCTCAGTCAGTGGCAGGGGAGATGTTGAAGCAAACCCCAGTGCAATCACAAACCTTCTCAGAATTTCAGTGAATTGATTATTACTGTGTAGCTAAGTAAGTGTTCTCTTGTCTGAGTGTTTCTAGCTGACGGGGTCCCGGTCCACACTACTGATCTCCTCCTGATTTTGCTCCTGCCGTTGCTCCTTGTCAGCTGTCAGGAAGGACAACTGTGGAGTGCCCGGATCCCCTCCTGCTGCCCCTGCTGGAGGATGCTTCTGTTATGTTCTGAGCACATGTAGACTCACATAACAAAAGATCCTGAAGGTTTGAATGAAAAGGGATAAGTTTTTTCTAAAATAGCAAGAAACATGTATGTAACACTGTTCTGTTCCCTTAACCAATGTTCCTCTGTGCACCTGAAAACAAGGGCATGCCAGCAGTTGCCAGCTAAACACAGAAAAATATTGAATACCACTAAGGAAGAAATATATATTTTCCAGTCTTGCTTTCAGATGAGCTAAGTTTAGCAGAGACTTAAATCTGTGTCAGAATAAATGCTTGTCACAAAACCTGTCAATCCAAGCATCTAATCTTGCCAAAATTATGAATGGACTGGTGCTATCATCTCTTGCTAAAAGTGCACACACATAGAGAGTGAACCCAGATGTAAGCAAGAAGGGTAGGAGGTCATGGAGTACCACCATAAGTATTACAGTAAAGATATGTCAGAAAAGCAGGTGAGTTGTGCACTCTTTAAACACTGCCATACATAAAAAGATTTTCTAGAAGAAGATATAACATAGGGAAAGACGTTAGGGAGAGCTCCCAGAAATCTACAAATCTTCCACAAATCTCCTCCGTATTTTAGTGGAGAATCCCTAGGTTTATGATTGCTTCTTCTTCCCTAATATGATTGTTTCTCAATAAGTCAGCTCAAACATATCCATAATGTGTCAGTCTTCTTTTTTTCCTATGTATCCCAGACCACCTGTTTCTTCCAACAATTAAATGTTTTGATGTATTAAAATGTCTAAATTCTGTAACTAATCAAACATACTTAGCAAGTAACAAAGTTGTATTGATTTATTTCACAAGGCACAAATACGCCATTTCCTTCTACAAAACAAGTGGGATTTTGGTGAATGTTGTACATAGTGAGATCAAAATAACTGGATAAACCCATTGGACACAGTATCATCTAGAGGAAATATGGTTTCTTTTGGGAGACCAAGGCTGCTACTTTAAAGTCTTCCTATCTCTGTAACAATTGTATTGCTAAGAGGATAAAGTGGTGCCACTTTGTCTCTCTGAAAGGATGCCTAAATTTTGAGAACAGCACAGTGCATTTTTCCCATGCCAATCCCCTTTTTTTTTCTGTTATAAGCAAGTTTTCCAGCCATAGAGGCAAATGTGTCAGAAAGCCTCTGTCCTGTCCCTTATGAACATGGTCCTTGTGCTGCTGAAGGCTACATCTTAAACTACTTCCTTTTCCTCTTAAACCACTCCCTTTCCCAAAGTCTGCTTGGCTTTGGTTCTGAAATATTAAATGTTCATGCTTTACAAGCCTAGCACTACTTAAAAAGGAGAGTTAAAGCAAAACCAAACTGGATTAGAGCCCCTCCTTAAGTAGACTATGATTCTAGCACTGATGCACTTGAAGAATATACATTTATGCTAATTAGACCTCAGAAAAACTGTCATAGTGAGAGTTTTCATCTTTCTTCCCATGCAACATGCATCAATTATTTGTGGAAGTGGTTTTGGATATGGCTGTACAGGATATAATTTTTCTTCTACATGTAGCGATTTGGCATAAAATAAAAGTGCTGCCAGTTAAAAAATTTCAGTGCCTTTTTACTGAGCTTAGGCCATTTCAAATGACATTTCAGAGGTAGCACAGGGACAAATCATCAGCAGGGCAGTCATGTTTAGCTGCTCATTAATGAAATCAGTGTTATGAAGCATGGATTGGCAGAATGAACAAAGCTAAACCAATTACTAAACTCTCTGCAGAAATGTGTAGAAAATTGAGGGTCTCATTTAAATTGTTAACATCTTACCAGTATTAGATTTGAACCCAGAAACAATTAATTTGATCATCTGCCATACATATTAATTATAACGATGCTGAAACAATCAAGAAGAGAGTTATCTTCTCATTTGGTGGGGAAAGGAAAAGAATGTAATATGTTGATTGTAGTGCTGCTCTTAAACTGGGAAAAGTGTATTGAATCACTTCCTCTTGAGTATGACTTCCCTCTCTTAGTGGTAGGGAGATCACATGGTGGAGGAGCAAAGGGAGGACACACAGAAGATGCCTCTTGCTGCACTTTGCTGCTTGTGCCTCCATTACTGTCACCTTATTATCACTGAGTAGTGATCTCGGGGCAAGCAGGGTTTGCTCATCAGAGCTAGCTAATCACCAGCAGAGAGCCTTTCTCAGGTGTGGAAGTTGCATCCTCACCAGTTACTAATCTGAATTCCCTTGCAGGAGACCAGTGTAGTACTAATACCTTGCACCACACCAGCCAAGTCATTAATTTTCTGATTAACAGTAGTTCTTACAAAGAGAGAATAAACTGTGCATTACTCTCAACATAAATCTATTGCAATGGCACTAAATCGGATAGGAGCGAGTGAAACAGCCCAAATGCAGCTCATATGTTGCTAACAGGCCAGTTAGATAGACAGGCCATAACTTTTGAACAGCCTGGAAGAAATCTTTGGCATACATAGTTTCCAAAATGCTTACATTATCTATTGCTTAATCAGTAGTTGTGTAAGAAATCACTGTGGTTATCGGAGCATAGGAAACAGCTTTACTGCTTCCATTAAGAAATACCATTCTGCTATAGCAACACATTATCTTCATAAATCATTTGTACTGGGAATATATTTGTCAGGTTTCAAACAGATTGTGTAATTATCACATAATTTTATTTCAAGGGTTCATAACAGGGAATTAGATATGACATTTGGTAATATAAACAGTGTACTTGACTCGTGTAGCAGTTAGCCATAAATGTTCAAAGAACTTGGCTCTAAAAGATTTTTATAGTGCTGTTTGACAGCAGGTTCTCAGAATTCATATTGTACATGTAACATATATAAGAACAGCTTGTGAGTCATTGGATAAGCAATGATATGTGCATTGTAAGGTGAGCATAAGTGCTTTGCAGTGTGTCAGAGCTGCCAATGTGGTGTCCACAATGCTTCTGGCGTGAAAAGTTAAAGAAAGAAAAGGAACCTAGGAAAGGTTAGAACTATAAAACTTCCTACACTTGTTAGAGAGAACCTCTTGAATGTGGAAGATTCAGAAATATAAGAGGTAATGGACCGGCAGTACAGCGGCAGTGTTAATGATGTCTGTCAATGTGTTAGTACTACTTTGTAGGTTAGTCCTGTTTTGCAGACATACATAGACTGAGTTAGCAAAAGAACCAGTGGTTTGTCATGTTTAACTGTATGTCACGTCCTGCTGAAACTGAAGTGTCCAGAATCTTTTCTTTCCTGTGAGTATTAGGGTTTTTCATTTACAGTACCCTCTGTATCTTAAGGAGCATTAGTATATGGCATATGGGGTCCTCTAATTTCATTTATTTGCTGAAGCAGTTGCAATGTATCCTTTAGCAAGTTGATGGTTTCAGGATTACTCAGTTTGTTCTTCTGTCAAATGAATGTGAAATACTTTGTCTCCTGAGGGGCTAAACCAAGTGAAATCTTCAGATAACTACAATATAAATGCAGCCTTCCTTTCACAGTGCAACAAAGCTATATGGCAAGTTTACAAAGGGGAAAGTTATGTCTGGAAACAGTAAGCTCTTTCTCCGGCTCCCAGGCCAACTATAAGGTTGGATATCCACACTCGTTACTGAGCACATTCTGCTTTCTCATTATTGTATTACAGTGCTAATTTCTGAATGTATCGTCTTCCCAAAGTAACAGTTTCCTCATCTTATTCTCCTGGTAGCCCTTTAAATCTGTGATCCCCAACCAGGGAGCTGGTAGCTCTGAAACCGATATGTTTTTTTGAAATGTTATGATGAATCAGCTATTTTCTTCATAATCCTAAAGTGGGGATTGATGTCAAAATGGATGTCTGTTGTCGGACTGCACCCACTGGAGTGACAGCAGGGTGCAAATAAAAATTACCATTGTTAAGCTTTTTTCTAGATAAGTTTTGCTTGTAAATCCTGGCTTTTACTGCTTTGGAACCGTTTGTTTCTGCAGGTTGGTTGCTTCATAGTTCTCAGCGTTCATGAATTAAATAGCACCGACTTCAATTATTGCTATAGCTTTGAGTAATACAACTTCAACAGAAAAGGCTTTTCCACCTTTACATTTAGGTAGATGTTTTAATGGCTTGACTTATTATAAAAGAGTAGTGCATTGTGCAGCTGAATATTCCAAATATAGACTTTTGAGGAGAGGCTAGCCTGGCAGTGATATCCTGGATAACTTGGTCTTCATCCTGGTCCTACCTGATCTTACCTGGTCTTAACTTGTGGGACAGGAGTGGTTTCCTGCACCTGGCACAATGCACTCATGGCACTGAAGCATAATAGTACCACACATCTCAGTGCCACTTACTTTCAGCATTATTTGTGCAGCTTTTGTTATTTCAGAAATGCAGACCATAGTTGGCTGCTGCTGAGGCTTCTGCTGGTTCATTGTTTACCCAAGGCAATTTCTTTTTACTTCTGTCACTGTCAATTACAGCAAAATCCATTATACTCATGATTAACCAGTGAGCTTTATTTCCATCTCAGGAAGACTAAGGGCTGCGGCAAGGAACTTGGGAGCTTAGCAAATTGGGTTGATTACAGGAGTGACACACGGGTGATGTCCTTGACACCAACATACAGATGGTGATACTGCCAAACTCTTCATGTCTGATTAATCGAGCAAAGGCCTTTTGAGAAACAGTTTATCCTGAAGGCACTGTGGCTTGCATCTTTAATATATTGTTCCAATCGCCTCCCTGGAAAGATAGTTAGTATTTTATTTTAAAAAAGCAAGTAGTAGACAACTCGATGGCAGAGGTTTTAAGTGAAACTGCTGAAAGATAATGAAAAACAAATTACAGCTGCATGACTGGTCTTTCTATTTTTTCAAACTTTCATTGCATTTAATTTTACATAAAATCACATAATAGTTGGTAACCCTCTGTCTTCCAGCAATAACCAATGAGCCAAAAGCAACTCAGGAAACTAAGCATTTAAAAGGAGTGAATTCAGAAAAAAACCTGAAAATCCTAATTAAGGAATACAATGTATATAACTACTATAATAAAAATGTGCAGTAACTTACTGACAAACAAGATCACAAACAGCATCTGTTCTGGGAATCTAAAACATGAAGAAATCATGGTGGTTGGCCAGCCTGATAGAGATAAGCCTTAGCTAATGTCACTCAAAATCTTTAGTCATTGAACTCCAGGTGAACAGGAGTTTGGGGTCAAGGAAAAAAGGGTGCAACGTTGAACCCTGCTTTCTCTATCTGACCAGTGAGGTAGTACTTTGGTTACACAATGGGTGGTGTTGAAGGCAGATCCGCCTAATCCCATCCCTGTTCCCAGATGTATTAGGTCTTGTTTTGAAGATGACCTTGCTACCCTCCAAATGCCCAAACTATGCTGATCCCATTCCTCAGATGAAACCATTGTTCCACTGTGGTGAAACACTCTCAGGAGTGAGACACTGTGACTGGGATGGTAGCATGGTTTGCTCTCTATTTGCAGAGCTCCCAGAACAAAGGGCTCAGGGTCAGCCACTGCTGAAAAGTTCAGAAGTCCCCTGTGCACTGTTAGTGTGAGCACGACTTTGTGAAGAGGAGGGAAGACAACCACTTTTCATGTCAGCCTCAGTTATGTTGGGTCCCTAATAGGGATCATATCTCTTCCATCTCAGTTACACATGGAATTATAATACCCCACACTCTACAGCACTTCCTGTCATGCATTACTTCCAGGCATTTAGCAAACCATAGGTAGGATTTTGTGGTAGGCAAATTACATAAGGTGCAGCCCAAGGAGAGAGGGATTAAAGTGAATTTCACTACTCTAACACTCTCTGATTATTCACTGCCCTGTCTGCACATCTTTTGCCCCTCCTGGCTGCCAACAGCAGAGCTCCATGAAGCTGCTCACTCCTGATGTGGCCTTTCCAGCAGTTGCATTCCCAGCACATCCCCAGGTTACAATTTGCAAGAGAGTGGCCTGTGAAGAGCTTCTGCAGGGCTTTTGTTAGGTCTCCTCTGTGCAATACCAGCACTTTTATGTTGTTCAGAGACTTGAGCATAGTGAAGATCTTGCCTTTTGTAAGTATGCATAGTGCATAAATAATGCATTCCCTGTGCAACAGCAGCTTGCAAAAATGTTTGCAGGACATTAGAAGCTAAAGATATTGGTGTGAAAGACACAGAAAAAAACATTTAATTGTAGTGTTTTGCTTTCGGTTTTGCTTATTTTCATGTTCATTGAGGGTAGAGAACCTTAACTTCTGTGTTATTTTTGGCCTTGTAGAAAGTCTTGGAAAATCTCTGAAATCCAATATATAGCAGATCTTTATAAATTCTTCCCCATCCCTGCTCTAAATCAAATAGCCCACTACAACACAGGCACTAAAATAATTTCCAGAACTGGTACTTGGTTTCCCACCAGTAGTCTTTTTCAGGGCAGTGGTGTAAAGCTGTTTGGCAAAAGTGCCTTGAACATTTCTTGGTCTCCAGTTCATAGGAAGGTGAGTAGGATATGAATTTCAAAGGCCAAGGACTCTAAAGAAGGTTTAGCTTTTTTCATGCTGTTGATGCTCAGCTCATGAGCTTGACTTCAGCCCCAGCAGTTGTGTTGCTAGGAAATAGAGGTGCAAGGGAAATTTAGGGCTTTGTCTGATTAACTCAACACCTTTTGAGTCATTTGGGAAGTATGCAGGAAGCCAACTTATACTGCTTGCCATGTGGACTACCAAGTCCTTCGAGATCACTCCTGTTTTTAAAATGCAAATGGCCTAGGTTTTTATTACTTGGTCTTCCTTTATGAGAAGAGGTGCTGAGCCTTTCTTTAGGTGACCTTAGCTGGGAATAGGCCCTTAGAAATAGGCAGGGTCTGATTTTCCTTTATTACCAGGCTAAGGTCATCTTGCACCCTGTCTATAATATAGAAAAGCTATTAACTGGATAAGCAAGGGTGAGAGGAGCACCGGACCCTACTACAACCTTTACAATATTCTTAATCAAACCCAGAGTATACTCAGCCCAATCTTAATTCATATTTACTTTGGTGCTTTCGTTTAGAAGGATGATGAAAGAGATGTGCAGGAATATTTAGTTTGCAAAGAGGAGTGATTTGTGTTATAACAGCAATAACAGCACAGGAGAATAGCAAGGGAATAAGAACGATGCACTGTCTGAGTGGCAGAGGATGCTCTGGAGGAGCAGGTTTTCTGGTCTCTGACCAGGGATGAATGCTTGAGCTTGAGTCCAAATTTACTAAACATCCAAACTATTATCTGCAAGGGCTGGAAGAAAGGCAACTTGAAGCTGCACTTGCAAATTTGCAGCATACAGACAGCTGTAACTTTTGGTTAACACTGGGCAGACAAATTGGACTGGACTATGCCTCCTCTTTCAAAGTGTGCAGCAAGCAGCCAACCATCATGGGATGTTCAAGGTCCTGCGTCATCCATGTGTAAGGCAATGGGGAACAGAGAGCAAGCTTTGCTGTCCCTGCTCCCTATTCTCTTTCAGTAACAGAGATGTAAAATCACTACTTCTCTCTTAGCCTTCCTCTTAAAGTAAGTGAAGTTATTGCAGATAAGCTCCCATCCAGGCTCTGTCAACAAATATACAGGAAGTTAAAACAAAACCCTGTTCCTCTGGGGAAAATTCAGTACAAAAAGGACGGTACTAAATAATTCCTGCCAGAGACGATTTCTCCCCGGTAAGTCATAAAGCTAATATTGAAAGACAGGTTTTTGTCAGGCTGTACAGGGCCTACTGTCTTTCAACATACTGGTTTTCAGCAAGTTATTTTGTACATCATTGCAAACAAATCATCTACCCCTTTACTCTCATTTGGACCTGGGGCTTATGCCTATCCTTGGGACATGAGCTTTCTTTTAAAACAAACATTTTTGCTATAATTCACCCTAACTTCATTGTATTCCTGTTGACGGGGGAGGTTCTTCAGAGTGAGAAATTGGAGGGATAAGTTCCCCTATTTGTTGCTGTACCTTTACCTAAGCACACAAAACTGTCAGAGACTAAGGAGGGTTTTACAGAAGCACCTTGAAACTCAATCAAGGCTACCACAATGCTTTGGTCCTGATACCTCCCACAGGGTTTTTGGCACTGAATGTAAAAATCTGTTGAAAATGTGTCAAAAATTTGAAATGTCTACAAGTAATGACTCCCCTACTGCAGACCAGAGGGAGGAGATGTTGAGGTGACTCTGCTGGCATAACTGGGATCTTAATTGGCTTTCCAGCATTATATGAGCCCCTTCCACAATGACAAGCAATCGTCTCAGGTGCAGAGTTGTAAAGGGAATAATTGATATCAAAGGCGTTGTTTTTGTTACTTTGGAAGGCAATACTGCTTTGCCACTACCTCTGGGAAACTAAATGAGTTCACTGTAATTGCTAATTCTGAATACTAATGGATTTTTTTCAACAATTTGGAGAAAACTGTTTCACAAACTTTCAGACTCTTTCTTTGAACTAGGGTTTAATTTTTGCACGTGGATTTAAATTAAGACAATGAATGATGTATGACTTGGCCATTCTAATTTTTGTTTGAAGGTATTTTTTGAATTAACTGGAGGAATTTTAGCTTAAAACCAGATGGCATTATTTACTGTAACTGTAGAGGCATTACTTCATGGATTTCCGTATGCAACAAGTGGAGAGAGAAGCACATGCCTTCTTATATGCTAAATGTATTTCAGTTTTTGTACTACATATTAAAGCAGGAAAAAGGAACATTAATGTGTCCTAATTTGCTGCTGGAGTGGTCAGTGGCATGTAAGAAAGCTGTTCTCAATTTTAAAATTAAGCCTTAAGTTCTCCTAGTTTGCATACACAATTTCAGGTGTCTCAGCCATGTTTTAATGTACTGACCTGCTGTGTATGCAACAAGCCATTTCCAAATCCCAAACACAAGACAAAGCTCTGCACAGTGTCTCAGTTCCATTCTTTCCCTGAATTTGAAAAACAGGCTAAATGCAGGCTAAATCTGGGTGAGGCGAGAGGAGCAATGGTCAGTAACAGGAGATGTGGAGCTGCCTGCCCCTCTTTTTCAGTGCTCACTCACCCTGCCCTTGCTGAGGCTCTGCCCTGAGTGCCAGGCTTGCATCCAATCTCTTGGGGAGAAAAGTGGTTGCTCACGGGAAGTGGAGGGGGGGTCTGCTGGTTGGTAGTGATGCTGAGGGACCCCAGTGCAACAAGGGACCTGATAGGGCTTTTAACGGACAGTTTTTGCAGAGACAATCTCACACCATATATCAGAACAATACAATTTGATCTGGTGGTTTGTAGGATTTTCTTTCTTTTATGTAGTAATATGTATTTAGAAGGAATTGTTTCAGTGAAGGTAGGAGAATATTGTCCAAATCTGCTTATGGAAATAAAATATATATATATAAACGTAGCTTGAGTGTTGATTATAACTGCATGTGTTAAAAAAAAAAAAAGCTTTTAAACATATTTAAATGTATTTGTTTCTAAGTAGGTAGCATTAAACAGGACAAAAGTCTATATTTAGTCTATAAAAAGAGTCTATACAATGATTTGCTGCTCCCAAAACCTGACTGAACAGATTACTCAGGGACATATAATACAATAGAATATTGTGTAAAATAGTCTTGAAGAGAAACAGAAGCAAAGAAATAAAATTATGTGTGAAGATGAAACTTTAAATGATGGCAACCTTTTACAAGAACACCTTATGCAGAATTGCTATCCTTCTAATCCTGGTGGAATGCAACAAACAGCGTCAAGATCTATTTGTGTAGCAAAATCACACCAAGTGGAGCTATTCAGAAACTTTGGAAGATACATTTCTTTGTCAGAATATGCTGATTTGTCATTGGTGAAATATTCCATTGAAATGTGTTGAACTGGATTAATCTTTCAATGCAGCATGGGCTTTGTTGGAAATCCAAACAGTATCCTGCCAGCAGATGCAAAGGACTGCTTCTCTGAGCCAGGACCTCAGGAATGTGTTGTACTTGGGTAAATACTTGCTTGGGAAGATACTTTCTTTCTTTGAGAAATATATTTTTTTTTTCTGGAATGCTAAAATATCTCAGAGCTCATTTGTTTGGGTTTTATCTCAATCACATTTTCTAGATAGTTTTAATATAGAGCTCTTTGGAGAAAACAGATTTGGGGATTAGTTTGACTTGTTTGTCCTGACCCATACAGCAGATGACCAGAGAGGCAGTCTCTGGATGTAGATATCCTCAGATTGGATTATCTATTTTGCACTGCCTGTGCTGTGGAGCAGTATTTACTATTGCTGGGAATCAAGCCCTTCTGCAACATTGGGAGGGGAAGAAAAATAATTACGAGATTCAGATGAATTATGCCAAAGAACTTATGGAAATACTAATTTCATTTGGCAATGAATTAGGTTTATCAATGGTTGCATAACTTTAGAACTTACCTTCTAAAATCATCCATAACATTTAGTTTATTGGCAAGATGGTGCTGGAAAGCAGTTCCACGTTTCCAAGCTGTATGTTTGACTCTGGCAAAGTGGCAGCAGCAGCAAATGTTTGCAATTGAAGACAAAACATTAGTGTATTTATCCAGTCAAATGTTTCATCTGATTAGTGCCAATCAAGCCAGCAAAGATCAATTAGTAAGATGTGGTTAAAAGGTTATAAAGTGTCATTTATAACAAAATGTAACCAGCAAATACATGAAAAGCAATACTGAGATTTAATTTGGCAAGTAGCTTGCAGCAAATAATTAATCTCTTATGGTTACATTTATTTTCTCTTTGTATAATAGCATCTCTCAAAATGTCATTATACAATCCTTGTCTCTGTCATTTTACCGAATTAAGCTGTATTTTGGCAAATAAGCACCATGCTATTACTACTTTCTGCTTGGTAGTTGCTCACAGACACGCTCACAGTGGGGGAGGCTCGGCTCTCACCAGCCTGCTGCGGCTGTCAACTGTTAGTCACTGTATGTGTTGGTGACACTGTGTATCTGATGCCACCTCGCACCAGTCAGCTCAGTAACACAAGAATATCAAACAATACAAAAAGCCACTCAGAGAGTGACAGTTTGGCCCAAAAACCAGTTGTTAGCTTGGCTTCTCCATTTAGCCATGTTTTCCCATTTTTCAATGTGGCAGAGAACAAGGGAGCGGGGCTGTACAGGGCACCTGGCAGTGCTGCTGGAGGAGGCTGTCACTCACCTGATGCCCACAGCATATCTCAGCCTCAGTCCTGCAGTGAAACAGCAAAATTCAGTCGTGTCTCCTCTTCCCTCTGAAACCGCTGAAACTAGAAGGATAGCAAAAATTAAGAAATTCAATCTAAGCTTTTTAAATACATGGAGACATTGAGAAGCCACTACCTCCCAAGGGTTTATGAATAGATGCTTTCAGGAATGTGGCCATGTGAAATTTTCAGAAACCCTCAGTGAGTGGAACCTTGTCTTCAGTACCCTCTTGTCTCTGCATTTCAAGTTATACCCCTCAATTGCCTGGGTGAAATGTGTGAACTATAAAATGGTGGCAACCTGAGACCCACCAATGTGATGTATGATTGGTGTGTGCACAGCTGCCATGGCATTGCTCCATGAGTGAAACCCAGCATGGGGAAAATTGTCTCCAAACTGATTTATCTTTGTCTGTGGCTGACAGTCATGTCCTGCAGAAAACAAGGGTCATGGTCCTATGCTTCAAGGTAGTCGTCCAAAAGTTTTCTAGGAGCATTCAGCTGAGGGTATCATTGGGGCTTTCCTTCTGGCACAGGAGTTCATTTGCCTTTGGGGTTGTTGCTTTCCATACCCAGGAATATGGCAGCTTTGTAAAAGCTGGAGGAGTTCCCTTGTGCAGATTGACTCTTCTGGAAGTAACTGCATTGCTGAATGCCTTGATCTCTGAAAATGGTGGATTTTTTGGTAAACATTTCTTAAATTACCTGGCAAAGCACGTAGACTAATAAGAGGTGTGTGAGGCATGTACGCTTTACTCCTGCAGTGAAACCAGCTGGTTATAGATTTAAGAAAATTAGCTGTTGTGTTCTGTGTCTTAATCCTTGTTATTACTGTGTAAATGACTCCATCCAATTAAACTATAATGTGTTGACTTTGTTATGTGATGGCAGATTGTGCTTATGCTCTAACAACCACTGTAGCTCACTAGAAAATAGGTGTGCTCAAAGCATGATAATGCTTTGTTCAAACCAACAGTGCAAGTAAAATTGCCTTCTCTCTGTGCATATTATGGGGAAGATCTTAAAAGCCTCTTCCCGTTGACTTGCTCGGGATCATGCTGCAGTCAGTAGGAGCTTTGCCATTGACTTTAAAGGGAGGAGGCAGAGGTCAACAGTAAGCACTACTCGAAAGTGTCATGTGTGACACCAAGGAGCAGTAAGGACAGTTTTACTAGCAAGGCCATGCATGGGGTTTGAGAAGAAGCTGGCTCAGATCCCTGATCTGGAGGAGACTTCCCTCCTGGAGCTCTCTTGGAGATTAAATTCTCTGTCAAGTAGGGTTATGGCTTTTTCCTCAATTTTTTTGGTCTCTATTTAGACAATGCTCTGAAGTGGTCCTATTTTGTCAATATGAATTGCTTGATTTTTTTTTTCCAGGTGTGAACATATGTTGATCTGAAGCCCAACTGATCATGCATCTTCAGAAATTTCTAGGGGTAAAGTTACCCAGATATTAGTCTATGTCCCTATGGCACATGTTAAAATCTGAAAAGTCATGAAAACTATCCATAAATATATGCTCCATCAATCTATTAATATGCCACTTCCTGAATTGGACAACAAGCACCGTACTTAATTGGGTAATGAAGTTGCAACTGCAATTTATAAAAGTGAGCACTTGAAAGAAACTCATTTCTGCAGTTTAAATACAAGTAAATTTTGATCGGCTAATTTGCTTAAAAAAGTAGCCCTTGGAGATAACATTTGAGTCCAAGTGGATACTAGGTCATCCAAATCCCTGTAGCCCACAGTAGAATCACATCAGAAACGCCTATATATATTGTGTCCAACTACTTGAATCTTGAATGATGTTGCAAATATTTCCCAAATTCATTGGATATTTACATGAAGTTGGAAGAGAATATCTTCGAAAGAAGTGTCAAAGATGGATTTTTCCCATTTCTTGCTCTCAAATCAGAACTGAAACCCCAGCAGAAATTCAAAAGGAATAGTCATGGTGTGTAGAAGAAGGGTTCATTCCCGTGTGAGACTGAAAGGGTTTGATGGGGACTGTGGGACCACTCTGCTGCAAACTACCACCTTCCCTCATGTCTGTTTTAAAGCTCTTACTCTTCTTCACAAAGCAGGCCACCCCTCTGTCAGGATTCAGGCATTTAAAGACTATAAGCATGTAATGCAGTGGAATCTGAATATTAGGCAAAACCAGGTGATTTGTAGCCTTTCTTTTAAGATGCAGGTTGGGAGCTTTGGCTGTCGCTTATGCTTAGCCAAGCATCACATGCTCGTAGCTCTCTGCTACAGGAAAGTCGTGTCTGAGGGAATTATTTTTATGGTCTGCGTGGGCCTGTAAGGACTGTGTAAATACACCAGCGGGCAGTCGAGATGGCAGTCTAGCTCAGAGGATGAACTCCTGTTTGCTGCAGGGCTGTGCCGGGTGTGAGTTAGCCCGGACTGTGACAGGGCAGCAGGTGACAGTGAGACCAGTGCCATCACCTGGGAACACATATGACTGATCTCTCTGTACCTCTTCACAACTGGTTTTCACAAAACTCTTTAGCAAGGACACTAACTTCAAATGGGGCTGACAAGACAAATGGTTAGCTTTCATTTGCTTTTTAGACTTCCAGCAGATTGATTTATGTGCCTTTTCTTATGTAGGGAAGCTAGATTTTTGAAACATCTTTAGGAAATGTACTCAGTGTTGTAATTGATATTCACTAAGCTGGGAAAATCTAGAAAATCTAGTTTTAATGTAAGTTCATGCCACAATATTCTGTAAAGTGGTTTTTTGGTTTGTTTTCTTTTTTTTTGTTTGTTTGGTTTTTTAACCAAGTGTTGTATTTAAACAAGAGCTATTAGATGTAAATGATCCCAATTCCAATTCAAAACAAACACTGAAGTTCATTTATTATATGTTCTGGTCTTAGGTGGTTTAGTAAGTAAACTGATAATTTTACGTATTATAATATTTGAATGGGAGTTGTTAGGCATTACTTATGCATTACTTTGTTTTAAATATATGGGCAGCAACTTATTAATATTTCTGAGTTCAAATGTACTTAATCACTTGTGTTGCATTATGAATCACCCTGTTCTTTCCTGTAAGTTTCCACAGTAGAGAGGGATGCTCAGGGACTACTAATGGTACTAAGAGATGTAGAACATCAGAGTATGGAGCAGTTCTTTAAATTTTGCACAGATTCAAATGAAATATTCCCTATTCCTTCCAGGTCATTAGTTTAAAAGGTCCTTAAGTTAGGATAACAGTGTTAGTCAAGAGAAGGCCGTATTAAGCAACTTGAAAATTGAATTTATTATCAGTTTTATGAAGATTGCTTCAAGGGTGTGGAATTTTTAATAACTTTCTTTTATGTTGAACTGCCTGCTGCAGCCTTCTTGGGGAAAAAGAAGGAGCTGAAGATGAAATGAATGCTAACATGTTTGCTTCCCAGCTTTACCTTAGCAATTTTATAACTGGCAAGAAGCACAAAATCCCTTTTCTGCTGTAAATCAGCATCTTTGAAAAAAGCCCTGGGAAGGTACAATGGGTTGCAGTTATTCTGTACTGTATTAATGGAAAACAGAACACTAAGTTAATTGAAAGAGCAATCACCCTGTATTTCTAAAAAGTCAAGATAAAATCATTTTTCATAATGAAAGAGGAAATAAGGAACATTTCTGGCATTCGACACAGTCAAGCTTTTATCTAGGTTTCTGCTGACATAAATCTTTGTGCACAGGCTAGTAAGGTTGAAATGTCTATCACAACTTACCTGCAGCCCTGCATTTCCCACAGAGGGGGATTTCTGAGCTCGAAAGGGGCTTTGCTGGGAAGGGGTATGGGGGAGGCAGTTAAGGAAAGCTGCAGTTCTCATTTGTCAGCCCGGGCTGATGCAGGCACAGTCACATCAGACTGTGTTGTAGCCTGCAGTGCTGGGCACAGGAAAAGTGTCCGCTGCCCCAGAGGTGCCCTGTAGCCATCTCTGAAACATACAGGCCACAAGCTTGGAAACTGATAAATACCTGTAAAAGAAGCATTTTGCTCACTATTATTTCCTACATTGCTGAAAAATTTTCCTCCTTGTTTCTTCCAACATACATTGTTGGGTTTCATTTATTGTGAGTTTTCTGTTCAATTATCCTCCCTGTTTTTCTTTCTTGTGCATGTTGGCTTCCTTCCATGTGACCTTAGCTTATACAAAGTCTTAGAAATCAGTGCTCAAGGAGCTACTGTTCCCCTCTGTGCTGGCTTCACAGCATTAGTTCGAGAACTGACACTACAGAATTTGCAGGGGTATTATAACACAATCTTTAATGGCCGTAGATATATTGCTGGTACATTTTGAAGTATTCCTGCTTTCAATCCATCATATTAAGGGCTTTGAATAACAAAGTGGGGCAGGATTCATATAGAATTTGGAAAGTAGTGATGCTGAATGTTTTCTTGGACTCAGAACAAAGCAAGCTCTCTTCCTTTCATGGTTGGCTCTTGCTGATTCTTCCCTCTTGACACAACATCAGATTCACTCTGAGAATGCTAAATACAGCTCAGACAAATGCTGTTTCTTAGTTCTGACAGCTTTCTATATGAAGCACTTCAGTGTTTTATACAGGCTTATGATGCCTGACGTATCTGAAGTGTGTTCAGAGTTTGCTTAATTAAATGTACTGGTATGAACGTTGAGAGAGAATCCAGGCAGAAATAAAATTAATGGTGCCTTTAAAAAAGGAAAAAATAGAAAAAAAGAAAAAAGAAAGCAACCAAAGAATTGTAAATATTTGCTTAGTAGCTGTAACTGAGAATTTTTAAACACCTTGTGTGACTTGAACACTTTAACTATTGTGCCAATAGTCGAAACTGCAAATCTAAATCCTCTGTCTGGGTTTGAGAATCTCAGCCCTTCGGTAGTCACTGAGGGGTAGCTCACAGAAGAGAAGCAACCAAGTTTTGATTGTTTTTTCTTTCTGATATTTAAATAATGAAATGGTTGGGTTTGCTACTGACATCTGATAAACATCTAGCAGGTTTCTTAAGGAAAATATTGTTTGGGGAAATCTTTGTATAATTTATGGGAGAACTGCTCTCAATGTCAGCTGATAAAGTACTTATTTCTCTCCATGGAGAACAGGCTGCTTTGCTCTGTTTGTGGCACCACAGTTGTCTGTCAGAATGGGGACTTGTGACTGCCACCCGTACCTGCTGCCATTTTGTTCTCCTCTTCCAAGGCTTGTAGGGAAGCATTAAGAGCTAATTCATGTTAACATTTGATGAAAGCTGCAATGAAGCCCTTGATGGCATGTATAGCTTAAATTTTAAAGCTCAACTGTACTGGAATATTTGTAACGGATAAAACAACCATCCAACTAATTCCAAACATCACTTTGATGGTTGTTAAGGTAGTGTTAATATTTTCTGATAGGTTCTAAGTGAGTTTTCATTTGAGGTCATAAAAACTACTGCTTTTTGGTATTACTACTTGTGAATTTAATCTCTGATTTCAAAGACTTTCCTACTTAACCCTGAGGAATGTTTCTTTCCTCCCTGAAGAGGAGTTCCAAGAACATGAGCATGAGGAGTTTTCTTTCAGACAAAATGTATTCAAGCAAGAAAATGAAGTACAAAACTTGCATGTATTCAAAAGGAGTTCCCTCCCATGGTCTTACAGATGAGTCTCCATGCCAAATTTTTCCATCTAGTATCTATATGTTTTTAAAGGGGGAAGAGTGGCTGGAGAGCTGCTTGGCAGAAAAAGGAACTGGGGGTGCTGGTCAGCTGACAGCTGGACATGAGCCAGCAGTGTGCCCAGGTGGCCAAGAAGGCCAACAGCATTTTGGCCTGTATCAGGAGCAACCTGGCAAGTAGGACTTGGAAAGTGATCATCCCCCTGTACTCAGCACTGGTGAGGCCTCACCTCGAGTACTGTGTATAGTTTTGGGCCCCTCACCAAAAAAAGGCATTGAGGTGCTGGAGCAGGTCCAGAGAAGTGAGCAAAGCTGATGAGGGGTCTGGAGAGTAAGCCTTATGAGGAGAGGCTGAGGGAGCTGGGGTTCAGACTAGAGAAAAGGAGGCTGAGGGGAGACTTTCTTGCTCTCTACAACTACCTAAAAGGAGGTTGTAGAGAGGTGGGGATTGGTCTTTTCTTCCAAGTCACAGGCAATAGGACAAGAGGAAATGGCCTCAAGTTGCTCCAGGGGAGGTTCAGATTCGATATCAGGAAAAATTTTTGCACTGGAAGGGTTAAGCATTGGAATGGGCTGCCCAGGGAATTGGTTGCGGCACCATCCCCGGAGGTATTTAAAAGATGGGTTGACATTTTTTTGTGTGGTTTTTTTTTGTGTTTTTTTGTTTGTTTGGTTTTTTTTTAAATCAGAGTTAGGTTGATGGTTGGACTAGATGATCTTAAAGGGCCCTTCCAACCTGGACAATTCTATGACTTTATAGTTGCATACCACTGCTGTAGGTGTACAACACTGAATTTCTTCTTTGGAAGCACAAATCTTTGAAAGTATAGTACGGAAAAATAGTCTTGATACACAGCTATTCTTTATGTTTCTGACAAGGTAATCTCTCTGAAGTGCCATGTCCTGGTTATAGCTGGAATATATATATATATTTCTATATATATAGAAAGAGTTAATTTTCTTCCTAATGATTGTTGTGAAAGGAATGTCAATGATACCTATGGTTTTTAGTTGTTGCCAAGTGATGTTTACGTTATTCAAGGACTTTTTTCAGCTTTCTGTAGAAGAAGCACATCCAGAATCATGGAATGGCCAGTGAAATGTTTGATACCATGTATGTCATGCCTGGTATACCAATGGGGTTAACTGGGGGCTGGGAATCTGCAGTCACTGCTCTGTATGTTGACTATTCACTGGGTCCTGAGAGTGACCTGTGTCATTATTATTATTATTATTATTTATTTTTATTATTATTATTATTACAATTATTTTTCCTTTTCTGTTACTGCTTCTGTTAAACTGTCTTTATCTCAACCCACAAGATTTTTTTTCTCCCTTTCCCTTCCTGGAGGGGATGGATAAGGGGTGAGGGAGCAGGTGCTTGGTTTTAGTTGCTGGTTGGGATTAAACAACAACATACCAAAATAGCATGCAGGTGAATACTGGCCCATTTTTACTGTCATGTAGAATATGTATGCATGCAAACGTATGTATATGGTCATGCCATATTAGGAAAGACTGAGGGAGCTGGGTCTCTTTAGCTTGGAGAAGAGAAGACTGAGGGGCGACCTTATTAATGTTTATAAATATGTAAAGGGTGAGTGCCAGGAGGATGGAGCCAGGCTCTTCTCAGTGACATCCAATGATAGGACAAGGGGCAATGGGTGCAAGTTGGAACAGAGGAGGTTCCACTTAAATATGAGAAAAAACTTCTTCACGGTGAGGGAACAGTGGAAGGGGCTGCCCAGGGAGGTTGTGGAGTCTCCTTCTCTGGAGACATTCAAAACCCGCCTGGACGCGTTCCTGAGTGACCTGATCTAGGTGTTCCTGCTCCGGCAGGGGGATTGGACAAGATGACCTTTTAAGGTCCCTTCCAATCCCTGATATTCTGTGATTCTGTGTGATATGCAGCGTGGACTCACACCTTCAGGCTACCAGATGACAGTCCTTCCTTGAGCTGTATTTCTACATCTGCCTCTGGGGTGCAGTTCCTCAAAGTCAGAATTTGCTTGGAAAAGTACCATAAGTAAAACTGGTGACTGAACATGAAAAAACAGTTTATAGCTTCAAAATTTTCTCAGATATTGTACTCTGCTTGCTAGTGTGATCTTCAGTGATTTGTGAAAAAAATGCCTGATGTCTGTTTATTTCACAATCCACAATACTTATTCAGTGCTCTGAACTTTAAGATTCAGACTGAAGAAAATACCCCATTACTGAAATCTGATAAGAGACTGCTGATCCATGAAGTCCACAATGCCAAAGGGCAGTATCTGATCACAAGTTTCTCCTTTTTGGTGGTTATTGGCTCACACTGAATAAATACTCTGCATGCGCCGTTTGCAGCTCAATGGTGGATTAATGTGCAGAGCAATGAAAATTTAACTAGGAAAGAGGATTTGATCTCTCATCCTACAAGAGAGATCCTGCTGCTAGAGCTAAATGCAGCCCAAATCATGGTGGTTTTGGATTTGAAAACCATTATTCCTTTCCAGGAATCTCATTTAGTTTTACCCCCTCTCCATGCCAATTTAACTAGGCTTTTCTACTCTGAGATTGGCAAGCAGAAAAAGAGAAGTTAGAAGTCAGCTGTCTAGTTACTACCAGCAGAGAAAAAAATGGAATTACTGAAGTTTGTGTGAGAAAACTGATCTTGGAAGGCTTTCACTTACTGTTTGAGTCTGAAAGGTTTTGGATAGCAACAAGAGAAGCATAATTCTTACCAAATCAAGACTTGAAACTTTAATGTCTGTTTCATACTGTTGAGTGAGGAACCCAAGTGACATTTGAGTGTTTATTGCTCAGGATACTAGCAGGGAAGAAAAGAGGTGGAAAAATTTCAGATTAACTGAAAAAGGTGCAATATTAACAAATCATTTCAAGCTATTATACAACTTTTCTATCATCTCCTTGGAGAGGTCCTGCTACTTTTCTAGTTTAAAATGCATTGAAGACATGGATTAGAGTTCCTTCGTATCTCAAACTAGCATACATTTTTAAGACATTTGACATCAAATCAAAGATTCTTGGGATTATTGAAAATAACTTTATAGTATACTTTGTAGTTTGGCCTTTGATACCTTTTGGTAAGGCCGCTGGATTTTTCTTTTTCTTCTTGGACTTCTCAGTCAAAGGAACAGAAAGTACTGAGAATGAGAATGTGAAACAGCCTGGAAATGCTTTCTCTTCCATCAAGAAGCACAACATGTCCTTTCAAAGCTTAATTGAGCAGCACAAAGCTAATTAGCTGTCCGAAGACATGCCATTTAACTCACAATCCAGCATTAATTTGTTCTACAGACTGAGCTTATCTCATATATAAATGCCTTTGCCCTGTGGCTTTCCAAACAGCTGCAATACACAAAAAAGACTGATAACTCTGTCATTTAAATGTTGCTTGCTTCCTTCACTTGTGCATAAAATACTGAACTGCATGTGAATTGTAACTGGAAAGTTTTCACTGCCACAATGAAAAAATAATTTGTATTTTTATTCCCTTCCAGCTGGGAATAATGTTATCAATCTGGGATGCAAAAGCCATCATTTGGGGTTTGCGCCAGATTATCATTTACAGCCTGCTAATCTAATGTGTAATTTTGATGATGTGTTGAAGAAATAGTTTCAAAGCTTTTTGTGGGTAGTAACTAATTGCCTTATCACTTTCTCTTTATTGTAAAAATCCAAAGTATATTTGTTAAGCTATTATAGCACAGAAGAATTGCTACAGTTAATATGAAAGAAGTTTTATGTTGCTAATCTTTGAAGCATACAGCATCATTTTCAGAGACTATTTAACAAATTCTCTCCCTTCTCCATCTTTAGTGAGAAAGCCATGATTTTCTTAGGATAGGTAATGAGTGAGTTCATGAAGTATGACTTCTCATGCCCAAATACTAAAACCTATAATGTTACACTAGCTGTCTTGCTGAACTCATTGTTCTAGCAAATGTTTGCAATTAATTTTCTCTCCTCTTAGTACAAGCTGATGCCTTCATACATTATACTATTTGTGTAAAGTCCCATTAAGAAAGAAGTTTGGAGTTTTTTCCTCTTTGCAGAGGCCAGATGATACACTTGGTTCTTAAAACCTGTTTGCAGTAGGGAATTTTCTTTCCCCTACAAATATCCCTTTGAACTTTCACATCAAAGAATTTGGAGGTGCTCATCAGGGACCCTAGGCTTTCCCCAGGCTCTGACTCATTCTCAGGAACCAGCTTCCAGCAGAACTTCCTTTTTAGGGTGAACCTTAAAGGCCAAAGGGACAGAACTGCAACTTACCTGGGCTGCCAGAGACTGGAAGTAGGGAAGGAGAACATACAAGTGGGGAGGAATGCGAGAAAAAAAAATATTTTTGGAATGGGCTGGAAGAGACAATTATATTTGTAAGAGTTCTTTTGCAATGGAAGTGAGATGCAGCTTCCCAAAATTCAAGGGTAATCCATATAAAATGACTAGGGATAGGAAATAAAGATTTATCACTTCTCTTAACATTTTTTCATGCAGTCCTTTCTTACTGACAGGAAAGTCAAATATAATTCCTTTTCAAAAGTCAAGTGGAGGGCTGCATGGTCTTTATGTGCTTTGGGGTCTGAATTTCAGACTAACATGTTCGAGCCTTTATTAGATATGGCACTCTAGGCCAGAGGGACTTGATATTTCCCTTTTGTGGGCTGAAGGCTCTGGCAGCCTTGTAAAGCTGGAATTTGGTACCTGCTTTTTTGACTCTGAGACACAAGCTACCCAAGGCTCCATCTTAGCTCAGCCAGCTTCCCTCTAGCAAGTCTGACATTTACCTTTGTGACAGCTGCTTCCTGCTCGTCATAGTAAATCACAGAATCACAGAATATCAGGGATTGGAAGGGACCTTAAAAGATCATCTAGTCCAATCCCTCTGCCAGAGCAGTAACACCTAGATCAGATCACTCAGGAATACGTCCAGGCGAGTTTTGAATGTCTCCAGAGAAGGAGACTCTGCAACCTCCCTGGGCAGCCCCTTCCAGTGTTCAGTCACTCTCACTGTGAAGAAATTTTTCTTCATATTTAGCTGGAATCTCCTATGTTCCAGCTTGCATCCATTACCCCTTGTCCTGTAATTGGATGTTACTGAGAAGAGCCTGGCTCCATCCTCCTGACACTCACCCTTTACATATTTATAAATGTTAATCAAGTCACCCCTCAGTTTCCTCTTCTCCAAGCTAAAGAGACCCAGCTCCCTCAGCCTTTCCTTGTATGGGAGATGTTTCACTCCCTTAATCATCTTGGTAACCCTGCCCTGGACTCTCTCAAGCAGTTCTCTGTCCTTCTTGAACTGAGGGGCCCAGAACTGGACACAATATTCCAGATGGGGTCTCACCAGGGTA
>VZTM01042822.1:0-13617 GCA_013400555.1 Jacana jacana | reverse complement strand
GCCAGCTCCCTCAGCACCCGTGGGTGCATCCCATCAGGACCCATGGATTTATGGATGTCTAAACTGCTCAACTGGTCTTTAACCCAGTCCTCATCAACTGAGGCAAACTCCTCCTTTTTCCTGTCTTCCTCTAGGGCCTCAGGGCTATGGGGCTCCTCCAGCCAGCCTCCGGCAGTATAGACAGAGACAAAGAAGGCATTAAGCAACTCAGCCTTCTCTGTATCTTCTGTCACCAGGGCACCCACCTCATTCATCAGTGGGCCTACATTGCCTCTTGTGACAGTTTTAGTTTCAATGTATTTGAAGATGCCCTTTCTGTTGTCCTTAACCCCCTGAGCAAGGTTTAATTCTAAGGAGGCTTTCCTAGTTGCATCCCTACATTCTCTGACAACAGTCTTATATTCCTCCCAAGTGGCCAGCCCCTCCTTCCATGTTGTGTAAACTCTCCTCTTTCACTTGAAATGGCACTATTCATAGACTCAGAATAATAGAATAATAGAATGGTTAGAGTTGGAAGGGACCTTAGAAATCATCAAGTTCCAAATCCCCTGCCATGGGGAGGGATACCTCCCACCCTCAAACCTGTGCAGATCTGGGATCTCTGCTTTCCCATCTTAGATGACACTAGAGGAGTCCTGTCTGATGTGTCTGTTATTAACAGATTTAATGGTATGAAATGGTTAGAACATCTGTTGACTTAGGAGCCACTTGTCTACATGTGTCCACTGAAGGATTATCCCTGGGACTGCTACGCAGGGTGGGAGGCTGGTCTGCAATGGGGAAAGGGTAGGAAGACAAGGAGCAAAGTAGGTTCACATAAAAGAATTAGCAAAGGCAGACCTCTAGCTGCATGCAAGCTGCATATTGTGCTTTGTCCAGTATACAAACTGGTGGTGTTTCTGCTGCATATGCAGTCTGAGCTTTTCATTCATAACTAACTCTTGATCAAATGAGGATGATCTGACAAGTTATTGAGCTTATTATTGGTGTACATGAAGGACGGTTAGAGCTGTGATGCCTAAGGAGGTCAGTTCTAATGGTCCATTCTGGTTAGTGACTGAGGAGTAGGTACTCATCTAGTGCACATGAGCATACTACGCTGTATTTGCCTGTCCTGTGTATCCTGGAATCCTCTCTGACCTGCATGTCTTTATCCTCTACTCTTTGGAGTTTCTCATCTGCATCTTTCTTGGCCTTGAGTTGGTCAGCTTTGTGAGGAAATAAAAAGTAATGAAAATGCATTATTATTATTTGCCCATATAAATTGGTTTCCCAGTGGAGACTGATGGAATGCCAGTGATTTATAAAACTTATAAGAAGAAAGTTATAATGGAAAGATATTTTCCATTTTTAAACCTTAAGGAAAAAAAAAAAAGAAAAAAAAAAAGGAAAAAGGAAAAAGAAGATATCCCTGTGAATTTTATGTCTGAGTCATAATACATCTTTCATCTTTCCTGTAGTTAACATATTTCTACATTAACAGAAGCCAGTATTGAATTTCAGGATTTATAGGAAGCCATAGGCACTGTCCTCCCAACCTCAGTTTGCAGCTGCACGCCTGGATGAGGTCTCTGGAGCAGGCAGCACTTATCCAGCAACTGCTCCTCAGCCTCATCTCCTGCCCTCTGCTTCCTCCATTCCCTTAACAAGCTAAGGAGATTTCCACGGGGTTGTGCTCCTCTCTCCGCCCTTCTGCAAGTACAGAAGTGGATGCCCCTCTCTGGAAGGACAGAAGTGATGATCCAGTTGCCAGCTGGCCAGAGTATTTTTACAAAGCTGAAAGACAGGGGACAAACTATCACGTTTCCAGGATAATGGGTGGGCAGGTAATCAGTCCATCCACAGATCAGTTTTCCTGGGAACATGATCTCCAGCTCATACATGCTGATATTGCTGGTTTATTGAGCTGCTAATCTCCCTTTCCTGCTGTGGGGACTGCAGCAGTTCTGAGTGTGAGGCTGAGGAAGAGGGAAAGGGCTTTTCTGTGGCTGGTGTAAGTGCTTTGGGGCAGTTGTACACACCGTGCACTTTGTCTTGTTTCACACAAAAAAAATATGATGAGACAGTGTGAAATATTTACAGAATCATGATAGATTGCAAACAAATATGGCACTTGAGATATTAAAGTTTGAAAATGCTTGAAAAATGCACAAAGGTTATTTTACTGTGGAGCAACTCAGGGTGTGGTCTATGCCAGGCCAGAGCACTGGAAGGGGTAACCTGACTGGAATGAGAGGCAAAACAATGATTTTGGTTAAGATATTTCATTTTGGTCATCGTGGTTATTCCTAGAGATTGTGCACATGTTTTTCTGAGTAAAATCAAGCACCTGATCACTCCATCTAAATAGAAATGGTCTTGCAGAGAGGTTCATATTCAATAGTTCTTATTGACTGTGTTTGAAAAGCCTGGCTTTTTGGACTTTTCTTGTTGAATTTTTTTACCTGCTTGGTAACTTTTTGTCTGGCATGTGGTGTAAAAAAATGTGGTTGCAAGATCTGCAGACTTTGTGAAGCAGCAATCTTCACGCTCACTGTTTAAAGCTACTGTTTATCTCAGCAGTAGATTGAAAAAATCTAGGAAAAAAGAACTCTCAACAGTCTGATGGCCTGAGCTGTCAGGACAGGACTGAAAGAGGAACCCTTTGAAGATCCTCCAGGTTTCCTGTGTGGACAGTTTACAGCTTCTTTGCAGATGAAGTATTAAGAAAATTCAGCCTAGATTTTGTTGAATTTAAAAAAAAAAATTAGTTTGTGTTTCTGACCATTTTTTTGTCTTTGAAATACTTTGAGAATGAGTTAGGTTTATTACTATTTATAACTATTTATATTTTAAAGAAGTTGGGACTGTCTATTTTATTACAACTGAATTAGTTCCTTTTTGTTGCCAACTGTGTTATCTACATTAATAACTCCACTGCACATCCTCAGTTGCAGCAATCCTTCATTTCGGCACCAACTTTAATATCATTGTTTATTCTTATCTGTTATGTTCCATGTGAGATTAAGGAAAGGTTTATTTTTTTATTAAATGGCAACAGTTATTGCTGATGGATGATAATTTACAATTCTGCTACCAGTAAGAAAGAAATAAACCTTTTGTTTTTATTATGCTCTTGGAACTGATTACTAGTATAAAAGAAATAAAACAACTCATACATCCAGGAGAGCTTATTGCATTATCAGGCAATACACCTGCCTAACTGATGAATAGGACTCAGTCTTGCAGTTAATAAAAAGCTGGAGTTATTTCAGGCTGAAATATAGTAGAATAAAACAAAGCAAATATTGCTCGTGACAATTTCACCACCATAAGAAGTTTTAGCTGTGAGTTGAAGGAAATCAGTGTTCTGCTCTAAGTTCTGGCTTTTCAAATTAATCTTTTGTATTGTTTTTTAAATGTCAAAATGGCCACTTTATCTTTTAAATATGCTTACTTTGAAGCTGAAAATGACTTTGTACTAATGTAAGTATTGCAAATATATAAAATCCTATGAGTTTTCATTTAGATTTTTCTTAAAAAAATATCAAAAGTTTTCTGGATAACAGACTCCAGACATCCTAACAGTAGCTGATCAACAATTACAGTATTTTGTTCAGCAGCATTTTACAGTCCACCATTAGACTCATCTTGCCATGAGGCACCATCACATGATGGCATCATATATAAATATCCCAGCAAATAAATAAATATCCCAGCAAAAGCAAATTGGATCACTCCCCTTCCAGGCCTCCACCTTTGCCCTCAGCAGCAGCAATGTGAAATAGGCTATACACATTCCTCAGATGAGAAGAAAGGAGAAGGGCATAGAATGAAGGGAGTTCATAAAGAAAACAACCCAATGCAACCATCTCCCTCTCCCTCAAGCTCTAATCCTCCTTTTCTCTAACACAGAAATGCTCCCACTCCTTGGGATACCTGCTGACTTCACTGATCTTTTGGCAAGACTCTTTGTCTTGGCCAGGACCTGAGTTTCACAGCTTGTCAGAACACCAGGACAAGCTTTGCATGACCTCCTTATCTTCCTCCTGTCTGACTTCTTTGCCCTGCTCTTCAGTAGCTGAAGATAGGACTGGGCTCATGAGACACAGTTTGAATTGATCCAAGTGGCTGGTATCCTTTAAATTTTGAGGGAAGACCAGGCATGTGGCAGTGCATGTCATTCTATTAATGAGAAATACAAAGCCTATTGTTATGCTAGTCTACATATATTTCATAAATGACAACCTTCAGGTCATGGTTTTCATAATTGTTTGAATGAGGCAGAGGATGACATTTGAGGCAGAGGATGACATTACAATTTTTAGGTGGTAGAAATTTATGAGGGCTTTGTGTCCTTCTGTGCCCAGGGCAAGCTTTCTTGGGTGATGTTGCAAAGGAGAGTTGGATTTGGCAGTTTACAGTTTCAATGAAAATGTCTCTTTTTTTTTTTTTCATCAGATGTATACACCTTCAAAATAAATTTCAGGCAATCATGTGGACTTTCCATGCATTTTTATTTCCTTCTGCATACAGAAAACCTTAAAAGTATAAACTCCTTCTTTACCTCCATCTTGCTTCATTAGATTTTATGCTAAGTTTTCATGGGTTACATTGGACGCTACATTCTGATTCTTATCCCCTCTGAGTGGGTGAAAACACATTTACTGTAAATAGATGCTTTTCTCAGTTTAATGTAATTCAGGTCTTTGAGGTCAGAGCAAGTTAGCTCAGTGAAAGAATTGCTAGGTGACTTCTGAACCTTTTAAAAGCAAACTAAAGAAATTATTGGGAAGTAGCTGTCAGGTTCAAAAGTATTTGCCTTCACATGGTATGTTTGCAGCCTTCCCAGAAGCTAAAACAAATGGCTGGTTGCCAGGAAAAGCAAACTAGGTCTCAACTCCCATCCTCTTTATATCATTCTGAAATATTAACACATAAATAATTGTGGAAAACAACAAGATTGACTATTCAATGAAACAGAAGAGGAATTATCCTCCCGAGAGGGCGAGAGCATAAAAATTACAAATCTTCTAATGATTTCTTTCCAAAAGTTAGTCCTGTTACTCTACCTGACATTCTGGCTTCTGTTTCAGTCTCCCTTAATAAAGAAAACATCCAGGAATGGCAAATACTAATGTGTATGGGATGTGCTTGGTATATTTGGGAGGTGTGATGCCTTCACAAATCAAACATCTAAATTACTTGAAGTAGTATTGGTGGTGGGTTGGCTGGCTACCAGGCTCCCACCCAGCTGCTCTCTCACTCCCCCTCCTCAGCTGCCTGGGGAGGGGGGAAGAAAATAGAATAACAAAGCTCATGGACAGGGGGATCCCTGACCACTTACTGACATGGGCAGAATTGTCTTGTGGAAGATTAATTTCATTTGGAGCGTTCTTATCAGAAGTACCTGCTCCAGTGTGATCTCCCCCCAGCTGCAATTCCTTCAGTTAATATCCACCTGTTCTGGCCTGGCTTCCTCCATGGGCTGCAGTTTAGATACCTGTTCCAGGATGGTACTCTTCACAGGCTGCAGGGACATACCAGCTCCTGTGTCTGGAGCTCCTCCTCGCTCTCCTTCACCACCTTTGGTGTTCAAAGCATTGACCTTGGTGCTCCTCACTCTTCTCTGCTATGCAGAGCATCCAGCACAGGGAGCCCCTCTATGAGAAGAGGTTACCCCTGCTGTCTTCCTGCTGCCCAAATCTATACCCAGTGCGACTGCAAAAATATCCCTGTATATGTACAAAAGAGTCCTCTGTTCACAGGACTTTGCTGTATGAAGACTAGAATAGTGTTTCATAGCTGTAGGGATTTATAGAGAGCTTTCATGGGTCAGTTTGGTAGAACCTGAGAACTGGACATGTTCACAACTGAAACACAGGCAAGTTTTAATGCTTTTGACACTAAGATATGTTTATTGAAGATAGCATTGACTGCCTTACAAGGCTTTGTAGAAAATCGCTCACTGAAAAAGCTGTTAGTTTGCATTCCTGTCTTCTCAATGGTATCTAAATTGTCCTTGTATTGGTGTCCCATTGCCATAAAAGGGGCATATCAAAGATGAGCATAAAGAGAATCTAAGCTATATTATTTTATACATTTGATGCTATAGAATTCAGACACAGGGTTGTATATAATTTCAACATTCTCTCAATTTACATTAAATAGTGTTCACTGGAGAGTATTCTGTCTCTTTTCATTCTTATAATGGACACTGAGTTTTCTAAAGGAAGTCTGACTTAATTCTTTTGGCACTTTTGATGGTACTTGTAAGAGTATAAATAAATATAACCCCTCTGATCATAGAAATCAATGCAAGCACCAGTTATTAACAGCTGTCTGTAACTCCAAAGTTTCAGTAATCTAAGAACAGTGTGCATCAGTCAGCTTTTTCATGTTCAAAGACTCCATCCAAGCCATAAGGTCTTGAGTAGGGTCTCATGTTCTTTTTGAAGAGCTGACATTTAGATTTGACAAAACAGGACACTGAGAATTAGAAAAGTCCATCTTTCCCTGGTTCAATACCACAATGAGCAGCATCAGCAAAATACCTGTCAAACCTTCAGCTGCTTTTGTGCAAGACCTTCTCCTGTTTCCTTTTAGCTCCGCATGATACTGCACGTTGACATATTATTTTTGAGCTACTGTGATGAAGTTTCCTTCATAGAGAGAGATTTTCAGCACCTTGAAATGGTTTCAAAGAAGGCTTAGCTTTTCCTAGGGCTCAGGGCTGTCAAACAGAATAGAAAGGAATGTACTTTCTCATAACACTTTCCTCCTGAGAAGATCAAAGCAGATGAATTTTTTTAATCACTCATGAGGAGGTTTCTCTCTCCTTGTTTTGGAATTGCAAAATTTCTTTGATCAGAGGGAAAGAAATTTTCTGAAAGACACCTGTTTTGTACAATGATTAACATGTAATAACTTCATTTGTTCCTAGCATGACATTTCTTAAAATAACAGTAGCAGCTTTAATACTTACCTGTTTGGCCTTTCCTTATTGTTTTATGGAATACATTTTCTAAAGGAACATGCTAGAAACGGTTGCATTTAAAATATTGCTTAGATAAGTGCCACTACAAGTTTTAAAATCAGCCATAAATTGAAAGTTCTGGAACTGCTTGTTATTTCATAAACTTAGGGAGAATCCTAGGTGTCAACCTGTGCTTAAGGGCAATCCTATGGTAATAAATCATTCACATGCATATAATAAAGCACACAAAATACTTAATGCTGGGAGAAGAAGAAAATGTTTTTAAAAGTGGGAAAATGCACAGCACCTTCACAGTTATCATTTCAAACCCAGCAGAAGAAAAGCAGATGACTACATGTACTATCTGTGAGCGATCCCAAACCAGTTTAGTGAATTTACAGTTTTCTCATTTCAATAGGCAGTCTCTAGCAAGGTAAAGCGCTACAGCTTTTTTATATGTCATATCATTTGGGTCCTAATACTGTTATGAAGTCATTTTACTGTACATAAGAGTGAATGTTCTAAGAATCAGAAATTCAAATAATTAACTGAGAAGTTAATTTCAACTGCTTAATTAGCTGAACAGTCTTTGCCAAGTCTTTGCCACTAACCATGGCATGTGGTAGCTTTTCAAGAGATCTATTTATTTACATGGTTCTTCTATGGAATTATATTTACCCACTCTTGTGGTCTTGTATCTGTAATGAGCTCTTTTTGAACCACTAATATACTGCAGTCTCCAGATAAAATTATTCTATTGATTACAGGTTTCATGACTTTCAAATGACTTATTATTTCCCCTTATATAATGTTCTAAATTTTCTTAAAATTTTGCAGCTGCTAAATGAGAAAATTCCTTCCAAGCAATTTGCATCACTTGCATAATGAGTTAATCTTTACCAGCCCTCTGGACTTTACTAGTTCGTCTTTACCCATTAAGATTTCACTGGGACCATGGCAGCCCAGGCAGGGGTCAGAAACCCACCCAGGATTTAGTGCAAGTTTTCCCAACTGGCACCTGTGCTGCAGCAGGAATAGCAGTATCAGTCAGTACCTTGCACAGTTATCCAGCACAGAGATGCCTGTCTGAATTACAATCATATCTTTGACTGAACTGAAGACAAGTTCTGATCACTGAAGTCACTTTTGAAAATGAGATTTAGCCGAGTTCGAAAATTGGATTTCCCTAGTCTATTGACAGACTTCTAAAGGACCAGCCAAGTGGGACAGAAAACAGGTTTATAAATGAAATATGTTATTTACTGGCAGAACATTAGGGATGACTCTGGTGAAGTGGTTTGCGTAAGTTTTCCACTGAAATTATTAGTGAGCTGAGTTCAGAAAAAAGTAATGGTTTCATTAGTTGCTATGATACAAAATAAAGCAAAAATTCTCAAACTGTTATTACTACTGGTGTTGTGATATAAAACGTTCCACATCTTGTTTAACTTTGTGGATACTGTGTGTTTAACCCATATTTGCAAAACTTAGAATATAAAACCAGCTATTCTGTTTTTCCACATCAGGTGTCTTAAAAGCTTATTACAGTCTGTTTCTGGAGCTCAGCAGCTCCTCTATAGTCCAGTGACTGGTATTTGATATGTGAAAGACACACCACAGAATATAAAAGGATCAAAATGGAATGCTCCTCATTACCCCTGGTGCTCTCAGAGGTGTAACAAAGCCTAGCACTGAAAATATATGCAAAATTTTATGCATCAGTACGTTTCTGTGACATTCACCAGCAAAGTGTTTAAACTAAAGCAATTTTTTTATACAAGTGTGTAGATCCGTGGGAGTGTTCATATCTTAACCTGAAATGAGAAAGTGTCACATGATTGGAGAAAGAGCCAGTGTCCTAAAAAATGACACATATTCATGTGGAAATGTAGTTTATTGTTTGCATGGCAAAACACTAGAGGTCTCATCTGAGATCAGAGGCCCCATCATGCTAAGCTGTTTATTAGCAAAACTGTAGACAGTTCCTTCTCCCACTCATATGTGTTTTCCTCTAAAAGATGTTTCCTGTCTCAGCCAGAGCTTTTAAACTACATGCAAAAGCCATTGGGTGGAATTCTTCTGTGGGTGTTCAACCCACCTTACCTTGAGCCAGGTGAAGATGACCTAGAAGAGGAAAACAGTTAAAGTAATTGTTAGTGGAGAAATCTTAGAAGAATACAGTGTTCCTCCTTCCAAGAAAAAATGAATTATTTATTGCATTCATATTTAAATTCATCATTATTTTCTTTCCTATTGCATTTGTCTAAGATTGAGACATCCTTATGTAAAAGAAAATGGCACTGTAAAATGTGTGTTAGTCTGTGGAAGACCTTAGTGGAACTTCCTTTATTTTAGCTGTGTTTATGAAACTAAAGACAACTTTTCAAAGGATCTACTGAGGAGGGCTTCAGGGAATCACGTAGGAAAACAAAAAGGTATGATTTAGGTGTATATTACACTACGGATCATTCTGCATCTTTTACCCTATGAATCACCCTGAATTTCACAGAGCTAACCTTTGTTGGACTATTTCTGAGAAGACTGGAAACAAGTATTTAGCTAACCCAAAAGGTGAATGGGGAGGTAAAGTCTCTTTAACAGAGAGAGGTCAGCCTTTGATCTCACTTACCCTGGTAGAACTGCACAGCGTCACCACTGATATACAGAGTGATACTGGGTATTGCAATCTGGCTCAACATATCTGATTTGGTACAAATATTTTTCTTTGCTCCTCCCTGTACCCCATATTTTTCAGATAGTGAATCTGTATGAAAAATTGTCAAGAAGTAATCAGTTTCCAGATGAATTAATATTTTCCCGGTTCACAGGTTATTCACCTACAGGTTTTTTCTGTTTACTGGACCTGGATGGTCCAGTAATGGTCTTACAGACTCCTGTTCCTGCTGTGCCGTGCCTGGTTGTGCACTTCTGATGCCAGGTTATAGGGGTGATTATTTGCTGGATTTTTGTTTGTTTCTCTTTTAATTGACCACTTCAAAAAAAATGAACAGGTGTATACGGGTTGCTCCCCTCTGAAATGTGTGAAATAGTCGGCACACATTCCACATCACTTCACAAAAGGTGAGGATTTCTCATCTGTTGGTCCATAAGTGATTCAGTCTTAATTTTCCTGGGAATTTCTGCAGCCAGAAAGTAATTTCTGAAGCCAGAAAGTAATTTCTGAAGACTAGTGGCATCTTGTAGCAGAGGCTGCCTCATCTTTTTTTCAGTAGTGCCCAGTGAGAGGGAAGTGGGCACAAAATTGTACATAAGAAGTTCTGTCTAAATGTGAGGAGGAACTTCTTCACTTTGAGGGGCCAGATTGTTGGAACAGGCTGCCCAGAGAGGTGGTGGAGTATCTGTCTCTGGAGACATTCAAAACCCGCCTGGATGAGTTCCTGTGTAACCTGCTCTGGGTAGACCTGCAGGGGTGTTGGACTAGATGACCTCCAGAGGTCTCTTCCGACCCCATATCATTCTGTCACTTCCTCCCCAGGTTGGGTCCTACAGTCCTGGGGAGCTGGATGACTCACAGAGGGTAGGACAGACTTTCTGGAAAATATGCGTCTGGAAGCAGCAAATCCTCCTGTCTCCTGGTGGGTTCTTCCAAGGGCTCCAGGAATGGAAAACAATGCCAAAGTAATACAGATCTTTTCTACAGAAGGAAAGAAAACGTCCACTTTGTGTGGGTGCAGATGATGATCTGCAAATTATTTCACTGAGATGCTCTTTTTCTTTTATGGGTTCTCTCAGAAATTACTCTTCAAAAAAAGTGTCAGGCCATGTAATAGATTTGTGTGGCTATGACAAATTACAGGAAGGAACAAAAACATTTTTTTTTTCCTTACTAAAATATAGGGCAATTTGAGACACTTTTCAACAGGAGTGGTTCTAATTTAATGGCATCTCAGTAGTCAGATCTTTTCAAAGTGTATTCCATGACAAAACATGCAACCATTTGCAGTGTCCTTCGTGTCATTAAAGAAATTGAACATATTTAGTCTTCCTGATGAATGCTCCTAAAATCGTTTTTCACTTTTCCTAAAACTGCAACAATTTGCAAAGCAGTTACCTAGGATTTCTTTTCAGAGAACACTGAAACCCTTCACCATTACTGTTGCCCAGAGATGTCAGCACTTTATGGCATTCTTCGCAGGTCTGTGTTTACTGAGAGATGTCCATAGAAGTGAAAACTTTATGGTCTGGGTGCAGAAAGTTGTTCAAGCCCTTTGGATGGTACCACCTGGTAGAAAATTACCCTAAGCCCAACAGGCTGATATCCCAGAGAACATCTGGGTAGCAGCCTGCTTGTCTGTTGAACTGAAAAATCATATAAAGTTTTGTGCTGCTCTTTGTGGATGGTGTCAGAAGAACATTCATGACTTCTCCAGATTTCTGAGCATCTCTGGACCAGAGGTACCTCTGATGGTGAGAGATGCCATGGTTATTTCAGCTGATTCTGGGGCGATCTTGTCTCTGCACTCAGCTGAAATTGAGGAAATGGCATTTTGTAGGTGGTGGTAGCAGTACTGTTTTCATCCATTACTTGAACCAGCACCTAAGACTGACTTTTTCTCCGGATAACCCATCCTCTGGTTAGGATGGACAAGAAGAACCTGTTCTGGTCTTGCTGAATGCTGCCCATTTACATCTCTCCTCTGTGCGGCATGGTGTTGGGCAGGGAACACAGGGACGCTGACATTTCTCCCAGGGCATGACAGGAGCAGTGGACCCAACTGGTGTGAGTAGAGTCTACTTGCCTGGGCTGGGTTAGCAACAAGGCAGACAACCACGAGGCAGGAGGTGCAGCAGATGCCTGCAGGGATGCTCATAGGGTATGGCGAGGATCCCATGGACCTCCCATGAAAAAGGACAGCAAGGAATAAAACCAAAACTGCCTTCATCCCCCTATTTCCTGCAGCCCCGTGGAGAAGCAGGCTCTGGGCATAAGCATTAACCCTATGGGTCAGTCCTTGACATGTGCACAAGCAGATTTAAAAGGACTTTCCAAAACTGACTTTGCTCTCCTTGGCACCCTGTTGACCTTATCTCCTGCAAACGGAGGGAATTGTTATTCAGCTATTGGCCAGCATATCGCTGATGTGCTGCAGGGAATATTAATTGGGTGAGGAAACACAAATTTTTCCTGGGGATGAATAAATTTCCTGCTACTGCCAGTAGTTTTAAGAGAGCGCTGACCAAGAGTGAAGTATTTCTGGGAGAAATACTGATACTCAGGTGGGCTGACCAGGCCCCTCCAGTGCAGGCATGAGCACATCTCAAGTCATGGGACCTTCCTCTGGTTCAAGGTCTGATTGAACAGAGACTCCAACCTGACTCCAGTGAGTCCATTTGCTTTTTTTTCTGAGGAGAGGAAAGCATGTGACAAACCTTTGTGGTTCTTTTGAAGGAAATGGAGAGACCACAATCCAATTAAGTTAATTTAAAAATGAACAGACTTGCTGGAAAGGAAATTGATGGCCTCAGAAGAGCAGCTTATGGAAAATCCTGAGGGTAAAACTATACTAATTTTGAAAATATGCTTATTCAGAGGGTAAGGTAGTTCTTGCCAGTTGAAAATTTAGAAATACCTCCCTTCTACCTTCCAAAGGGAAGAATGGCTCACATAATGATAAAATTTTCCCTTTTCACCCCCCAAAAAACCTGTATGTATTTGTTAAAAAGTCAGCATGGCCACTATCACTCCAGTTTTAAGAACTTTTTATGCAGGCTGCAATAAAACGTCCTAAATTTAAACAAGGAGATATGAGATGGTACCCTCCAGTCCTTTATTCCTGAGACAACTGAAATTCTTTCATGTTGTTTTCTGGTTTGGGAAAGATGAAAATAAAGGATCAGTGTGTTCTGCTCTCTCTGTACTGTTTGTAACCTAAACGTGTTAGTGTCAAATGATTTTGAAGACTTTTTTCTTCTTCACTTTCAGTATATTCCTGAAAAATAAAACCAAGCTAAAAGTAAAAGATCACTGAGGCAAACTTTGACATATATATATTCTTACCAAAATTTCTGTGTCTTGAATACTGATTTGTTAGTATAGGTTTGCTTATAATCCTGTACTTGTCACTGAAATCTTTTGCTTATCATAAACGTGACAGAGAAAAGGAGTCTTCTTTAAAAGAAAACACAAAAGGTAAATTGGCAAATGTTTGCATCATGAATTCTCAGAGCTTTCTTCTTAAACTTTTTTTTTAACCACTAGACTCAATAAGAACTCTTAATTTCACATCATTATCTGCTGAAATCTGGTAAGCCTGGCTAGTTATTGGTCCTGCCACTTACGCAGCCTGATTTACAAAGGCTGTCAATGCTTTCAGCTCTCTGTGTCTTAAATGGGACTTGCAGACACTCAGCAATTTTAAATAGCAAGCTAATAATTTTTTCAGCAATTTATTTTATGCTTCAATTTTTCTAGTCTTTTCTGAAATAGTATTTTGGCTGAAGATCTCCATTGTTGGCTTGGATCCCTTTTCCTTCCCACGGGAAAGAGTCAGCTTTGTAGCCAACTTGAGTTATCTCTCCCAAAAAAGTATATTTTAGTGCTAAGAATAAATTAACTTAATTGTCATAATCAGTAAGAAATCCATCAACAGCGCTCAGTTTGTTATTCCATGAGTGTCATTTTTTTCCTCTTTGTCTTTGTT
>VZTM01042818.1:79483-121641 GCA_013400555.1 Jacana jacana | reverse complement strand
ATAAGAGAACAAAAATGGTGACAGAACTTCAGCAACAGCAGCCTTATTTTGAATTCTTAAAATTCAAACATGACTACTACAAAAAATGAGCCATGAACTGACACTTTTATGAATTGTGAGCTGAGCTATGCCCTCTTAGTATTTGAAAAATGAATGAATAAGTTAGTAACATTGGAAATGTGGCTACTGTAGACATCCAGTTAATTTATTATTTTTGCTTTTTAAATTCTTATTTCAGTATTAGCNNNNTTAAATTCTTATTTCAGTATTAGCATCATGATCACCCCAGGCATCATAGGAATCAGTATCATCCAACATGGGTCATGGATGTTGGACTTCAGTCCGTGTTCTTACCATTACAATCGTTTAAAGATTCAGCAGAGGACTACAAAGATGATTAGGGCCTGAAGCATTTTTTTTTATGAGGAAAGGCTGAGGGAGTTCTGTCTTTTTAGTTTGGAGAAAAGACTGAGGGAGGGATCAGATCAGATCAAAGGTGTGTGTCAAGAGAATGGTCCCGGTCTTTTTTTTCAGTGGTGCCCAGTGACAGGAAAAAAGGAAATGGGCACAAACTTGAACACAAGAAGTTCCATCTAAACATGAGGAGGAATTTCTTTCTTCACTTTGAGGATGCCAGAGCCTGTTCCACTCTCTGGAACAGGCTGGCCAGAGAGGTGGTGGAGTCGCCACCACACCTCTCCAATCATGGAGGTGTTCAAAACCCGCCTGGAAATATTCCTTTACAAACTGCTCTAAGTGGACCTACTTTAGCAGCAGAGTTGGACTAGATGATGTCCAGAGGTCTCTTCCAACCCTATATCATTCTGGGATTGTTTAATACATACAAAATGGTTTGAACATTTTAGTGTCATCAGATGGAATATCACTGAGGCTAGTGTCAGAGAAAAGCAACATAGAGGTATAGTCGGATGGAGGCCTTTAAAAGTAGCCTTTCACTAGAGTAGAGATAGTGCCATATGGCATGGGGCTATGGGACTAGGGAGAAGTATCAGGTCATTCAAGTCCGATATGGGGGGTAGCAGTGGGAATTAACCCTCCTAGTGGATCTATGCGGGCTCTGCTTCTGCATAACTTCTGGTCTTAACCCAATATAATATTCACTTCTTTGTCACTCTTCATATCCCAAATGAAGCTGTTCTGCTGATCAGAAACCAGGTTGCCCAGCTGCATCTGGTTGGGAATGGGGAACACCCAGCAGTCAGTGCTGTGCTGCACATACATCTCATAGGAACAAGGACAGGAAACAGAAGTCTGTCCTGGGAGCCTCAATGCAAAGAGAAAATTACCCCAAAAATATGACAAATATGCTTGCAGTTATGGAAAAATGCCCTGATTTCGGAGAAGAAACTTACACTTCCCCAATAACACCCCTCATTGCAGACAGGGATTAGGAAGGATGAAAAGCACAGCAACATGAAATATGCAGTTTTCAAGGAGCTGTCCATCTGGAACATGGACTATGGACCTCCTGCATCCAAGTTGTCCTCCTCACCAGCTGCAGAAGTACTGCAGTCCCTCTTCCTACAGCTTTGTGACTGGTTCTGAGAGATGTATGAGCTCCACCTGAGCTCACTTTGAAGGACTCATATCTCCCTGTACTTACCTTTGCTGTCCCCTGTATAGACCTTCATCCCAGTTAGCACCTAAGATCACGGTAGAAACGCTAACAGGGTCTTTCCGCATAGAAGAAGCTTCTTCCTCTCATTANAAAGACAGGAAATGTTAGGCATTAAAAAACCTATCGTTCATTTACAAAAGAAAAATAAGTGCTGGGCAACCTGTTGTTTTTCTACCCAGAGTCACTAGCAAGTCTGCTGCATCTGGCATTCTATTCCCTTGCCTATGAAGTCCTACAGAAAACACACTCTATAAGGATCAATGTTGCTTGAACAACATTGATGAGTCAGATTCATTTCATTCACCACACGCTCCCCACCTGCCCTTCATTTCCCAAAACTTTTCCTACTTCCCTAAAGTAAAAGGTCCCTGAATGGGAATCAATTATTTCTCTTATGATCACAGAACAACAGGATAATTCATGTTGGAAGGGGTGCAAGAGGTCTTCGGTCCAGCCTCCTGCTCAAGCAAGGACAAGTGTGTGATCAGAACAGCTTTCTCAGGACATTGGCAGGTCAGGTCTTGAAAACCTGCAAGGAGAGAGACAGCATAACCTATATAAATTGAACTGTTTTGCAGCTTGACTATCCACATGGGGAACGACTTTCTCCTTTAAACCATTCTGGATCACTGTTGTTCAACTCTTTGTCTCTTGCCCTCCTGTCATGCATCTCTGGGAAAAGGGTGGCTCTGTGTTTTGATAATCTTTTTGTCGACAATCGGCAGGATATTTGGTGGAACAAATACTGGTTAAACAGGCTCCAGTTCCTCTGCCTTTCCCCACAGGGCAAGTACTCCAGCCCTGACCACTCTGGGGACCCTCTGCTGAACATGTCAACATCTTTCTTCAGTTTGATCTCCAAAACTGGCTGTAGCAATCCAGATATGGTCTAACAAGTGTTAAGCACAGTCAGGTGATTAACTTATCTGGATGCTGCTGTTCATTTAGCCCAGAAAAATGTTGGCCTTTGCTGCCAAAGCTTGAGAGAGCTGTCTCTGGGCCTTAGCTACAGAGCTGGCTCCAGGCAGTCATCCCCAGCCTGTGGTACTGGAAGTTCATGCTGATCTAGTTTCTGCATTTCCTTGCTATTTCTGGAATATATAAATCCCTTCCTGTTTTTGAAAGTCCATAATTTCTACATTTCCAAATGTCTTTCAGAAGAGATCTTCTTAAGGCCATGTCCTTTGAAATGACAGGTCTACCCTTATCGGTTCCTAACTTTGTCCTTGACAGCTATCCGTAATACTTCCTCCTCTTTTATGTTATCTGTTATCAGTTTAAAGAGGGTTTATTTTGACCATTAACAAACCTCAGCAATTGTTATATGTCTGTTACATTTTTTAGCATTTTTTACAGTATTTGCTTTTATTTGTTTCATGATTTCTGTTTAACTGAATAGCAGGAGATATATGTTTCATAAGCGTGCAAACTGTATTCTTAATATGGAGAGCAAAAATAAGGAAGAAAGAAATGGACTACTGACAAGGAGGCTGCACTGGAAACTGGCAAGAGAGCCACAATTATGTTTAGTTACAATTCTCAAATTCTTTTACCTTCAGGTGATTCTTGTCCTGTTTTTAAGGGTACAAGAACAGTAAATTAAATAAGGGTATTGCATAGCAAAACTACTGAGAAAAACAGAAATATATTTTCCCCGTAGCAAAAACGTATCACTTGGGTTACTTTATGCCTCCTATTACATATAAAACCTATGGCTGAATTTGCTTTACTGTCTACTTGTTATATTCCTATATATAGGAATATATATAGGAAGCACAGAACGAGCAAAAGTCAGTATTAAAAAATAATATGGACACGAAAGTCTCAGCTCAGTGCCCTTGCAAAATATCAACAAAGGCAAACTGGAAACACACTCATCACTAGAAATATCAGTCAAAATAGTAATTAGTGCTGTAATTACCCTTCAGGCTTGGCATCTGGCTCATATAAACATGTAAGCCCCAAGAAAACAGGTCAGCATGACTTCAGTTGACACAAATACATGAGATTGGAAGAGCCAATCAAAACTCAGAAAAAACCCCCAAAATTCCATTTTGGTTTTCCTTTATGGCTGTATGTACATGTGTCTTTGAGCCAGCACCCATTTATTTTTGGCTAGTGAGGAGAATTAAAAATAACCTTTTACCTTTTTCTTTCTCTTTAGGAAAGGAAACAGGCAAAAACAGCACCATATCTGATGCCAGAATGCTTCAGCCTTCTTCCAGTCTCTGAACTTTCCAGACTTTTAGGATGGCAAAAACAGACACTTTAGAGGAGGAAGAGCAATAACAATTTTATCTCTATTCATGTAACTAAATCTACTATTCTTATTCATAAACATTGCTAAAAACGTTGGGAAAATGGTATAAAATATTGTAGGTTGAGATCAGCTGTTTTAAAATAAAAGTTCAGACTTTAATCTATATATTTTTATTTTAGAATTATAAATTTGCTCCCTTTCAAGATGCTCTCAATACTAATTTTCAAGATGCTCAGTTCACAATATGGCAGTGAAATTTTCCAAAAACTAGGCGCAAGACTGCTGGGTTTGTTCTGTTTCCTGAAAATCAGCTGCTTCTTTTGAGGAACATTGAGACCTCAAAATTGTCAGTAAAATTTGTGACAGTTCTGATATATTTGATTCACATATATATGAATCTTGATGTATTTATTAACCTACATTTGTTAGAATGTGAATGCGTGCTTATCAAGACAGTTTGTAGCCCTTTCTAGTGTGTTTGGTTTCCTATTTTATGAGCTAATGCTAAGCTTCCCAGCAAGTGCCTGCCATGTGAGTTAATCTTGCACTCATTATCTACACCAGCAAAAATACACCATGGTGATTGAAAGAAATGGCACCTTAACAGAAAATAGAAAAGCAGCTGCCCACTGTGATGAGAGAAAACAACCTGAGCACAATATTCCTTGAGGACGTGTTTGAGTTGATACATAATGACAAGCCACCATCAAAACAAAGATAGCGTCATAAAGTTCAATAAACTCAATTTACTGTAATGAAACTGTGTTTCTGAGGAAAGTTGAAATAAAGAACGTACTAATACAACCAAGGAAACAATTAACAGGACTGGATTACCTTCTAAGCAATTCCCCACTTTTTTTCTATAATGATGAGCTTTAGCTGAAGGAAAAACCCAATTATGCTAGAGGCATACAGGGCACAGCAAAGGCTATATAAAGAATAATTTGCATGCACAGAGCAAGAAAGCTAGTGAGAAACCCATAGTGCTTCCAAACATACAACCAAAGTCTCTTTTCAGCTAATGTGCTACTCTTTTATTCTTTGTGATTCATCACCCCATCCATGTCATTCACATCAACCATCACTCAAAGAAGCTTCTAAGTGCAGAGGTCCAGTGGAAACACAGCCCACAGACTCCCAGGTCTGTGATGCCTACTCGTTGCTGCTTGTCCAGACCTCACCTGCTGTCCTGCACAGGAGGGCACTGTTGTACAGCAGTGATTAAAGGCAGGCTTCTCTATTTCTCATAAAGCTAAAATAAAGAAGACGACAATAACAAGGCCCTTGGTACCTACATACTTTTGCTGAAGTGACTGCAGTGATTCTTTGCCCTGCACCATTGATACCCCATGATACTCAGCCCCACTCTGACTGACCTCACCTCACCATGCTTACAAAGTTCACCTGCACTTACAAAGGTCAACTGAGACCTACGTGCTTGTCAAAATGTCACCGGTGATCTGTGAGCATTTTCTTTGACTCATTCCTGATTTTCTGCACACTGCCTTTCTCCTCAGCCTTTATCACGAGCTCCCTCCTCCAGCTCTGCTGGCAAAGGGAGAGTCAATAGCATGGATAAAGTTAACTGCCAGGAGCTCTCTCACCAGCTCTCAGAAAAGAATCAATATAAATACAGTGTTTGGCTTCTCTATTTATTGCTGACACAGTTGAATATTAAAGTCCAACTTTTATTCACTGAGCGCACTGTTCAAAACTTAAGTTTGTATTATCTGTTGCTATGCATATAAGAAATATAAATAATCTGTCTGAGTAGAATAACCCCCGAATACATGTTGCACTGAGCTGAACTATCATATTTTTGGGGAAACACACATTTTCCTCCTTTCTCCTGTCTTACCTATATTGTAATCCTTTAATCTTTGTCGGCACAATGCTTTCTGTAGGCATTAAATCTATAAAAATAAGAGAACCTCTTTGTAGAGTCAGACTTGAATGAAACAGTAACACCAGAGAAAGCAAAGTAATGCAAGAACTCAAGAAATGTTATGTTTTCATGTCAGTAGCTGCTAAACTAATGAAACTCAGGTGATCCTGATTACAGGTAATCTTAATCAGGACAGGTCTGTTACTGTCTGCAGCCCTGACCTATGACTATGTTCCCAGAAAGAACAACTTTGTGTGTTATGTATGTGTTAAATGTGAAGTATGAGTGAGCATATGAAGTCAAAACACAGACCTTTCTGGAAAGATACCCCTTATCTATATATTTTGATGAATTTTCCAAAGACCCTTTCATGTCACGTATCCTGCCTTGCAAACCTGCTCATACCTATCTCCCTGGAAAGCAGAGTGCTGCCTCTTGTAAAACAAGCTCTTCTACCAGCAACACATAAAGGTCACCTACCTTCAGATGTGTCCTGCGTTTTTTGCAGTCACCAGCTAGTCACCTTTTCTGGCTTACCCTTTCAGCTGCTGGTGTGACTTCTTCCCTTTTTTGTCTTTGGGCATCAGTCTGAACAACAGTATAATAATATCTGAGGTGTTTATTGTCTCCACAATGTTTTATGGCTTTTTCCTTAGAAGTCCTGCACCTATACAGTAGTGATTTTTAACTCCCTTCCCCTCCCCCCCCATAGATGGAAGTGCAGGAAGAAGAGGAAGCCCTTCATAACTGTGAGATTATGGCCAGTGTTTGAATCTTTCTCAAACTTACCATATTTCAATTTCAGTTTTGCATCCAGGTTCCTCCCAGCCTTAGAGTCAAAAGACTAGAGGGTATGCATTTCAAAATTAATGTACTGATTTGTTTCCTCCCCACAAACCTGGAGGGCTAGATGTGGACTATCAACAGGTAGATTAAGGGATGACCATCGGTAATGATTTTGCACTATTTTTTGGTAGGAAGTCCATAGACACTTTCAAACTACTCGAGGACCCAGAGTGGTGGCTGCATGTGACATTGACAGAAATGGGTCTCATCTACCCAGAAGATCTTCTGAGGTGTATGACTCAGTGTAATTTCTGGCATATATGCAATTACTGGAGAGTGAAATGGTAGCAGGGCTGGACTGTAAAGGACCTGGAAGCTGTATCATGATGTACAGGATTCCATAAACATAAGATCTGATTCATGTGCCCTGGGCAGGGTCAGATTTACCTGGATTACCACACAGGTAAGAGTGGTCAGAAGAATTCCCACCTTCCATCAAACCTGTACTGCTTGCTTTGCACACTCTATATACACCAACTGGAGGCTATCCATACCCCAAAAGCCTGTCCAGAATGGGCTATATCTGCTCCTGCAGCTGTCACATCCTCAGAGTCAGCTGCTCAGTGCCTGCTTAAAACAAAATGTGAGCAGAACATCTGCATTGCCTCTTGTCAAATGTCCTGTAATTCAGTACTCATCGTAGGAATGCATCCTCACCACTAGGACATAACCCATACTACACGGTGATAGTAACCAGTGGTCCTTTTGAAGCTGGACACTGTAGGAAAAAAAGAAAAAATAGAACTGGTCAGTCAATATCTCACCATCCTGAGTGTGGTGAAGGCACAGGAAATTGTCTGTAGAGGGAAGACCAGGCAGGGCAATTTTACTGACTACATCCAGAGTGCCACAGTTCTGTGGCTCCTGGCTAGGCGAGGCAGACATCAGCTCAGGACCCCATAGCACCACAGGGACCTCTCTGTCTTCAGCAGCCCTCCTTGGGGCTCCTGATTTTTAAGGGCAAATTTTCCAACATTTTATTCAGTATGAGCCTTAAAGAAAGAACCAGTGTGCTGTTAGAAAAGAGGCAGTTCTTAACATGGAAGGATGAAATTTCTACCTTTTTGCATGCTATACTGCTGAATGAGAAATATCACATGACTAGGCAAAATGGCTGGGTTTTGCTTTGATATCATAGAAATAAAATTAGCAAGTAGATTTTTTTTTCATTCCAAAGACATCTTTTATTTCAGATTTACTGCCATATCCCTACAGAGACAAAATTCATTATAATGTTCACCAGCACAAAGTTGAATAATTGAATTGTCAGTCACCAAACCTGTTGAGATTATTAAGAAATATTTATAACTGTCAAGCACAGATGTGTTGTAGTGTAATTATTGCATAATTATTTCTCTCTCTGGAGAAGACTGAGGGGGATCTGATCAATGCTTATTCTAAAAGGTCATTGGCAAGAGGATGGGGTCATACTCTTCTCATTGGTGCCCCATGACAGAAGGAGCAACGGGTGCAAACTGGAACACAGGACGTTCAATTTGAACATGAAGAAAAAATTCTTTCATGTGAGGGTGGCAGAAACCTGGAACAGGCTGCCCAGAGAGGTGGTAGGAAGTATCTCTGGAGAAAATCAAAACCCACCTGGATTTATTCATGTGTAACTTGCTTTGTGTGAACCGGCTTTGGCAGGAGGTTGGACTAGATGATGTCCCAAAGTCCCTTCCAATCCCTACGTTTATGCCATTCTATTATTGTAAAGGATGTTTCTAATACTTTATTTTATTATGTCTATAGAAATTGAACATTCATCAGTCCAGGCAAGATTGTCATGGCTAGCAACACCTTTTGGAACTACAGATATTTATGTATTATGTATCTCAGTCTCAGTAGAGGTATCAGCATTTTCCTTCTCAAAAGAAAACAGGCACACACATCCGTTATTATTCTCTTCTCTTATGATGCTGCTTCTCACATACAGGATCCACTACTTTTGGATTTTAACTTCTGCTAATATTAAGTATTAGAAACCACTCTGACCTGTCTAGGCCAGAAAATAGAGCCAAGTTTCCCAGATATCAGACAATAAAGTACTGGAGCAACTTCCTTAAATGGAGAATTGCAGACAGAAATTGAAAGCCAGGTATTGATGGAATCTGAAAAATTTACACAAGGATTTGGTAAGTACTGCTGACTGCAACAACACACAGCTTTCATCTGCCCCTTGCTCCCTGGGCAGCCCTGCTGGCTGCAAACCACTCTTTGGAGCAGCTGGGTGTTCTCTGCAAATAGCCTTAATCAGTAACATTGGTGCCGACAATCAATAATGACAGTTCAAGTCATTCCAACTATAACAGTGCCATAAACGGAAATTAAATGCTTTCATAATAGGTCCATTGAGCTGTAGGTAATAAGATTCATTCAAGCAATCAGACTGGCATTTCAAATAGATTGCTGAAACTCAAGATAGTCTTTATTTCATGTGAGCTTTATCTTCCGACACGGTTAAGTTTAAAATCTTTACACTCCCTGCAAAAGTGCTGCCAAACCTGCTTGCTATCAGGGTGAGCAGCGCTACTCGTCAGTAGTAAACAGGAGGCTTAATAGCAGCATCAAGTACAGCAAGTTGCTGGACTGGGCAAACAGGAGAATGAACAGCAAGCAAAGCGTTTCAAGAGAAATAATAAAATAGCACAAGTGAATAGGAAATCATCTACATTTTAAAACCAAGTGAACACTTGGCCAACCTTTTAAAATAAATATCTAGCCCTTTTTTCAATTAGTCATGAGGCTTTCCACTGAATTTTTTCATGCCAAATCTCTGGATTACACATGTACAAGGAAATCTTTTCTATATTGATCACTTTTTTCTTTTTTTTTTTTTTTTGTTGTAAAACAGCAGGTTTCATAGCTCTTGAGCAGACAAGAGATGTGATTTCACTCCTACAGAGTGAAACTAGAATATCAACATAATCCTTCTTAATGCTTTCTTTTCTACTTCAGCTCTGTAATCATTTCCAAAAATATCTATGTGACTAGGGATACTAGTGAGCTCAACAACATCTCCAATTGATTTAAATTGTTCACACAGCTATATGACTTAAGAATATATCCTTTATCCTTATTTGGACTGATAACAGAGCCCCAGTAAAATCCCACAGGATTTTATCTCTTTGTGTGCAACCTCCTCCTGAGTAATATTAACCTGCCAGTTTAAAGCTGGGATAATACAATTACCTAGGGCTAGATCTTGCGATCTTGCAGCCTTACTTACAGTGGTGAGCACCTAAAAAACCCAGGAAGCACTCAGTAACTCATAGGAAAAAAAAAAGAAAAAAGAAAAAAACCCAAACATCCAACCACGTAATGAGGGGATACGTAAATTAGTGTTTCCAAATTCCAAATTTACACAGCCAAAGTGGAACTTTCATGGGAGCATAACTAGGCCTCTAGGTAATCTGCATTCTTAGCAAAAATTAAAAGATGAGTAAGCTACCAGCACAATATTAATGTTAATATCCATGTAATTAAAATCACAGAGAATTCTTACACAGTAATTTCTAGAATATTACAAGACATTAATGTAGGGGAGAAGCCGTTTTCACTGACAGGTTGCTGATTAATACAATTTTTACTATACCAATGTATACCAAAGCACTGGTGACTCTGACACTAAATCATTAAAGTTAGCAGGTATAAATAAAACACTGGGAGCCAAAAAGTTACATTTTCTACATTTTCTAATGGATAATACAAATAATTCTTTTCATTTTGTGTTTGTTGATCCCAAAACATGTATAGGTTTGCATATCCCGCAAGACCCCCTTCTAAGAAGAAAATGAGGTCTTCCCAGATGCCATGCTAGCAAGCACCATTAGGCTTTCAGAGCAATATAAGCATAGTCTGAAAATATTTTGCCAAGTCATGCCAAAATACCAGTGCTTAAACAATTTCTAGAAGAAATCACACAGAGGACGCAAAAAAAAAAAAAAAAGTGGTTATTACCAGCATATTACTTTAACTGTCAAAGAGATATCATAAACATTTATTGATATTAGGTTTAACTGTTTTGCTTGACTGGGGACAAATATTTGTCACACCCCAAAAACACTGGCACCATGGCTATTTGGTTAGATATTTTTGTTGTCCTGAGGTGGGCTGTCTTGGTTTGGGGCAAAAGAATAAACACTTACAACAGCATGCTATGCCCCTCGGATGATAGCAGACTTCCACGATGCTTTTGAACTGAAAAAGGCTAAGACCAAGGTGATCCTTCAACTGTTTCTTCTGTTTATTCACATGATTTTTGAAGCACTACATCATGTTTTACCAAGTCATCCAGCACTGACAACTTCCTTTCAAAGAGCTTTTCAGGAAGTGTTTGATAACAGAGTTATCCACAAGATGAAAGTATATATTAACACTAAAAAACTTCTGGAAGTTTTGTCTGGAAGATATAGTCTGGAAGAAAGTTCTGCTGTGTGTTGCATTTTTTCTATCTTTACAGAAAGTATCTCTTCTGACAGTTCTTGGCTTTCTTACCATAAATCTAACATAGTGTTGCTTACACCCGTACAAACTTTCTTAAGATGTATTTCATAGTATTTTTCAATGCGTCTGCAGGATCATATACTAGTCACAACTACTGCTCACATTGCCTCATTTGTATTTGTATCTGACATACATTCACAGTGTGCTTTCTTTGGGAGGCACTACTGGTTTTACTTCAATTGCACTGCTATCTGCCCATCTGCAGTTCCTCTGCTGGCCTATATTTGCTTTCTGCTTATTTACAATAGAACAATAATTCTGGAAAGAGAGAGACCTACTTATTCTGCCATGATTTCTCCTAGTTTGTAATATATTTTTGTATGATGTAAAGTCCTACTCCAATTAAGTATATTTTTATGACCAATCTGCAAGATTTTTAGGCAGATGATCAAATTTTTCTCTGTGATGTGTGGCTATATATATCATAAAACAAGCTTCACATGCCACATTTATAGTAAAATGACCAATGTACCAATCACCATCTCCCTTTTGTGCAATCTGTTTGCAATTACTCACATATACACTTCTGATCTTGTAAGACATTTAATAATATGCTTTTACTTATAATAATAAGCTTTACAATGCTTTTTTACCTCCAGTTAAGTCTCTCTCACTTTAAAGGTATGTCTGTTTTGTGTGCTACAGATGAGCATGCTTCAAATAAATACTTTTTGTAATAATCGATATTAAAAATTGGTTGTGAAGATCACAAATTCAACATCCACCTCCAACTTCTACTGTTGTAACTGGATAATTTCCACTTAGATTATTTAACTTTCCACTCTTGTTTTTACCCAATTACTGATAAAATAGGCAACAACAACAAAAAAAAACCTATATCCTATCAATATTATTTCCTAGTGGCATTTGTGAAATTCCATATCTCCATGACATAAGTGGGCATCAGTTAAGTGTATACCTGAGTATAGGTCTAAAATGTAATAATAAATCACATATTTCCAAAAAGCTGTTATGGCTTTAACTTAAAATTATGATACAGGATAGAAACTACATTCTACAAGACTGAAACAGTAATTTTGTTGTGGCTATCTGAAAACTGCAAGGTAAGTGACCGCTTGCTATGTAAATGATTGGAGTACAAACTCCTTTGTATTTCTTTGAATCACTTGTTTCTTCTTCCCTAAAATTTTATAGTCTTGGATCTTATGAACAATGCTCATTTTATATGAGAATCAGAACATAAAAATCTACATGACAACTCTATATTCTTCCAAAAAAAACCATTCAGAATATATGTGAGATACTTTCATTAACCATCACGGTAGATGTAATTTAATAATTAATGGGGTTTTTTTCTGTTTTAGAGATGTTTTGAGAATTTCTTTTTTGCTGGTGTCAGAGGAAACAGAAATAAACCCAGCAGGATTTTCTGCTATGCCTGCAACATTTATCTGGGATAGTTACTTCCCTTACTGGCAGATGTTTTATGATTCATGTAATTTATTACACCAGATTTTTACTGTGTAGAGCTATTGCATGTTGCAGAAAAGACGACAATATACATCTGGAGGGAAGAAATCTTCCTTAGAATTCCCTGAAGGTGCTCTTACCTCACAGCACCTTAGCAAAGAGCAGGGTTTTCATTGCCATGACAGAAGTTTGGCAGTCTGCTCCCCTACCCACCAGACATTAAGACAACCAGTGGATGCACAAAAGTATCATGTGTCCAGGCAACTCTCCCACCATTGTTGTGTCTTCCCCTGCTCTCACTCAAAACCCCGAAAAGCTGTGTTTAAGACAGCAAAAACTCTGTGAAGGAACATGAACTTTTGGAAACAATTGCAAAAACAATGCTGTAGTTAACTTTGCCTTCTTTTGTGTTTGATTCAAACAATGCTTCTGGACAGAAGACAATGAAAAGTTAATGATGACAGAGGAGAATGCTTTGTAAGCCACCAGAGCATGTTCTCTCTTCAGTATTAGAAACTTGGTGTTCTCCTTTCCAGGGCAGGCACTGAAAAAGTGCAAGGCCAAACTGGGACAAAATCCGTCAGCCTGGAAGTAATCCTATCCTAAACAGCAAGTGGTTAGAAAACCTCTTTGTGCCATTGTTTTTATGACATCTATAGTCAATCTATGACATCTATAGTCAATCAGATAGGCAATCTGACCTGCACCACTCAGATCAGACTCCATGGAAGAGACAGACCACAGATCTCAGTAGGACTTAGGCATGAAAATTAAGGTAAAAGTTCTTTTTAAAATTTCCCTTCCAAGTAGGAGACTGTCATCCTGTCAGAAGATGTCTTGGTTGACCACACTGCGTGTACAACTGAAGAACCCTAGCTATCGGTCCTCACAACATAGGAACTCATCTCACCTGACTGGGAACACCAGAATTCCTCTCTTTTGGGTCTCACTTCATAAGGCTGATGAGACCCTTGACCAAATCTTCTTAGCTGCCTGGAACTGGTAGCTAAGAAATGAAGCACGACGGGGCAGAGTCATTTTGTGTAGAGGCAGCTATGACCTAGAATAAAATAACTGCAGAGGATTATAGTCATAATGGATTATAGTCATAATGGTAGAGATTTTCTAAATATGGAGACAGGGTGAAATCAGAGGCTCCTGGGCTATAAACAAATCAATAATGATCAATTACTGGTCATTAAGCCCTGGGAGGCCAGTAAAACTGGCTTTAGAGATAACAAAGATAACAAAGAACAAATATTCAACACAGGTAATTAAAACATCCTATATACTTTATATCTAAATATACTTATTTAGATATAAAGTGGAATTGTGGACCAATGAAGAAAGAGCAACGTGCAGTACGTGCTAAGAAACATATAAAAATAGCCCCAGGCAGATCCTGGAGTCAGGTGGAAGAAATCCTCAGCAACATCATACTTCCTCCAATGAAGATCTCGGGAAGCTAATAACTCACCGTGAGTCTCTTGCCTGCTTCTTCAGGACCAACACAAGGGTGAGCATAACACCACAGAAAAGGGTACAGATGAGAAAATTGGTGTGTACAAGCTTCAACTGCATCATGACTGGGAGTGAGCCTTAATAATTGGAAAATTTGGAGTATTGGTTTTTGTCAAAATGGAACTAAATAACTCCTTGACGTAGACTGCTAATATACTACATATTTTTCTTTATTTTATGCAAGGTTTTGGGTTTCTAGCCTACATAAATTGCATGGTGGGTTTTTTTTTCTGGTGTATTTTGTACCCATGAAGCTCAGTTTTAATTGCGGATGCAACACTAAAACACAAATAGAAGTTGAAGTATGAGTTAGTACTAAACCAAGCATATTATCTACAGGAGACAAAGATTTCAGGGAGGTAGTTCAGTTGTGCCTATAGCTTGGAAGAATAAATAAAACCTCCTTGATTTAGAAAAGATGAATACTTTTTATTCTGACAGTTTTGTTTTCCCAATAGTACTTTCCCATGGCATTGCCATTGGATTGTTGACAGAAATGTGGTTTTGTAAGTATTAATTTCTAGAGGGGATGGCTCTGTCCCTTAGGCCATAATTTTTGTCACAATAGAAGCAGCTTTTCAGATTGCTAAAATTAGTCTTTCAGTTGAGTTTGGTAGCAGAAATATGACAAATGCTTCTGAAATTCATATTAAGCAAGTTTCATGGGGATATTTATTTTAACTTCCTGATATGCTCAAAGAAAATGCAAAAAAGAGTACTCCACTGAGGTATATTTCTACATTTAAATAACTTTTCAGAAAAATAACAGCATGTAGATGAGAATGGTCAAGATGACAATAGCTTTACTGTAACACATGATGGTGTTTCCAGTTCCATTGTTAGCATCTCATACAGTCTACCTGAACCTGCCTGTTTGCTTTTTGATCTTTCTAAATAACAAAGTGGACTTGGGGGGGATGGAGGACAGAACACCCAATAGATTTTCATATGAATATTTCATATTCATATATTCATATGCAATTACATATGCAGCCTCTTAGGGCTGCTGTCAGCATATTTTCAGAGCATACTTGCCTGAGAGAGAAGTACTTCACAAGTACTTCTTGTGAAACCTGAAAGACCGCATCTTTACTTTTTCTGGGAGACCTTTTTCCCTCTTTATCGAATTAGCTGTAAACACTACCTTCACAAAAAGTAATCTTAATGTAGCTGGGTACCATCTGAGAAAGACACCAGAGAAAAGCTCACTGGTAGTAATAATGTACTTCAAACAAAATTTAAAGAACAGAGAAGGCAGGAGAAAGAGAGAAGGAGCAGAAAGAGCATGGTCTCTGCTCTGAGGTCAGTTAGAGAAATGTGTGAAGAGACTTTAAGGATAGAATATTTGTGTCAGTTTCACAAGAATAATTATTCCTCTTTTCAGTCTCCTCACTTCTCAAACACTTTCTGAGAAGATGATCAAGAACAAGCATGTTTTGGGTATATGGACAGGCTGGATGAGTTTGGTGATTTATAGAGGAAGAAAACAGATAGAAATAGCTATCGCCTCAAAAACTCACCTGTTCACTAACAACAAACACCTGATTATACCACAGCTCATCTCTGTATCTGTATATTTGGCTTGTATTTTTCACTTGGTGAGCACTTTATGAAACAGTGTTTATCTTGTTCTGTGATTTCAAGGGACCTGTGCTGCTCACCTGCTCATATGCCCAGCATTTCCCTCACAGTCTTACAGATAAATTACAGTGCAAGAAGAAAACTAAAGTTGTCAAAAGTTCTAGAGCTTATACTCATCAATGATCTGAATATTCTCACTTTGTAGAAACTGATGACAAACATTTAGAATCAACAGCTTCAGCCTGAGCACATGAAAGCAAACCATGACAAGTACAAGAACATTTGTTGACATTATTCAAAAGGGAAATATTATCTACTTTGCCTCCTAAATACCTTCCTTTTTTTTTTTTTTTTTTTTTTCCCCTGTTTTTAATCAAGTTTCATAGAGTAGCTTCAGGGCAAAGAAGCATGAAATTGCTCTGAATTGTTTCCAGTCAGTGATGATGCCATTGTATGTAAACCTCACAGTGAAGCATAAAAGAACCTATAGTTCAAGGAATGTTGAAGTCAAGACAGCTACCCCTAAACACCAAGAATCAAATTCTTCAATCCCAACAAACTATGCTTACAGTAAGAATGCCACAATAGGGGCCGGGTACATAGGACAAAGCTTATTTTTATATCATGCTACTGTGTGCAGGTAGAAATCCATCCTGTTTTGGCGTCATTGAGATTTGGGTTATCTGGTGTGCTTGATGGTGTTTTGTGATTTCTAACGCATAAATCCTGAAAAATGTGATCACTTCCATCCTGAATACCTTTGCAATTTTGGACCTCAGGATAAGCACCTAGCACAAGATCTGGTTTATAATGTTCTCCAGTCTGTGAAGGCTGCACATAACAAAAAAAGGCCTGAACATAACAAAAAAAGGCCTTTGTTTCAGATGCTTTCAGAAACTTTAAGGCACAATCTCAAGACTATAACTTCACTGCCAAGAAAAAAACATAAAAACAAACATATTTCAAACAGTGATATAACAGAGAGTTACAAATGTTTATCACCAGCCTTGACATTGCATTTATCAGTAAATTTTCACCAGCCTTTGAGATGCCTCCTGGTCTCCGTGTGAGCATGCTGGCTCTCCTAGGACACCAAGACTGCATCTCCCGGGGACAGCAATCCTAGTTGTGTGTTCTGGGACTCCCTGGTCTCACTGCGTTTGCTGTCTGATGGAGATTTTGCAGCACAAAGTGACAGGTTCTGTGCCTCTTTTCTTCTCTTTCCCTTCTGGGTTTTTTTACAGAAGGTTGTCATCTCTTCTTCCACAAAATCTCTGAGCCTGGGGAAACAACCTCTTACAAACAACAGGCAGCTTAGTAACACCACTGCTCTTTTCTTTTTTTCTTTTTTTCCTAAAAAAAAGGAGCACAGGCAAGTGGTGACAGGAAAAAACAAATGAGAAAAAAAAAAAAAAAAAAGGAATTGTGAGGTGTGAGGATTGAGAGCTCAAAAATGTATCACAAGGACCCCAGAGGGGGACACAGAGCAGACCATACCACTCCTAGCAGGCTGCTAAGGCATGTTGATCTAGGCAGGGTTGCTCTTTTGGCCATCTGGGAGTAGAGGCAAGCCCCACAGATACAGCATCCCCTCTCTTGTGCTCCATGTTTCTGGTGGCAGAGGTAGACAGAGTGGCCAGAGCCAGGCGGTGTCAGTAAACAGGTCCTGTGATTTACTGGGGCTGGAGAGGTGAGAAGGAGAGCCAGAAGCTATAAGAGGTACTGGGGGAGCCAGAGGAGGAACCACAGGGAGTGAGCTGCCACCTGCACATGGAGGTGGAGACTGTGCAGGAGTGCAAAGAGTTCCTGCCTCTTGGTGGCTGCCAGATTCCTGGTTGCTTCCGATCCTAGAAATGGTGGAGGTCCTGGAAGAAGACCAGCAGCCCAGAGAGTTTTCTTGGAGTCAGATTTCTGCAGGGGAGGACAGAGAGCTTGTCAGTGATGGAGGAAAGAGCCCACCAGTATTCCCCACTCCAGACTATCTTCTCTGGGGAGAGCACCTGCAGGACCTGGAGGAGGGAGGTTTGGACCTAGCTGTGCATGCAGCCCTGCCCTTCCTCCTCCAGGGCCAGGAGGACCTGGACACCAATCCTAGAACTGTGCAACCTGGCCAGAAGCTGTCCCATGCTCCCCTCCTGAGCCTGGTCAGAGTTGCAGCAGGGGTGCAGGCTGCTGCAGCAGAACCACTGCAGGAGGACAGCTGCAAGGACAGGCCAATTACCAGTGCCCTTGCCAACCAGCAAGGACAGAGCAACCCTGTGTGACTGCTCTGGCACTCTACCCAGACACAATTCACCTCTGTCTGTATTTCTGCATGGTATTTTGATTCCTTTTTCCATTGCTTTATTGGTCAGACCAATAAGAACTGGACAAAACCTCTCTAAAAGCCTAATTTACCACTTAAGCCTATGTTTGCTGAATGGTTGTCTATTGTCAGCTATGCTAGGTCAACAAAAATAAATTTGACATACACTACAGTTTTCTAGCTTCTTCTTGTCAGGGGCAAATATCAAAATAATAGATAGTAAAGCTATCTAAAGGAAAGCAGAATAATGGTTTGGAACGTAAACACACAGGAAGAGCAAATAACCACATCCTCTCACAATTTAGGCTTTTTGCTGTTGCTCTGTAAACTCTTTCACTAGATATGGCCTTCATCATAGCCACAGTACATAGGATGCAACTTATTCTCTTTCTAAACACAATTGCTCAGCCAAGGTTCATGTACAAGGTGTCCCTGACCTTTTCCTTATACATTTGAATCCTGAAATTATCTACACATATGCTTTGCAAGATCTTTCCCAGTAGTACTGTCAAATTCACCACTCTCATGTTTTCAGGCTACATTTAATCCTGCAATCATGATATGAATTGTTTTCTGAAGCAGCCTCAGTAACTATTCGATCAATAAGAGCAATGTACAAACATCTCTCTGGATTTCGCTCCATTGTCTAATGCAAAGTCTGCTTGCAATTTCAAGCTTATACTGAAGCTGCAAGTTACACTCCATAACTGAAAAAATAATGAAAAATAACCATTGGAAAGGGTCAGCTTGGTAATTCTTTATGATTTATAACCAATTTCAAATATCGCTGGCCTTCAGTAAATAAAAATGTATGGTTTTGTTAATTTCCATGACTAATATTGAATTTTATTTTTTTTTTTTGTCATCTGAGTAGATTTGTTCCCAAGTTTTCTTAACTTTCCTAAGTTTTTTTGACTCCCAAAGTACTGTGATCATTTGGAGTTTCTACACTGTTTAAAAGAACTACATCATCATATGCCCTTACATCCTCCATGTATGACTCACTCTCAGGTCTGAATTGTCTAATTAACTCCTCCTATTTCTCAATATCTTCAATAAATACATCTGACATCATCAGTGCAACACACTCATGCAGCTATACTAAGTACACATTTCTGTTTACAATTCAGCACCCAAATGCTGTTGGAGAACACAAACTCCTGAATATTTTCTGGTGATTTACTTGGGGGTTGTGCTAACTTTTCTTCAAGTATGTTATTATTTCTGTTACATGGCATTTACAGTGCCGCTTTTCCAGCTTCACCCCAGAAGCACTGGTTGTTTTTTTTTAATGGGTGCTCCAAGACAGTGTTTTTGATCAGAACTAAATGTCATCTGTATAAATCTTACTAATCTGTAAGGCATGAAAAATTTATCATGCTTTTCCTCAGGTGCCAAATGCAACCTAAATAGACATCTGCAAAAGTAGTGCAGCTCACAAAGGTTTTGTGGAAGTTTAAAAAAAACTGCTCTTTTCTTTTTCTTAGTATGAACACCCCCCCAGGAGCTCCATGATGTGCTATGGTCACTGACCATATCTCCCCTTGGTAGTGTAACAGACCAGAGTTGTTTCTTCAGGTTTGTCTATGGACAATCAAATGTTTTCCTTCATCATGGCCCATTCCAAACAGACATATAATGTCAAGAGCTTTGCAGAGCCTTATCACTTAAAGAAGCATTTCTCAATATGTATCCACCAAGGCTCTGGCTTCATGGGATCATTGTAGATGCCAAGAATATCAAGAGAATCTCAGAGATCAGTCACTTTCAACCACCCACATGCCAAATTCCTTTCATCCTGATGGGACATTCTTACTGTCCCTACCCACAGCTGGAATGACAAAGGAGAGCCATGACACACACACCAAAAAAAGGCAGCTTGCCTTCAAGGCAAATAGTTGTTTTTGTGCCTCTACAATATTCTTGGCTACTGCAGCTCTCAGATTTGTCTTCCAAGAATTGGGAAATGGAGCCAAACCTTAACTCTGGCCAACAGCCAAGGGTTAAGTCAGTGCCAGTGTGACAAAAGCAATCATAGCTTCATCTCAGCTGTAAATACAAGGGATGGGACTTTCCCTGAGACTTTGATGGGAAGTTATTTGACCCTTCAGAGTCAGACAAGGCTTGCAACATGCCCTCGTCTCACCCTCCCCTGTATGTTTGCCCTGGTTTCCACTAGATAAATACCAGTGAAGCTACTGGGGTTTCTGCACTCTGATATGGTCAGAAGACCTCTTTGCATCTCTTGAAGTCTCCCCTGCTCCATCACAAACTGCAGTGGCTTGCCTAGGGGGACTGCAGAAGGTTGAGTGCACAGGTGAGTTTTACACAGACACGCCACAGGTTTCTCTCATTTCTGAAGGTGAGAATGGGGAACAGAATCGCTAAGCTGTCAACCTGAGTAGTTTGGATGAATTCGAACTTAAATTTTCAAGCCTCCTGATAAAGTGTTATGCCAGCCTTTCTCCCTGGTAGACAAAACAGGTCACATCTCCTCGTTTTGTATTGACATTATACAATCTATTAGTCACTAAGAGCTGATATAAGGAAGAACTGAGACATAGGGAACAATCTGGATCTGTAAAGTCAGGCCAAACTAGAACTCTGAATCAGTCAGTTTGCATTCAGAGAGCTTACATAGCAGGTAAATGTATTTAATCTTCCAGAGGTGTTTGCAATAGTTAAAGAAGTGGAGAAAGTTTCTGCAAATAAGGATCAGTTTAAATGACAAAGCTAGAAAGTGGATTTTCTTTCCAAAATTCTGGTTTGGAATTTAGTAGCCATTGCAGGTACTCCAAGAGTGTTTCATTGACACCAAATCATAAATTATCACTAATAACAGTTGGAAATTTTCACTTCTGGATTCATATGTGGATTCATGTTTTCTCTTGCTATTCACGCAGCATAACAATTTTAATCCTGTTTAATATTTTATAAGCAAAGGGCTTCAATGCTGCAGGTAAGAAATGGATTTTTCTTAAATATTGTCATACCGGCTCTATATTATTATTTGAGAGAACATTTGCAGCTGTCAGAAGTGTTCTTCAGCTTTGATATTGGAAAATTTCATATCCCCCCCTAAATCTGCAAACACAAACTGTCAGTCAGACTATTTTTTTAAGACCCTGGATAGTTTATAAAATGATGCAATTAGTGGAAGATGTGAATTCTTTTTTAGATGTGGCCTTCCTGAAGCTCCTATATTTGTTAATAGTAATGATTTAGATTAACATGAAGTAGTACTGTTGCAACGCACCTGAATATTCCAATAGTCATTGAGAAATCAATCAGTCGTGCACTTTCTCCATATTGCAATTTTCTTGTACAAGCATATTAAGCACATCTCATATTTGTATAATTTTAGGCAGACGACATGGTTTTAAACTACTTAGTCACAGGCAGAACAGATAACTAGACAAGGGGTCTACATTGTGTTGAGAAACTATTAATGAAGTGTATTTCCTGCATTAGCTTTTTATTTCAGAGCAGGAGCTTACTTGGGAACTGCATCTATTGCCCTCAACCATGTGCTATGCCATGTTTCACATCACAGAGCAAGCTGGAGACATACAGTCTTGGCCGCTCTTTAATCTGCTCAACAATCCCACCACTAATGGCAATTAAGCTCAGAGGACCAGACCAGACCTAGACCTAGTCCAAAGTAAAAACCCCAGAAATGTGTCTAAGTTGGGTGCTTAGAACCACCTTTTCCTCCCTACAAACCCAATCCCTCAAAAATACCAACAGCAACCGAGGCTTTCGGGGAGAATAGTTAAAATCAGCCTCCTTCACTGTTTTCCAGTCTATCTTTACTAAAACCTGTGTATTTGGTAAGTTCAAGATTTGAGCCATTCTGTTCTTAGTTACAGTTCTAGCAGAGTGGAATTGCAACACTTTAAACATTTTATTTTTTGTTGGATATATCAATGTTTTGACTTCATTTTTATTCTATTTAGATTTAAATGTATATTGACTTTGATTTTTGAAAGCTGTTTTTTGGGAAGAAAAGGTTGGGACAGATATTTGAATGTCACCTTTACAGATACTCTTATTGCAGTCCAAATTGTGGGTGGTGGTGGGAGAGTGGGGGTTTCCCTGCATACTCTAATCCCAAAGATTTTTTCCTTTTATGACAGCACTGTTCAAACCCATATACTTTTTTCTTTCTTTTCTTTTTCTTTGCTTTCTTTTTCTTTTTCTTTTTCTTTTTCTTTTTCTTTTTCTTTTTCTTTTTCTTTTTCTTTTATGTTAGTTTAGTTTAGTTTAGTTTTTAGTTTTTATTTCTCAAAAATTATGTATTCTACTCAGTGAGAGCATGGCCAATGATGTTGTTGATGGGGCAGTGAGAATTGCCTTCCTGGAACATTTTCTGGGCTGCTGCTGACAGCTGCCTCCTGTCTGCTGCTGGGGTTTGGGCAGGGTACTCCAGCAGGACTGCAGCAGGCAGTGGGTGGTACCTCGGGTAAACACCAGTTATGTCAGTGCTTACTGGAAACGGAGGAGGAGTGGGAAGAGCTGCCAGCAAAAGCATTAGAGGACTGACAAAACAAACCTGGAGACATGACTGAAAAGGTGGCTTCAAGCTAGCTATTTTACTTCACGAAACTGTTGAGGTGACTCCCTCCTGTTGGGATTACTGGAGGACTGGTCTAACTGTGGTGGTGGCGGTATGCTGGAGGCACAGGTTCAGGCTACCCAGCTCAGGACCATTCTTCTCATGCTTGGTTGAGCTGCTTTGTGTGTTGTGCTGGCAAAATGCTGCAGATCACCCCGGTTCAGCAACAAGGCTGGGTCATCTCCACTGGGAGATGCAGAGCCCGTGACTTGGTTAGAAAAACATGAGGTTAAGATTAAATCAGGAGGGAGGACTGCTTCTCAGCTCTGAATGATTTCACTCTAGGTACTTTTCACAACTGGAGTAGCCCCACCAAGACAAATCTGAATGTGCCCCTAAAAAACCCACCCAAAAACCTTTCCATAAAACGGCACGTTATCCCACAAAAATGAGTATATTAATGAATATTGTTTGAATTCTACAACCCGAATTACACCAGAGTTTCATATAACTTGACACTTCAAAGGTGCTTAATTATAATAATCTGCTACAAACTGCTTGATCAATGATGGAAGCAGCTCAGCCATCCACTTCATACAACTTACAGCACTTAAGAATCGGCATGAAAGCATTTTACCGCTGTCTGTCATGAATATATTATTGATACCAACTATGTGAACTAAGAAATTTAGTGGAGAGGTTGATTACAAAACACTTCCTGGCATCATTAAAGCACAGGAATGTTTGACAAAGGATTTCTCTGGGGCGGTCCCATGCTACAAGGACTGTGAAAGCAGGAAATACATAAAAAGACAACAGTACTCACAATAAGTGGGTAATTATGCAATAATCAGGATAGCATAAAATAGTAATGCAACACAGACAAGGGGATTATTTGTAAAATTCTTCATTTTTTACTGCATTTCTTTGCCGGAGTTGTAAGAGAGGATTACCCTGCAGGAGGGAATTCTTTTGTCCAACTAGGTAATTACAAAAGCAGTATAACATTTAGTTTTGTACCTCCTGGCACCATCTTCATTCCACTGTAGCTACATTTAATAAGAGCACATCAGCATTTCATTTGTGAAATATCATGTCCCAGATATCCACCTTTTCCTCCACTCCAATTGCATTGACAGGTCCTGGCACTCTCCTTTCTTGATTATTGCATGGTCTTGACGTGCAGAACCAACAGCATAACTTCTGAATTAACCCTACATATTTCACAGCGGTAGGAACAAGAGATACCCAATGACATTGACTGAAACCAGGGAGCAAGTAGAAAACAGAAATCAAGGTGACTTCTCTCTGAAGGTGGCAGGAGCCACATAAGAGTGCTCAGGCAGCAAAGACTAGTAAGACATCCTGTGGAAAGTTTCCTCTGCCCCAATGTCACAGGATAAGGCTGGCTGCCTTGTGCTGCACTGCAAGCAATTTGGTAGGAATGCTGTGCTTTAAAAGTTGTAACTTCCTGTCAGAGAGGTTTCATTTGCACCAACTCCTGGGCTAGGAGCCAAGGTAATGACCCACTGCTGTGCACACCCATCCCCGCTTGCCAGGCCAAGGAATTACCAGCAGCAGTTTAGGCATCTGCAATATCTGTGCTGAACAAAGGTGACTGGTCAAAAACCCCCCGAAACATAACTAGATACTTCCATTGCTCAATATAGGATATTGCCCTCAAAAGTCCTGCAGAATTTTGATTAATCTCACCTCTGTTTTAATTTATTTTAAAAGTACATTTTTAAGTTCAGGCTTCTCAGCATTTTATTTTTTTTTAATCTGTAGTTCAATGTTAATCTGAGTTTAAAGACTCCTAAAATCATTGGCTCAGTAAGAAGGGGAAATTCTTCCATCTTGAGAAAGAATTAGTTTTTCAAAGATTACCTGATAAGAATTTTTGCTTGCTGAAAAATGCNTTTTTTTTTTTTTTTTGTGAGGAACATAATTTTTATTTCTGAAAGCATCAGCGCTTCTTTTGTCCTGAAGGCAGGCATGTATCTGCAGATGTCACTTGACTGCAATCAAGTAGGAGAGGAAAATGTTCAAGTTCATGAAAGGAAAGGAAATCAAACCAAGCAAGTTTAATGTACTTCATGATAAATGAGTAGTAAGTGATAAAGTTATGTGCTGTTGCATTGCATGTCTTCACACTGGTTTTTATAACAACGTTTTAGCATATAGGCTTGTGTAAGCAAGAACACAGATTAATGAACTTTATATAAAATCTGCTCGGACCCATTCCAGACGTGTTGCAAATCCACATATGTTTATTTTGGCAATAAAACTTCACATTCATGCTCCTTTTTCTTACGTCTTTCATCATACTCTCCCACTTCTCATCTAACAGCATAAGACAACCAACATCATCACCGTGCCACAGTAGCCACCTTGTCTTTGATTTTATCACAGCTGTTATGAAGTAACTGGGCTTAATTTTCTTCCTGCTTGTGTCAAACTGGTCCAAAAGCAAAACAGTAATTCCATTAGTGTAAACGGGAAAAGAGCCAGGCTTGTCATGTACTACTAGAGTTCATAATAAATACACAGTTTGAACGCTTACATGTTTAGCACTGGAAGATCTAATTTTAGTTGGTTGCTAGTGTAATGTTAGCTAATTCCAGTCTCGGTACTGATGGACTATCAGTAAAATCCCAAATAAGATCCCCTGACTTGTCCTCTATGGCTTTTGACAGACCGCAATGACATAGGGTCACAACTAAGAGCCGTTTCTTACTTGTTTCCTCCTGTGGTGATACAGACATGCATGTGGGTGTTTCTACATCACATATTCTTTAGGGCATCCATTATTTTAGCCTGATTTGTGTAGGAAGATGGATTTCTCTGATTACACAGAAGTATGTGAGTGTATGTATGTTTATCTGCATTCCTCAATCATTCTTCTAAAGGTGATTTCAAATATGCCAGGAGGAGCAAGGCCTCTGTTGCATGAAAAAAGGCAGCTGAAGACCCCACAAGAAGGGTCCTGAATAATGAACGACTTTACTATGCCTATATACATTTAAAAGACCTAAAAATCCACATGAGAAGAAATGTTATTAGAAGCCATCTCTTGTGATTGGGAACAGCTTCAATCAGGGCTTGTAATCAGCTAAGAAACTCAAACACCCAAAGAAGCCAGGCTTTGTTATTTCTAGTGTTATTTCTTTGTGAGACAGAGTTCTTTGTTAATGTCTCTAAATGGCAGATAGAAGATGCTCAGAAAAGCTTCACAGTGAGTGGAGGACTCAGCAGGAATTCAGGAGGTGCTTATCCTTGTGTGGTGGATCTGAAAACACATCTTTCAGGGTCTCAGGACATCTCCTGGGCCAACTAGGATAAATCCAATGCTCCCTGTGCTATAGGCAAGTCTGTCTCTCCTTCTCAACCTTGCTCACCTTCAAGTGTTTTATGAAACATTCTCATTCCCCTTGCAGTTGACTAGACTGGATTAAAGATTAATACCTACACACCTCAGAAAAGTACAACAACCCTGAAAAGACTGAGGAAATTACTCAAGTTATATCTGGGTCTTACGTATTTATGGGAGCAGTTGGAGGTGGTGAGATTTAGACAACATTAAGCAACCCATTTAGGACTATATGTCATCTATTTGAAGAGCCTCCAGGCAGCTTTAGTGTTTTCCTAATAAAAAGTGAAGATGTGGGAAACACAATGTCCTCTGTAGGAGTATTTATTTTCTCAAACAATTATTTTTTTATCAGCTTTGTCAAAACATTTGCGTGAAAGAAAAATCATGAATAATTTCTTGTAATACATTTGTTAGGAGCTATTCTGCTATCTTCTTCATGTGTTTAAGCATGTGATTCATGTGATTAATCATGGCAGAGTAGTTTAGCCACGTGCTTTTCATTTCTAGGCATATCAAGCAAAAGAAAATACAATTTCTAATTTAGGGCAGATTTGTTTCTACAACTGCCAGCTTATAGCAGTTTTTGTTACAAGAGTATGTTCTTTCTCTTTCTGTGGGACTGGTAAAATGAAATTTTAAGTAAATGAGATTGCCTCAGAATAGTGTACATGTTTTCCAATTATTTTTTGAAATCACATTTCACCTGTTTTCCAAGTTACACCAGGATCACTGAAAATTATGCACATGTGAAACACTTCATAAAAATACTTCCAAACCTGCAGTACTACATATGCAAGAAATGAAGTATTAATCACTCTCTTTCTGTAGAGTAAATTAATAGGCTACTACATGTCATTTTATTACATTAGGGCACTTTTATCAAATATACACGTTTTGATCATAGATTGCAAGACAAAGTAGGATTCTCATTTTAAAAACAAAAAACAAAACCAAAACCCAAACCCACCAACATTCTGCTTGTCAGTACATGCAATAAACAGCTAGGACAATAATGAGAATTAACTCTATTCCTGAAAGAAATTATTTAAAGAACTTGAAATCATGGGAAAACTAAAAATTACCAATCAAAAAAGTAAAACCAAACAAAAATATGCTCTCATTTACTTATTTGGTTGAAGTTCACCATGTCCCTCCACAACTATTCAAAGATTTGAAGAAAACAATAAAAAAGAGATTTTATATATATATAAAAAAAAACCAAACACAAACAAACAACAGAAACAAAGCAAACAAACAAAAAAAGATATAGCAAGAGTAGATATCAGCAAGAGTAAGATATCAGCAAGAGTACTGCATTCAGTTTTAGCACCAACTTTAATTAACAGTTGGAGCAGATTAGCTCCAAGATTAGAAAGAAAGAAAAGCTAGAAAGTTTAGCTAGAAAGATCAGAAGAAAGCCATAAGAAAATTCACCACTCTCAGAAGCATGAGTTGCAGGGGTTGTTTTATCTAGAGAAGATAAGGGTAAAATGGTAACAACTTTCCAACAAAGGCTGCTGCAAAGAGAAGGGGGATAAATTGACACCTGTGTATACTGTGGAGGAGGTGATATAGATTAGACATAGTAAAATCTGGCGAGGAAGATTTCAAGATCCATAGCACAGGAAGGTTTTACAAACAGGTTAGATGAGCATCTTGGCTTTAGTTCATTCTGCCTTAGGGAGGGAGATGGACTAGATAATCTCCTGAGATCACTATCAGAGGGGTTTTTTGCTTCCTCTTAAAATGTGAATAATAAGATTACTCTTTCCTGCTCCTTTCATCTTGTCTTTCTACCTTCTGAATCATTCCACTGCTCTCCCATCTGTGATTTCATGTTGCATCATTCTGATCTTTCCATTATTGATCCCAGTCTGTGTCTCGGTCCCATCTCTGCCTTTCCACTTTTGGCACTGCTTCATGTGTGGCATTGCTTCCGTTAGGAAATCCTTCTTTTTTTTTTCCGTGTGAAAGGCAACGTGCCTGTCTTCATTCAAATTCCTACATAACCAAAGTATTTACACATACTTGCTGAACTAAACATTGTGCCTTTATTCAGCCTTCAGGCTGAGCTCCCAGACACAAGACTGGCTCTGGTGCACTTCTGCTTCAAATCCTTCACACAGATGTATGACAATAAAACACCTTGTCCTATAGCAAATTAATATCTTCTTGCATTGCAGCTATTGCTGTCAAGGACTCTGGGAGGTTATTTTCCTTTACTGTTTTGACTTTACACCCACCTGGTTGCCATCAGAAGTGGCATTTTGTTCAAACACACACAGGAAATCCACAATTTATCTATGAACTGTCTATGTGCCTATAACCTACCACCTGAATTAATCTCCAGAAGTTCAATGCAAAGCCCACAACCTTCTCTTACTGCAACAACAGCCAGCTGGCACAAAAGCATGTTAGAAGGAAGGAATGGAGAACATGTATTTAATTTCCCTCTTTGTTAGAAGGAGGCATGTCCAGAAGGCCTGGGACTTGAAAATTCCCTTGTCTTACATGTGATTTTCAGAAGTATCAGATGCACTGTTAAATTAATATCAGTTTGACGATAAACTTAATTTGTTAAGAATTTCACTGGTGACAGTTTATTTCTGATATATAATATGTATCATCATAACAGCACTGGGCATCCCTATTAAGTAATTCTTAAAAAGAAAAGAGAAATGGCGCTTACCTTATTTAAGCAAATTCTCTCTTGTTAAAAACAGTATTAGGATAAATTAGATCACCAGTGTTAAAGGCAGCATTAATGTTCTTCAGCTTTCTATGCAATAACATTCACTGGCATGTACAAGTCCCTTTACATCTTAGATAGTGCTCCAAGAAACTGTAATTGGGGGGAAATAAATAAATAAATAAAAAGGTCCTGACATTATTTTTTCTTTTCCTCTCCCTCTCTATCACTTTTCTGGCAAGATGAGTTCAGTGTTCACCAGTAAATGAAATGTTCAATATTAGTGAACAGAAGCACTTTATAGACTTTATTGTTGATGAATCCATTTCTTTTATAAGCTCAAACAAAACATAACAGGAACCAATCTACAAAAGACATTACCTGATAACATCAATTTGAGATTTGCTTTTTTCCAGTCTTACTTACTTTTCCACATAGACAGATTTGCTTTTTTTCCAGTCTTTTTCCAGTCTTACAGTCTCCTCTCCTTACTTTGGAGAGAAGAATGATTTGCATAGTTCATTCAGCAATAAGTTAATGATTTCTTGAGGGCAAATACAAAAGTTTTCAGCCAGACTATTGTATGTTACAAACGAGTTTTGGTTTTCATTTTAGATACGTTGTTAAAAGGAAAAATTAAGAAAAGAAAGTTGAGACTTACTAGGTAATGAGTTGGACTTTATTAATATTACATATGCAATTCCTGTTCTTTTTGAAATGCAGACTATCCACAAAAAGGAATTTTATAACTTTAGTCACAGTAGAGCCTTAAGGGACATTAATAAAACCACAATTATTTTAAAATATGTCAGAGGACTATATTTGTATTCATGAGACAAATATACAAGAGATATTCATATGTATCCCTTTGAGGATCAGTTTTTATGCTCAGTGTGTTACTTGACAAAGTACACAGGGAGCAGCTGAGTAGCTGGGACCAGAGATTCAGAAGAGCTGGGATTAACACCTTGCTGCACTACAACACCTCCTGTGGGACCTGTACAAGCCACAGAGACCATGTGCACATGGATCCTTGGGTCCTTCTCTGTCTGAATCAATGCCTTCCTCTGATGACCAGAAGCTAAATCCCTTGGCAGCACTCTAAGTCCCAGTTCTCCCACAGCTCATTGCAAGAACAACACTGATCAGGCACTGATGCCAACTATTTCAAGCCAAAATCATCACAGTCCTCAGAATAAGCATTTCTGTCTATCTTGCTAGTCAAGCTTTTACCTTATGGCACAGGCCAAAAAGGTGTGTGCTTTCCTGAGTCATGGCCCTTAACTCTAGGTCACAGCAGGGGAGGGGGAAGTTCAGCCTTGTTTTTTTTATTCATCAAACAAATGCAAGTTTTGAGTCAAATAATTTAAAATCATGAAAGATTTATAGAAATCAAAACCTTTTCTGGCTAGAGAATAATATAAAATAAAGTGAAGAGTATCATCTCAGTATTTTTAAATGGCAGAGTTTCAGTCTCAACGATGCTTCACTGGAGAGTGTAAACAAAGGGTTAATAAACAGCAGTAGCAAAGCAATTGTTTTGGGTCTAGCTAACCATTCTATGTATATCTTTCCTGCAGAATGGAAAAGTGGTTATTCCCACAGCTGTCATGAAGACAGTTATGTGTAATGCAGTGAAAGATTTGAATCAGGGCTCCTGTGAATTAAATGGCTGCTTTAAGTACCAAATTACTGGCCAGCCCAACCAAGCTGTCTCTCAAGGTCTTCTGTTGGAGGTCTTCCTTCAATCCTTAGGTTTTCTGGTCTGAGTTCACCTTTTGTAGAGCAAGGACAACAGCATGGACCTACTGGAAGATCTCTGTAGCAGACCCTTTTTTTATGTGTTTGTACAATGGGTCTCACTGCAAGTACAGAGCATACTTACTGCTATGGCATATATAATACATTAAAGACTTTGAAGCTTCCAGGTACAGTGATAAAGGAGGACAGATAAAAGCCTCAAAGAGAATTTTATTATGACTGATATATAAATATCAGAAATAAGTGTTCAACATGAAATAGTTCAATTCCACTGTTCAAATGCTTCACAGGACATCCTTCAGGAAACTGAAGAACAATAATAAAACAAAGTGTCACTGACTAGTCACAATAAGGAAACTCTGAGAATAACAGATAGATTTGTAGCTATCTTTTATAATGTCTCTTCTTGTGTTTTACAAAAGACCTTCCAGTTTCTAATGTGATTAGAAACACATACCTCTTCAATGTTTTTTAATAGCATAAATAAGCAGAAATTACTCTGATTTCAGTTTATGAGCCTTGCTCTCTGTTCCCCCATATACCTTCCTCCTGCTTTCCATTTGAGAGAGGAAAAGGGCAAAAGTTCAGTTGAATTAAAACCCACACAATGAATGGAAAAATAGGGTGCTATAAGAGATGAAGAAGTGTATATCCAGAACTGTTTGTTAAAAATTTTACAGAAGTCATCTATGTATTCAGAAGAGTGTGCAGGAAGCCTTTCAAATGGCAAGAAATCTCTCAGTTATTTATTTTGTATAGCCAGAGTGGATATTAACCTTTCATTGTCAAAAGATATAAAAGGTACATTTTGGTTAATTACATGGTTTTTGTTGTTTGTTTTTTTTTTTTAACAGATGAATAAAATTCCTTCCAACATAATGGCTTTGGCTTCTAACACTTCTAACAAAAGAGAGACAGTGTGCATATTTGGAACTGGAGATTTTGGAAGAGCTCTGGGGCATAAGTTGATTCAGTCTGGCTACCCCGTCGTGTTTGGAAGCCGGAGCACACAGACATCCGGCCTGATTCCTAAGGATGCAGAGGTGTTGAATCACGCAGAGGCCGCACAGAAAGCTGCCATCATCATTATAGCAATCCAGAGGCAACATTACAACTTTCTTGCACCACTAGCCGACATTCTCCATGGAAAAATCTTGGTGGACATAAGCAACAACTTAAAAATAAACCAGTACCCTGAATCCAATGCAGAGTACCTCGCTCAGATAGTGCCTGGTGCAAAAATTGTGAAAGCCTTTAACACCGTGTCAGCCTGGGCCTTGCAGTCAGGCACACTGGATGCAAGTCGGCAAGTAAGACTGGGCAACAGATGGTTTCTGTTCCACAGAGTTCTATTTTGTATGGCTTCTTAACAGATAGACAAAACACACATGGAACATCTGAATCAGATAGGGTTCAGATGGAATTTTCACTATAACTGTCCATTTCAAAATAAATATGAGCTAGAATTTACTATTGGTTTGTAATACGGCACGACAAGGAATATCAACATTCTGAACTTGGTAAGGTGTTTGGAGACACTAGAGAAGCAAGGACAGCAGAGCAAGAAAGAGAGAGATGGCAAATCAGGAGGAAATGAGAGCTGCATCAGTTGTCCATCAGGACTGTAAAGTTAAACAGAAAGGAGGTAGGAATAGATCAAAGCAAGAAGAAAATGTAGAGAGTAAAAAAAGGGAGGCAAGGGATATGATGGGACAATAGAATGAATGAGCTGGAAGGTGAACAATTTAATAGTTTTCTAAATCAGAATTCATCACCACAAAAGTTTAACAAAACCACGTTGCAATTTTAACCATTTTTTGGTTAAAAACGAATGGTTTTAATAATTTTTTGGTTAACCATGCATTTTAACTAGCTCCTTAACCAAGCAATACAGCAGCTTACTTACAGACAAATAATTTCTTATTGCTCTGTTTTCTGCCACTCTGGGGGATAGTGCTCTTGTACAATAGACTGTTTCAGCCAGCTACATTGCTAGCTTTGTTTTCTACTGTCAAATAAATGGTTTTGGCTAAATTAAAGAACCAAGGTTCTACAAGTCTTCATCATATATATGAGAGCAGAAAATGCTCCCTTTCTTCAAGTACCAAAAGGAGCATTGTTTTGCACATTCAAAAAAAGATGTTTTTTTCACTATTTTACTAGACTTGGAAAGAAATAATATTTACTTTTTTGATGGGGCAATCTTGTTTTAAAAGTCTCTGTCCCCAGTTCCCTGGAGTCCTTACAGACCACTGTAGCAGCAATTGAAATTTTTTCTCTTATTTATTCCTACAAAATCTTATGCTTACAAACGGTTTGCAGGTCTTCCAAATAGTATGCCAAAGCTTCTAGGCAAAGACTTCTACTAAGCATGTTACACATTGCTCATTACAGACATAAAATTTTGTCACTTGAAACAGTCTCCTCCAAATGACTCACACTTTTAGTTACTAAACCTGTTGTCCAATAAAGTACCTGCAGATGCTTTTTGCCTACTTAATTTAAGGCCAGCAGGGAAGCCAACAAGTAGCCCAGGAAGCTTGTGCTCATCATCCATATCCAGGTAGGAGGGCAGCAGAGAATGTCACAAAAGTCTGTCTAAATAAAACATATCTTTTTGTTTGTTTGTTTGCAGGTGTTTGTCTGTGGCAATGACATGGGAGCTAAACAAATGGTGATGGATATTGTTCGTGCACTGAGTCTCACTCCATTAGACCAGGGATCCCTCTTGGCTGCTCAGGAAATAGAAAATTACCCTCTGCAGCTCTTTCCGATGTGGAAGTTTCCCATCCTTTTGTCCCTTGGCCTGACCATATTCTTTTTCTTCTATTGTTTGATTCGTGATGTAATTTACCCGTATGTTTATGAAAACAAAAACTTTTCATTTTTTCTTGCAATTTCCATTCCAAACCGGATCTGCCCAATATTAGCACTCATCCTTCTTGCCTTGGTTTATCTTCCTGGTGTGCTTTCTGCAATTATTCAGCTATACAGAGGTACCAAATACCGCCGTTTCCCAGACTGGCTAGACAAATGGATGCTGTGCAGGAAACAACTAGGGCTAGTAGCCTTGGCATTTGCTTCTCTGCACGTTTTGTACACTCTTGTTATCCCAATCCGATCCTTCGTTAGATGGAGAATCAGCACTTACATAGTCTCCCAGGTAAGTTTTTTTCCGTGCTCTGTCTTCCTTTCTTCTGTCTCTGTTACAAATAATACCTTCTATCTTGATCTTCAGAAATTCATGTGGACAGTCTAGAGCTCTTTACAAAATGATTTTTCTTGTTTCTATGAACCTTTTAACCATTGGTATATCCAAATTTTGTTGATATTATGTTGAGCTGATAGGATTCCTAGCCTTAGTCTTCCTCCTACATAGTTTACATATTAATAAAATAAGCAGGAAAAATATAAACTTTAAGAGTAATTTAAAGAAACATATTTCCCTATCTCTTCATTTACATTTAAGGATGGCACATATTTTGACTTTCTGACCTTATTTAATGACTAAGGATCACATACGGTCCTCAACAGTAGGTCCAAAGCAGTACAAGATATGCATCACATTTACAGGTACATGGAACCTATATGTAATGTAACGCTTCTTTTTGAGTAATCATTCAAAGTAAATCTCCAATGATTTGTAAATGTAAAACATTTATCTCCTAGTTACCTTAGGCATATTTTTTATGCATATTGATCCTAAATCTGTTATCACTAAGATATACCTGGTCTTCTTTTCTTCAGGCACTGAACAATAAAACAGAACCACTCGACACCACTAATGCCTGGCTTAGTGACTCTTATTTGGCTTTAGGGATTTTAGGGTTTTTTTTCTTTGTTCTTCTGGGAATAACTTCCTTGCCTTCAGTTAGCAACAACGTCAACTGGAGAGAATTTCGATTTGTACAGGTAAGAAAAAAACTTATCCTAAAAAAACCTTCTCTTTTAAACTATGACCATAGGCAGGTTTACTAGAGGTTTAATCCATCAGCATCTCCAAATGTGATGTGTGCACTACCCTCAATAACACAGTGGAAGAAAAAATCTATGCCATACAATTCACTTGTAAAAAACTTGTAAAAAAACCGCAATTCCTCTGATGGCTGCTTACGGTACAACTGGCATTACTGCATTAGCACGAGAAAATTGGGAAGACATGAGTTCCTAAATGACAAACAGAAAGCTGACATTGTGGATTTATTGGGCTAATTTTGTTGGTTCATAAGATAATTCAGTCAAAATGGGTCTGAAAAATTACTTCATAAATCAGATCCTCTCAGTGATAAGCATCTAAAGAGAATCTGCATCTTCTGCAGACTAAAAGCTGCTTTGCCTATAAACAGGCTGCCCTTGGTAGAACTATAAGCTCAGCCCCCCCATTAGAAGGAAGCTTCATGCAAGCCACCATGCCTTTGCAGAGGCTGGGCTGGCAGGGAGGGGAGGCAAGGAAAGGGAAAATTACTGTCAATGATTGTTTCATCAAGGCCAAAAATTTGCACAGTAAGGTAGTTCTGGCTGTATTTACACTACAGCATATAAAAAGCTTAGATGCCTCCACTGAATTTCAGCATTTTCTCTGCATTTGCAAAAATGTGACAACCACTAGGCAATATGTGTGAACTAGCATACATCTCAGGATTGTTGGTGGAGAAAAAAAACAAAGTGTGTTTCACCTGTGTCCATCTGAATTAATCTTTATTTTAAAACAGTAAGCGCCTTTCTATTACACAAACCCATTTCATTTCTGCAGTCCCCAAGTAGTCCCAAAGTTCCACAAAGCTTACTGTGACCTGCAAATTGCATTTGTTCTGGTTTGATTTATTGGTTTTACCTCTACTTTTTTCTTTCTTTCCTTTGTTCTTCCCTAGTCCAAACTCGGATATCTGACACTGCTTTTGTGCACTGCCCACACGCTGGTTTATGGTGGAAAGTGGTTCCTGAGCCCAACATCATACAGATGGTATCTTCCAAGTGCCTACATGCTCTCCCTCATTGTTCCATGCATTGTACTTGTTGTGAAATTTGTGCTCATACTTCCTTGTCTAGACAAACCTTTAACGCAAATTCGACAGGGCTGGGAGAGAAACCCCCGATACTCAGAGCCGTCAAATTACATTATAAACAAGTCTGCTGTATAATTAGACTAATCTGTATTATCAAAAATAAGAAGAAAGTATTATGAAAGCATATCAAAATGAAGCCCTGAGACTCCTTTACCTGGAGAATTAGGGAAAAAGTGAAAAACTTGGCCAAGCCCTGAGTAAGATAAAGCCACCTCAATGACAAGTTTAAAATACAAATGAAGTGAGGCCAGTGAGTTCCTGCACCACAGGCATGCCTTCTCACAGGTGCAGGCCCTCTATTTCATTTGGTAAATTTGCCCTTGCCTATTCGCCCTCCATTCCTAAGAAGGGAATCAGAGAAGTGATGCTGTGTCCCTCCTCTGTCTTTCCAAACCTCCTCCAAAGCTGGACAGAACCAGAGTAACCTTTGGCCTGAGATGGAATCTGTTCCTCTTCTCTATCCTGCCCATTGAGACTCAGGTCTGCATGCACACACACACTCATACAGATCCACATGCACATGTGCATGAGCACAACGCCCTGCTTTCATCCCTAGACGTCATCAACACCCATAGAACTGGTACAGGATGGATGCTGGCTGAGAAGAGCTCTCTTCCTCCCAGCATTATTATCTCTTCCATTATCATCTGATCCAAAAGAGACCTCTGTTTGTAGCTTAGTGATAGTTCAGCAAGGTTTGTTTGGCTTCTGTACAGGAACTTTAATGCTCAGAGTGTATGGGCCAAGGATTACTGAGTTCTTGCTTGTACTGCTCTACCAGAAACTCAGTTGGCAAGCAGGTGGAGAAGAGACCAAAATTCCAGAAAGATGTGAGATGTGCTCACAAGCCTAAGCTTCACTACAACTACAGGCAGAAAAATGTTCAGTGATTTTTTTCCGTAAGCAGTGAGTTGTAAGGAAAGAAACTGGAGGAAAATTCTATTATATCAGAGAGTTGTATTATATGTCATGGTTATATCTCATGCAGAGAATATTGTTGATTCCTCAAAAAATAAATCTTTAGATGCAATATTACAGATATTCTATGAAAACATACATATTTTAACGACAATAAAGGTTTTTTTATGTTGTTGAGCTTTGTTATCATTTCTGGATCCTCTTTTGATATGATGCAGCTGCTGGTATGCTCAGTTGCACAAAGATGTTGGAAGGCCCTGGGACAAGGAATAAAATGGTATCTTGTCCTCAGCCACCTGCCTGAGCTCACCTTCCCCCCATCTTTGTTCACTACTTGGATTCTCACATAAGCAGATCTTTATTTAGTCACCAAAATGAGCTGTGGAAAAACAGGATCCAGCTGAGACAGTGACCTCCTGTTAAACTGGAAACAGACGGTCTGGCAGCCTCCTTCACATTGATGAACGAAGAAAAGGCAAAATGTGATTGCTTTTATGGGAAGAGAATTGCTTCCTATCTTTTCTCTCCCTGTTGCTCTCCTCCCTATCCATACAGAGAATAAATACTCAAAATCTGTACAGAGAATAAATATTCAAACCCAGGAAAGCGTGAGCATGCTATATGTACTGTAGCAGGCTAGCTGTACTTTCAAACAAGCCCTATCAAGCAGATTTTTTTAAAAATTAACAATGTGAATGATACTTCTCAAAATATTTCATAACAATGGAGTCTTTTTTAGTTCTGGAAATAATAGTTCCTCCTCATATGATACTCTGGCCCAGAAAGAACTTGCTCTTACTTCTCAAAAGAATGGTGAAGGAATCTAGTGTATCGGTAATTGGTGGAACTGGATTTCTTGGAAATAACTCTGGCACCAAGTACTCTTACTAACTAGCACCAGTATGACATGTCATACTTGGCATGTCATAAACTGATATATATATATTTATATCATTCTAAACAGTTTTTTTCCTTAACCCATCATTCCATTTCAAGCTTCCATTACAGATTTTTCATGCTAATCTTATGGAAACATTTACACAAAAGGGATGCTGTATTGGTTCAAAGGACCTAAATGAGAAGACGGTTGTTAGAATGCCTCTAACACCTCTTTACAGCTCCCTAAAAGACAGAACAGAAAATAAATAGGAGCAGCCTGAGTTAAAATCCCATAGATTTACTATTTTGGGGGCCAAATTCTGGGCTCAATGACAGAGTTACTTGAAATTTTTATTATTACAAATACTAACAGTTCCAAGACTCAGATACAGATATGGTGATTTTTTTATACTTTTAAAATTATTTATTGTCATGATTTCTGCCTATCCAAATACAGATCTAAAAAAAAAAAAAAAAGTAAAAATTGCCCTTTTTTTATTTCCCACATCTGAACCTATGGGTTGGAGTTTAAACTGCAACAGTCCTGGCAAGTAACAGTCATTTAAAAGCTATGCTTTATGATATACAAACATTGCAAATGCTCTGGCTCCTTTCCTTGCAGCCAACAGGCTCCTGTGTGTTTCTGAGTGCCTTGCATTAAAGAGACGAACAGGTCAAACAGGTCTTCCTTATCCTCGCTCATTAGTGCAAGCTAACGCCTGACTGAACACCACATGTACATTCCTTCTCTGGAGATTTTCAAAACCCACCTAGTTTCATTCATGTGTGACCTGATCTAGGTGTTCCTGCTCCAGCAGGGGAATTGGACTAGATGATCTTTCAAGGTCCCTTCCAATCCCTGATATTCTGTGATTCTGTGATTCATTCACTACTAGACCATAGTCTTAGCACATGCAGGGCTGAAGCTCCTGCAGGAAAGACAAAAGATCTTCCTCAAGAAGTGATATCACATTGCTTTGTTATGCTAAAATAAAGTATTTTAAATAATTAGGTCTTGAGATATCCATGGGATGTCTGACATGCACTGACACCAGGGCATGGAGGTGACACCACAGATACTGCTCACAGAGATCTGAGTAATAGTCTTCAGTTCCACTGCACTACACTGCATGTCCTGAGATCTGCAACTTATTTTTGCTCTGCTGGATGATCTTCTGTCAGCCTTCTCTTCCGTATTGAACAGCCAGCTCTCATTCCAAGACACGACTGTTCATGACTCAGTCTAGAAAGCCCCTTTTTTTTCAGCACAACAGGTCTTTGTGGCTTTGCTCTTGTTACCTCCTATCAGACAAAAGATTATAGAAGAGCATTTCCTGTCTCAAACACTGGTGAGCTTTTCTGATTGACTAATCCAAATAACGAGTTAGTTAACAGTTTGAACACTCACAGAAACTATGTAACCCATTTTCAGTTGCTCTTCCATATATGATTAACATATTTATGCAGACCACAACACAATGTCCCAAAACAGACATGCTTGGGATAGATTATCTATGACTGAGTGCTGGCATAGAGGGAGGGAGGTATTTGCAAAGAATCATCCTGGAGAAAACTATATGGAACGATAGTAAAAAAAAAATTATGAGGATGTGAGAGAGAGCAGAAAAGAAGGAAAAAGACAAATCTGTCTTTCTTTTTTCCTACTGGCTCCATGACAGAAAATGTCACACATTTTTGGTCGCATGGTGCCAAGTATTTCAGTACCTTGTAAATAATTAAATGAAGAGTTTGATCTTCGTGCCCCTGGAGTACAACCAAGGTTTTAAGATCCCATCATAGCCTTCTTTCCCCCATTGCTACAAATTGGTACAAATCAGATTGGTACAAATCAGCCTATTTTCTTATCCTTTACAACAACCTTTCTAAAAATAAATGCCATTCCACACCACTGCAGCAGCGGTAGCAAACCCAGCCATGCATCAGGCACAGGACTTACATGGCTCACTAGTGAATGCGGCTGGAAAAACTATTTCCCCAGGGGAAAAGAATCAGGAGAGATGCCAGTATCCAACTAGCCACATTCAGGGTAGAAACTGCTAAATAGAATGCGCTGTTTCAATGTGAGACACCATCATCTTCATTTTATAAAGAACCAAAGCAAAATCAAACACAGGATCTCACTGAAGAAGGGGTAAAATGTTAATATCGAAGGAAAAATTGAGAGAACTCTACAGTACTCAGTGAAGACAATAACGGAGAACTGGACAGAGTGAACAGGACCTGAGGGGTTGGCTGGAGGGGTAGTCCCTGGAAGGAAGAAGGGGATGGGGAAGCTTCCCCCTCCCTGCTTGGCAAGCAATGAACCAGAGCTTTGGGTGCATTGGGACAGGACAAACACAGTGTTCTCATCCCTCACAACCAGTCTGGGCAATCAGAGGAGCTGGGTGCGGAAGTAATTGCAGGGAATTATGTTAAATACATACAGGATTAGATTTTGTTTGTTTTGCTTGTAGCCTCTGTCTTCCAAACCTGTAAGTAAAGACAGGAAACCAAACACCATCTTTCATTGGATTTGTCTAAAGGTCAAACCTCAAGTCACACTGCAGAACCTCTAGTCTTGTTTTACTGTGAAGACAGACTGGTGGTGTTTAGATAAATAAACCCAACAAGCTAAAATGATCTCACCAGTTCCCGAGTGGTGCCTTCTGTCCAGTTACAGAAGCCAGAGAGGGATGAAAGGGCTTGTGTGACTACATGCTGGTTTGGGGGACAATAGTGAATACCCAAGCATCATCGAATACCTCGAATCACTGAATGTCTTCTAGCACATCTTCGTCAAAACAAACACCCAAGCGTCCTGTCAAAGCCAACCCTTCCCTGTCTTTTACAAAGAAGCTGACACTTAAATTCACACTTAACTGTCATTACAGACATATCCCAAGTTACTTTAATGATCCCTGTGTCAGTGAGCCGTACAGTATCATGTAGAGGCAAGGAGAGGAACTGGATGCGGGTTTCCTGAAGCTGAGGATAGTTCTCTTAATTATGAGGAGCTTTACAGATTAGAAAGCCAGAAGGCAACCTTGTGATTAGCTATTCTCTCTTCCTGCAGAACACAGGTTATAGACACTGCTTGAATTAATTCCTTTCTGAATTATCAGACGTTGTCATATTTTTCATTTCACAGACCCTCACAAATTTTTCAACAGTAATGCAGATTGCTGTAAAGTTTAAGCTTCCTGACAACACACAGTTTTATCCTAGTTACAATTTGTTATTGCTGGCAGGTAATCCATTAAAATGGGCTGAAAACTCCTGAATTAAAGATATTCTGAAAGAACTGCTGAACTTGATTTTAACATTAGAAAACTCACCACAACTTTTGGCAAATTATTTTGACAGCCGATTACCCTCACTTCAATATATATAATAATATAGATATACATAGCCTGATTTGTTTTTTAACTGTGGTGTTCAGACAACAAAATTTATGATTTCCATGACTTATCTGAAGTGTCCAGAATGGTGGCTACATATGGAATATATGTATATTATATACATATATACATATATATTACCCCAGAGAAGAAACTCAGGTGTGAGACATAAAAGTGTGATAGAGAAATATAAATCATATTGGTTCTACTGCACATGTGAAAATGCAACCATACACTCTCTTGAGGGTGGCAATAAAAGATTCAGGGCATTTCCAACTACAAGTTTTCTATTTAAAAAAAAAATAAATTAAATAATGTAAAAACCTAAAAATATTAAGTCACTGCAGACAATCTCAAACTTGAATGTCATTGTCAAGGAATGAAGACTACATTGCCACACTTCCAGGCAAAAGAGATGTAGTCTGATAAGTACCAGGTGAGAACCATTCACAGCGGGCCTACTAAAAAAGGTTATGAACCATGTTCAAATATGCAAAAGGAGTAAGAAAGGGAGGACAGGAAAAAGATCTAACATGGTTATGTGATTATCATGTGTACAGAGAAGTCATTCAACTGCTGCAGAGAGCAACAGCTGCAGATTGTTTCCTACCATGAAAAAGACAGTGGAGAAAAGTCCATTACACTGAAAACAGTGTAAGTGTAAGAATGTGGAAATATTCCTTACTATTACAGACTATAAGAACTTAATTCGTTCTCTTTTGTATAAAGAAGTTAGAGATAAATACAGTAAAACATACACAGGTCATTAACCTAATGGTGAAATTTCATAATCCATTAACTTGAGAAGCCTCAAATAAAACCACAAGTGTACATAGGCAGCTTTGACTTGGCTTAAAGGTGCAACTCTGTTTAAATCACTGTACTCAGAGGCTGACTAAAGGAACTTGTTCAGTTCTTCACAGGTATTTGACATTTGATGCAGTCACACTTATTTTCAAAGAACACATGTAAGGAAATACTATGGCTCCTTTTCAACTTCTCTTTCCAAAGAAAAGAACATGAAAACTAATAAGCTGTAAAAGCTTAGGTTAGGAGAAGTATTAGAACCATTAGAGAGACAAAGCACCAGAATCAAATATCGTTACCCCACCACGAGAAATATATAACAGTAAACTTGGGGTTAAAGCCATACAAATTGGGATTAGAAACATTATGGTTATGCCTTGAAGACCAAACCAGTGAGAATAACTAACCCCATGCTATCGGGTGAGCATTTTTTAGGGCAGGCAGATTCACTGTCTCTTGCAAACATTAGGTCAAATGTGGATGCTGGTGTGAGTGCTTTAGACAAGCCTAATTCACTGAGTTTAACATAGGGACACTAGCATTAGTTAAAATGTTACTTGCCTGTGTAATGCAGAAGGCTACACTGCATCACAAAATGCTTGTTTTTTCTTTAAAATGTGGGAATGAGTGTGTGAATGCTACCACTTGCATATCATTTGCTTATTCTCCTGAGAGTTCCTAAAACCAGACAAAAACAATCAAGCTGTTTCATCATCTGCTTCCTTCCTCACACACACA
>VZTM01042818.1:60697-79428 GCA_013400555.1 Jacana jacana | reverse complement strand
AAAAAAAAAAAGGAAGTTTCTTAAGTAGGTTACTTGGATACAAGCACCGAGTATGTGTAAATAGAGAGCCATGGATTTTCCCCTTAGCTATCTGGAGAGAAGTTTCAGTGATTAGTCCAAACACGGTTTCCATCAGAGATGTGCCAGGAAAAACAGTAAAACTGTATGTAGTGGGAAATACAGTAATGACTTCATATGTAGGGTTGTTTAGCTTCTAAAAATTACATAATAAAAAAGGCCTGATGAAATTCAATCTGTTAGCTCTGGTAGAAGCAGCAAGCTCAAAATGGATCAGGGCAAGAACTTGGTGCAGTACTAATGCACTCTGTAAAGGTGCCTTACAACCTAATCTTGGATGTAATAAATGCTTAAATAAGATTAATTCTGCTGAATACTCATGCTGTAATTAGTTGAATATTGGAAGTTCTACTGAAAGATTTTAAAAATTAAATAGGTGGAAAAAATCAGGGCAAAACCACTCATACCTAATGTATATCTTCATTGAAGACAACTTTTTTAAAAAATCAGGTCTTTCAGCCAGGATAACGATACCCCTTAAAATACCTCCTTCTTTCATTCCAGAGAGGAAGAGGGCATCATTTGCAGAGAATTGCAGAGAATTGCCTTCTGACTAGTTTTATTAACAGAATTCATGAGGGAAACAAAGTAAAGCACTTAATTTATACTCATTCTCCACTCCCCTCTCCCTTAACTCACTTTTTACAGACAGCAAACCTCCAGAGGAATCAGACATACTTCTCAAATAGAAAAAGCCTGTCCACTTCTACAAGCATGAAGACAAACATCTGTGACCTTTCCCAAATAGGTTTTCAGCAGAGAGCTTCACAAGACTGTTCACTGATTCAGTCATTGAAAGTTCCTGTGCAAAATAGGACTACGAAGGTATAACTCTCTTGTTCTCACTAACAGTGAAGAACTGGGGTCCCTTAATCCCAAGGTAATGATGGCCATGAGCTATTATATCATCTCACATGTCAGAACTACTGTGGAGTTAGCTCTGCCCTGAATATGATTACAGTTTTGTTAGATCATGGCTTTCAGGAGTCTTTTCCCAGTCTTTAATATTTTCATTAACGTCCACTCTTGAACATGACAAGAACACTAGTTTTGATAAATTTTGTGAAGTATGTATGTGAAAGGCTGACAATGCTTGATGGTGTTGGATTTGGAGATACTATGCTTAAGCTAAATCCTCAGGGAGCTATACGAGACATTAGCTAATAAGAAAGGTGATGAAAAACACCAGAAATGAATGAAGACACAAAACCTGTGGATGAAAGCAGGAAGGGAAGAGAATGGGACCATCCTTAGAGACTTATACGAACACTCAAATCCAGAGAAGCGTGGAAATGACTGTTCATCCACACTTTGGTTGGCTTCACAAGGGCTATAGCCAGTCATGGGAGCCCACTCATGAACTGACACTGCTCAGACTGGGGTCCCACATCTGAGAGCAGATCTCCAAACTTCAGAGGATTTTTTTTGTGTGTGTGCGTTTGCTGCCACCAACTGATTGCACCTTTCACTTAACTAAAATTCAAAGGAAGTCAGAAAGCTTTGTTGTAAACTTGCAAAGTGCTCTTAGACAGCTCAAGGCAAATCCATTCCTGGATGTAACATGCCACCCACGCACAACACAAACGCAAAGCAGCAAGTGATTACTAGCATCTGTAAAGATTCCTGGAGTAAGCAGGTCATATAAAATTATGTATTGTTGTTAATGACAATATACAGTTACCAGAGCAGAAAAAAAACAAGGTAAAAAAACATTATGTAGCTTTTTTAAAATAGAGATCCCTAAACTTTTGAAATACAGAATACAGCAACTGAGAGCACATCTGGTCTCCTTACCCACTCGTTTTCTCATAAGCCCCTTCCTGAGTTTCAAACAATACATGTAGATGCTTTTACTAAGAGGTACTGTAGAACCCTAAAAATTCTAATCATTTTACTGAAAGAATAAGGAAGAATACATGTATATGTACATATACATATATATATGTACATATTAAATATAATGTACATATTAAAAAAATTATTAAAGGATTCAGCTATAAAAGAACTGTACAAGAAAGAAGCATCAATATGATGACCCCAATAAAAGTGTACAAGATACATGACAAACCTGAAATAAGAACAATCTGTATGGCATCAACTGTCCTAATAGCCATGGTATCACATCCTGAAGCTCAATGAATCGAATATGAGTGCTTTGATACATTTTTATACATAGCTGGCTAATGATTACTGACTTTATTTGACTAATCATAACATCATGAGTAGACAGTGCTCACCCTTTCCAGGTAGACAATATATTCTTCCCACATCACATAGTCTTATCCCCAACAGAGACAGGAGAAATGTTCCTTGTGATATAGCTCGTATGAAATATGGCAAAGTGGAATACTTTAACTGGCAGACTTACAGTTAATTTTAGAATTTACACTGCTTAACCAATGTAGTTATTTGGAACTATCACACCCAAACATTTAGATATTAGCCAGACACTTCGGATTGGGTCTCCAAAAATATATGCATGAACCTATGCTAAGTTTTTTCCAATAGAAAAACCTATATATTAACTCCAAAACCATTGTTAGATATTTTTAAAGGGAGTTTGGCACCAAGAGTGACTCAGGAATATTACAGCTCCTATTAGAGATCAGCTCTGAGACCCAAGGAGCTGCTCCTGCAGCAGGTACCTGGTACCTGTCTAGGTGCAGTCAGTTTCTACCTTTGTCTTAGCTTATGTTTATATTCAGTATGTTAGGAAACCATTAAGCACAGGGTGATACGCCCATATTAGAAGTACCAGTGTGACATCTGGTGGGCATTTTAGGGGAAAGCAAAAATCTTCAGTCTAGCAACTCAGAAAGGTCATAAGAAAGAAAAAAAACCGAGCAATAAAGCTAACATAAGGAACAAGAAAAACAGCATGAACTATACATGTAAGAAAAAATATTTACAAGCACCACAGCCAGAGGAAAAAAAAATGTGTTTACCAGTATTGCTTTAAGAGTGTACTCAAGTATGATAACACTTTGTGACAGGAACTGCAAGTACATCTCATGTTTGCCCCTTGGAGATGCATGTTGTGGTATTTGAGGAATTTTCAACAAGCACCCTGCCTAGTAACAGAAACAGCAACAAAACAGGCACCAAGCAGAGAGGTCATGATCAGGAAAGTGATTTTTCTCTGCAGGGTGTGGCACATATTTTTCACTCCAGTCATGCTGAAATTTAGGATTTCCCCCAGTGCTAGAAACTCCATTGCATCATTGGTGGTAGTGGGGCATTTAAACAAGCAAACAAACCCATAAACTTTATTTTCCTGGGATCATTTGTTCACATGCTACCGGGTGAGTCACAGGCGAACCAGTCCAAGACATTTGCCAAGTAATTCTGCCAGTCTCATAGATTATGGAAATCACAGATTAGCAAACGAAGATGAACTCTGATAGGACTGCAGTGGTGTCAACTCAGTTCAAGCACTAACCATGGAGAAAATAAATTCTATCTGCCTAGAGTCTCAAGAAACCAATGAGGTAAGAATGAGAGCCCAAATGGACATCAGGCACCTAATGGGTAACAATCACAAAATGTAGACACCTGAATGCCATTTCTATGTTCTAAATGCTGGTTTTCTGCCCAGAAGTACTGCTCCAAGGCTGACTAACTAAATAAACTATGAGCTTTTTTCCCACCTACTGCCATTTTGGTACTCAAGCAGATTGTAATCCCTAAATCCTCCAACAAAGCTGAATGCAGTCCAAAACATGATGGAGAGAACAGCACACTGCCAATTTCTTGTATAATTAATGCACACCTAACCCCTAATGCTTAGAGGTTTCACACGCAAAGTGGCAAAAATTAGTTTTTATACTACTTGAGAACAATTTAGAGCTCTAAATTCCTAGCTGAAGGGAACTTTGTAAAATAATATGCTTTAATTCACATATTAAAATGCAGCCACTGTGCAACTGAAAACTTAATTGAGAGAACAAATAAGTGGGATCTTTTTCTTTAGCCCACAGAATATGCATTTCTGGGTTTTGCCTTCAGGACTATTTCTCCATTTTTCATTAGATAGCCACTGGATTCAAAATAAATAATTCAGAAAATAGGAAGTGGAACCAGGAATACCCTCCTGTAGCTGGATACCCATGACACTGTTTCAGAAGAACCAGGCTTCACAGCACTTCCTACCACCTGCGACTGGGAGTTTTATAAGCTAATGGTTATCTTCAGCCAGTGCAGCTGAGTCCTATCCTATCAGAAGGTAAATTAGCATAATATATATTCTGATTTAGATCAGAACATATATGCAGACACCTAGGATTGTAAAAAGTGCTGTGCAAGAGGAAATCAGACACCTTATTGCTAAACTTGTTTTGTGCTGCAGTCAGTTACACGCACTTCATTTTCATAGTCAGGCTTCTGTCTAGTGAAAGCAGATCAGACCTGGATCCTGACCCCATGTTATTCAGCCAAAGGATTAAAGCAGCTTGCATGACTCACTCTAGTTCCCATCAATCTGATTGAAATTAGACAAGTTTCAGTACTGAAGGTTTTGAAATAAGGTATGTGGTAAAGGATTAAAGATCAGTTGTAAAGCAATATGCAAAGTAAGAACTGTAAATGTTTTTTCCAAGTCACAAGCATATATCACTTTTATCTTCAGATATATTTATATCAGAGTTACAACTTTAGTTAAAGACCATCTTGGGACCCATCCGACTGCAAGCTGTGAGATCTTACGAATTAAATTTGTTATTAAAAAAACTACTCTTTAATTCTGTTAAGAACTCATGCCTGCGGACTATATACAAAACAAAGTGTTATAATGAAACAGATGTGGTAAGTTGTGTTATTTTACTGTATTGAATAAAAGCTGATTGTTAGCCTCAAAAATCTCATTATCAAAACCTCACTAGCTGCACCATCCACAACTTAGGTTGTCTTACATCTTCAGTAATACTCTTGATGATGCCCAGTGAGTGATAAAAAATTTCCACCATACTGAACACTGAGTACATAAAGCAAGGATGGAGCATGGAGTAAGGAAGTTGGTCAGCATACCACTGAACTATCTGTTAAAGAGGTTGGAGTTGGGAGGGAAAGCAAGTCTGGAAGTCACATGAGGTTGGAGAAAACTCAGGTAGCTCAAACTGGACCATCAAAATTTATAAAAACTTTTAATCTCCATACTCTCTTTACCTGTAAAATGACGGAAATGCCCTCCTCTGTCCCCTATCCTTACAAGTGCATTATTTGATGCATTAAGGACTTCTGGTCTGCACCGTATTTACCTTTCCACTGTTTGAGTTTATGCCTCTTCTCAAGTAATGGCTATGAAAAGGGTAAGGAGATTATTTTTTGTCCCTTCTTACGTAATATACTTGTCCTTAAGTTTTTATCCCCTCTGTTGTGCTAGGTATATGGTTCAGGAAATTTGAACTTTACACTTTAATTCTCTGTCCCCCCCCAGCTTCTTTTCCTACAGTTCTGGAAAGGATAAATTCCACACTCAGCCTGCCAGGAAAGCATGATGCCTTCACATACCACCACAGATCTCCCAGCCACTACACCAGGTTGGAACGTAACTGGGAGCATGGTGTGGCTCAAGCCTTTCAGTTCAGGCTGGCTAATTCTCACATTGTGTGCAAGCTCGTCACGGTTTAGCCTAAACAGGCTTAGAGGGGCAGAGGGAGGGAAGGGGGACAAGCAGAAAGTGTGACTTGTAGCAGGTTTACACTAGCCTTTGTGCACTGTGAGAAAGTGTGGTACATTCAGTGAATGTGACCTGTGATCAGATTTTAAGGCCGTAATGCTGTATTACTACATCTTTGTTTTGAATTCCTTCTTAACACCATATTACAAAAAGTCCAGCAAAAGCTATGGAATGTAAACCGCACACATAATTTTCATTTTCTAAACAAAATCATTTTACTTAGGTCTTTTCTTAGGAAAATATACTGAATTAAGAAAGAAAGAAAGAAAGAAAGAGAGAGAGAGAGAGAGAGAGAGAAAGAAAGAAAGAAAGAGAGAGAGAGAAAGAAAGAAAGAAAGAAAGAAAGAAAGAAAGAAAGAAAGAAAGAAAGAAAGAAAACAAACATACTAGCATTCTGTGTTGCTTGTCTTCAGTCTTTCCACTAGAGGGATTGTATGTTCCTTCAGATCTGCAAAATCGGTAGCTATTTATTCTATACAGATTTCTTAATGGTATGTTTCTAATGCAATGATCTTATTGTAATTTGAAAGGTTACCGGAGCTCAGTAGCCCCTCAGAAGGCAGATGTGTACTCATTAATCTCCTCAAACAGCCTTTCTTTGCAGCCTTCCTTTTCCTGAGATAAAAACAGTATAAACGAATGCACCGGTGCAAACAAAATGCCTGCCCAGCAAATACATCACTTTGTTAGATCTGTCTTCTAGCTCTTTTCCTGATGTGTGATAGATTTAAATAATCTTGCAAATAGTAACTACTGAGTACAGTGTTCGTTACTAGTAGTGTCAGCACTGCAAATGGAGGATGGCTAGGTATTTATGCTGAGATCAAGTACAAAAAAACCACCCAAACTTAGGAAACATGTCTACCTTTTATATACAGCTACAATTGTACAATTTGAGCAACTTTATCTACCAGCTGGTCTGAATCTTACCTGTTGGGTCTTTCTCACTAAAGGAGTTAAAAATTCCTTCTTTAGATATCTTTAGTTATATCTTCTTTAGCTATTGACAACACAGATCTGCTATTTGACATTTTGCTTATCGGTGTACAACTCTTCAAATCTTATCACTTACATTCTTTGCCACTTATTTTCAATCTTTCCAGCTTGCAATATTTTTATTTACTGTGCCTAGATTCTATTTCAATTAGGAAGGCTTCTTGCCCAGACATTAATACATGTGCTGTAAACATGGTTCAGCACAGTGCCTCCAGTAACCTGCACATGATTAAGTCTGCTTAATAAAACTATTTGACTGCTGCATAGTTTGATATCATAGTTGCTCATTCAAATTCAAATACTCTTGTGGGATTGGCATTTCTTAAAGCGAGAAGCTAGCCAGATTCACCGCTTTGTTTCTCGGCTACTCTGAAAAGATTAGCTTCATACAGGTTAGCCTGTGTGGCAGTGTACTAAATAATGATTTGTCTCTTTCATTTGGCAACTCTACTGAATACTGTATTTCACAGAACACCACAGTACTTGTTACCATATTACTGGCAACTATTAACAGTATCAGTGTAGTTGGTGCTACAGTTATAAAAATCGCACTATACAGACACTGTCTGAAAGCTCTGTTTACTGGGTGACTTAGAGGCTGAGAAGGGTGAGTTACTCTCAGTTAAAAGTCTTCTATAAATTAGCATGATTAAATTGATATGGTCCTACACAAATTCATAAAGTTCTTCAGAAATTGTGCTAACAGAAAGTAAAATGGTATGCTTTCAGATTTCTGACAGCAGACCGTTACCCTGCAAGGTCTCAATCGGTAGATTGGTTTCAGCCATACAAACTCTATCAAATAATTTCTCATCCTCTTGCAACTTCATTAAATATCTCTCAACATAAGGAAGCTTAATACTTTGTAAATAATCAGTCCACCTCATATCAAGCCATGTTCATTTCAGCTGCCGTTGCTTCCTGGGGTACTGAAGCGAAGGAAGAGTCAGTAGGATTAAAGCATGGGTTGTACCAGTGAGTTTCTCCAGCGGTGTGCAAGCTGTTGAATCAAAGCCAAGACTCCTCTAGCTAATCTCCAAAACCTCAGACTGAGCACTACCTGTACTACACAGCACAAAAGGGCTTCCTAGCTCCAGTGGGGCACTGGCATTCCCCCTCATTCCTTCATGCTCCAGAAGAATTTGGACCCACAGATCTAAGAGAAAATTGTACAGCTGATCTACCTTATCTATGCCTGTATTTGGGACCAGGGATAGGTGTTCGGACTTTGAAGTCTACAGTACCAAAAAAGGACATTTAGCGTAACCGCATTCTGTGATGCGTGTGTAAAAATGCATGAACTACTGAGTTTATGGGCTTTGTGGCATTTTTTCTACAATCATAGAATGGCTTAGGAACAGAACGTCCAACGATGGGACTGTAAAGATCACCTAGTTCCATCCCGCTGCCAGGGGCAGAGGCATCTTGCCTAGACCAGGTTGCTTAATGCCCTGTCCAGCCTGGCCTTGAACACCTCCAAGGTGTTTTAGCGATTTTTGTAAATTACGAGTGGGCGATTTTAAAATAACTTGGCATCATCTGCAGTGCTTTCCAAACGCCGCAGCTGGTAACACCGCGACACAGCCGGTCCCCAGGTTGTGCCAGGGACACCTCCGTCACCGCATCGAGCCTTCAGGATGCCCACGGCCGCTCCTTACGAGACCTGCGGCCCGTACCGCGGCCCCCCGTGCCCGTCCGACAGGCAGGGACACGTCGTGGCCGAGCCGAAACCGCTCCCTCCGCCTCCAACAGCCCCGCGCCTAACGCTGCAGCCTCCGGCGATCACGGCGGGGAGGAAAGGGCAAGTGGAAGCGGCCAACCCGTTGCTCCGGAACCAACGAGCCCTGCAGAAGGGCCGCGCCACCACGTTATACTGAGGGGAGGAAAAGCCACCTCTTCGCCGGCGGCCGGTACCACCCCGATGAGGGGGTGAAGGGGTGACGGACGGGATCAAAGAGGCGGTCCCTCAGCTTGCGACGCCGCTGTCTTACACTCCCCGGCTTTCCCGGTGACGGGTAGCAGGGCTTCCAGCCCCGGCCTTTTCCGGAGCCCGCGGTGCATCCCGGTTCCCCCTCTTCCTGGCCGGATGGTTGCGCCCGAGTGGGGCCGGACTAGCCTGGGGGCAGGTGGCAACAGAAGATGGCGTTTTCCGGGCAGCCGGCGACTGGTGGCGGTTTCTACCAGGGCGGGGTGAGCGGGGGCTGCAGGGGTACGGCCGCGTTGAGCCTGGATTCGGGGCCGCCACGGTAGCAGGGCAGCCTGGCTGAGGCCGGGTCGATGGCGCCCGAGGTGCCTTTCCCCTCTTCACCGCGACCTAAGGGCACCTTCCGGGCCGTCCCGCTCGCGGTGAGGGGCGCCAGCCTGGCCCGCCCGCGGCACTTCCGGGCGGAGTTAGGTTGGAGTGAGTTCGTGTGGCGGCTTTCAGCCCCGCGGCGTAGGCAGGGCTGCTTTCGCAGGTTCTCTGAGGCAGGGAGGAGAGGCTGCTGGAGCCGGCCCGGGGCGGTTCCGCGCTCCGCCAGGGGGCGAGGAGAGAAGGCAGAAACCTGGCGGGTGCTGCGGTGGAATACAGTCACTTCAGGGGATGCCGCTCCCCGAGTCGGCTCCCCACGTTTCCTCCTTCCCCGGAGAGCCTTTGTGTCTAATATAAAGCTGTCTTCGCTTCATGGGGCCAATAAATAAAACAAGTGGCTTCGAAGGCCAAGATACACCAAATCAAACTGTGGCTGTCTCCACAAAAAGGCATAGTGTTAAAAGAGGGGTATAGACTCTGTTACACAGATTATTGTTTCAGTGCAGCCAAACAGGATTAACTTCTGTTATTTAATGATTTTCATTTAAGAATCCATTTTATTTTAAAATTTCCGTGCCTAACACACATTCTTCCAAGTATTTTCCAAAGAGATCTGTCTTGCTCAACTAGGGCACTACTACCCTAGTAGTCTTATCATCAGTATCCTATTTTCTGCCTGTAAAAGACCAAAATTCAACCTTGGCGAGATACACCATACTGTATCTACATCAGTGGATTGCTCCTGTGCAAGGTTTTACATTGATAAGCATACATTACAATAAATTATTATATCAATACCAAGATTTTGTCCTGGGGTTGGGTTTTTTTGTTTGGTTGTTTTTTAAGGAATTACTTTTTTTTTTTTTGTTAGGTTTATTTTCATAGTCTGTATATAAAAGCACAAGTTGATTCTTAAGTAGAAACTGCAGTTTCTTAACAGTTAACCGAATCATTGATTTTAAAATAGTTTTCTTCTTGATTTCTATAGTATGGAGGAGCCCCAGGAGGACCAGTATTCCCTGGACAAGCTCAGGATCCTTTGTATGGTTATTTTGCTGCAGTAGCAGGGCAGGTAAACTTATAAAATGTTATTTATTTCTTGGATATTTTATTTTTCCTGGAGAATAAGTGCTACATTCACTTTTGGAAAGAGGAATGCCTAATATTTGCAGTGAGGAAAACTTGTTTCACGTTTAAAAAGGAACAAGATTATTTTACTGAGCCTATCTGCTATATATAGCTATATAGTTATACCATATAGCTATATATACACAGTGACTATGTAGTTTGAATAATGTTGTTGGTTTCTATATAGAGGGTGTATGCATGTGTAAATGCATACAGATATATACACACGTGTGCATGTACACACTGTATTTCCTGTGTAAGTTTATGTCGGAACTGCATAGTTACATGAAATGTAACTGAATTCTGGCTTAGCTCTGGGTTGGGCAATTCTGTCAGCTTCAGAAGGAAGCCAGAAACAGTGGAAAGCGTGGGCTGTGGAGAAGGCCTGGCTAATATGAAAGAGGTCATTACATGATCTTAATAGACTCACAAATGGAAAACCATTTCCATTTCCAGTCTTGAGTTCTGCCATATCTGGGTTTGCTGGTAAGATAGCAATGCTGTTAGAAGAAAAGGCATTCACAACTTTGCTTGAGGCCTTTCTGTTTTTTCCTCCCTGTCATTCTGCACTGCATTTTTAATTTCTTTGCTGTAATTCTGTGACATATATTCTTTTTTTTTTTTTTTGTACAATTGTGGATGTTACTAGAAATAAGTTCTTTAACTATATTACAAAGTTTAGGACCAGATAAGTTAGGTTTATTGAACTGAAGTTCTGTCTTTGTTGTCCATATGTATAGCTGTTTGTTGCACACTTCTAGGATGTGTGCAAATCTGAAATTCAGCTACTGCAGCTGTTATCCACAGGTAGATGTAACGACAACGTGAAAGTTTGAATTCAGCAATATTATCTGGTGTTTAAATTCCCATCTGAAGGCTGTAATTTGGGTTATTTTTATTCTCTACATTATTGAGTTAATATTGCATCCTACAGTCTGTATATTACTTGTTTAACATAACTTATGAAAATATGTCAACTGTGTATTTTTGTAGTAATGGAGAAAACCGGCAGGGGGATTGGACTAGATGATCTTTCAAGGTCCCTTCCAATCCCTGATATTCTGTGATTCTGTGACCTGTGTGTAGTGAGGGAGGTCTCTCTGGTAAGGTGGAGCCCAAGCTAAATTCTGCTGAATGTGCTGATGATTTAGCTGCCAGCTGAGATGCCTCTGTATCCAAGTGCCTCCTGGATGTGTGCCAAGAATCAGCAGTGGAACCAGTAACTGGCACTGGAAAAATGAATAAACTAAAAAAAAAAAAAAAGAGAAAAGGAGGGAACAGCAAATAGGATGCAGCCCTGTGGAGAAAAGTTGGCAAGAACTGGACCTCAGCAAAGCAGACACCATTCCCAAGCTTCTCAAGGGAGGCATGGTCACTGGAAGCTGTGCGCTCACAGGGGAACCTGTGAGCTAATGGGTATGATCAAGATAGCACTTAAGGTACTCAAGTTAGTACTCTTAAATAATTTTTATTTGCAGAAATCATTCCTTATTGCAGAAATAAACTGGATAGCTTTTGGAAAGTTACCCTTGGAATTGGAAGAGTCATTTTCAGAGATGAGTGGCTGTACAAACCTGTAAGGAGACAGTGAAATGGACCAGATAAAATATCAGTTGCTTTTAGAGCCACCCATGCAAATCTGTGAAAAGCCACATCTTAGAGTTTTCTATACTACTTATATACTGCTTTCTATACTACTAATTTTACTTACTGTAGAATTAGTAAAGCTTTTGGCTATGGTTTGCTGCTCTCTGTGTTGTTTTTATGACTGCATAATACATATAATGTTATCTCTGATCTTTCTTTGTAGTACTTTACAACAGAGTATTGTTTAGAATCTTATTAAAGTCATTGAGCTTGTCTTTGTAGGAATAATTTTTTTTTTAGTCCGTTCACAAAGCCCCTATGCCTTGTCTAGTTTAACTGCTACTTAAATTCTAATTTTAAAAAAAGGAAAAGCCAAACATCTTTTTGGTAATATTCATTGTGATTACAAATCATTCTTTTCTGTCTTCCTGGCTTTTTTTAAAGTTATGCAGATCCTGCCTTTGTTTCAGAAGGCACAAGGGCATTGAAGAGACTTGCTGCTTAATATGCATGGCCATTTCAAATGTATCTTCCCCGCCCCATTAATGTGAAGTGTTAAATGCATCTGTATAGTTAGACTGATTGAAAGTAATTTGGGGTTTAGATGCCCTTATTTTTACAGAGAATCAAAATGTTGCTGATCTTTTTTTCAAACCATGTAAAATATAATTTGACATGTTAACTACCATTTGTGATGATACTTTGATGTCTGAAAGTTACTTGGCTGTGTCATTCCCACTATGATACTTAGTAGCATATCTCAAGAAACAAAGGAATAAAGGGCTTACTGGATTTAAAAACATTAGTAAGATGCTGAAGCAAGTAAATTTGTTTCAAATATAAAGCAACACTATATTCCCTATTTAATGCTTTGCAAAAATTGCATATTTTTTAATATCTACAGATAAAATATTCCATCCTTGAATGAGGTAAAATTATACTCAAACTCTCTGTGAACCAAACTTCATGTGTGTGTGAGGAATGTGACCTAGAATTTCAGCTCCATTTTTGACAGCTCATTTCTTTCCATGAATTGGCAGTTGCTTCCTCTATTTGTCCCCAAGCAGGATGCTACAATACCTACTAAGTTAAAATTAGTACTTTAAGGAAACATATCTTTCTGTTCAAAATTTTGTGCCTTGATTTCTCTGCAGTTGGCTCTCAGCCAACTCAATATTTGATGTGTTTGGGGTTTTTTAAAGTTACGTTTAGAGCAAACCTTCCCGTCCTGTTAATTTTTTAGTACTTCACTAGATGGGAAAGCTAGAATATATTGCAAAAATATCAACTAAAGAAACATCATTACAGATATGGGTTATAAAAAGCAGTTTCTGTCATATAACAGACAGGTCATTCGTCGTTTTCTGAAGAGGTAGTTAATTTAATGACACTGAAGAGGGAGTAGGTACTGGGAATAACCAGCTTGGAAGAGGAAATTAAAACAATAGCTGATACATCTTCTGTTATTGAAAGGATGGACAAATAGATGCTGATGAGCTACAGAGATGTCTCACCCAGTCAGGGATTGCAGGAGCGTATAAACGTAAGTTAATGATTTAAATTAACCAAAAAAACACCAACCCTAAAGCATACTCATTCTTATGCCATCTACTAGAAAATGCTTGTAATTGTGCCTTCTGCAGAGGTTTGGGGATTTTTATTTGCATGGTGAAAGGACTTCCTTTCCATATGGACGAGTTTGAAATGTGAATTCTCTGTATTCAGATCTGTGCATATAAGACTTCCCTTCTCAGCTTCCTTAGTTCCCCACTGCTGAACTGTGGAGGTTTGTAATGGACAGCCAATTCTTAAAATGATGTTTGTCTTTGTTTTTAAATTAAGCTTTGATACTGACCAAAAAAATCTGGGGCAGGACTCCTCTGTCAGGCTACCAAGCATTCAATTTACAAAGTCGAGCTTATATGAGTAAAACTGCTTTTCTCAAGTGGTGCCTATGGTGAAATATAAAAGACCACTTTGACTGAAACCTAAAACCTGTATGGATTAATATAATATAAGAGGAAATAAATTTTAAATATAACTTGAATTGCCTCCGGATTATCTGCTGTCAGTTTTTCTAACAAGTAATGGTTAAAAGCTCTTATTTGGATGAAAATACGGTGTGGCAGTATGCTGTGGGACAACTATATAATATTTTATACATTATATTATAAGACAAAAAGTTATTTAAAATGTTACATTTAGACAAAACTTAAATTATTTAATTCTTTTAATTTAACTTACTTTTCCTTTGCCTAAACAGCTTTTAATTTAGAGACTTGCAGACTCATGATCTCAATGCTGGATGTATCCTTTACTATGAAATGTAAACATTTTTGCTTTACATAAGCAAAGATCAGAGGGTGCCCAGAACTTGGGAAATGCTCTGCAATTCCCATTCAGCTCTTACTTGATAAGTAATAGTGATTATTATAATTGGGGAACTACAACATTCCATTCTTACTCATTTTACTGGATGAAATAATTGTTATAAATAAGTGACTGATCTTTTTACACCAAGTGGTGCCCTTCTAAGCCTGGGCGACTGTTTCTCCAATGAATGCATGAAGGGCCAGGTCTGGCAGACCAGAATAGAGTTTTGTGCAAATCATTCATTCTGCTTTTGAAATTGGACATCATTGTAGATGTCCTTCCTAATGAATTAAGTGTTTGTACTACACAGCCTGAATACGGTATAGCTCCCCCTAAACTCTGTTCCTCGAATGAATCAGGTTGAAGTGTCTAATGAGATGGCATTATGGCATTCCGCAGTAGGACTTTTTAGTTAGAGCTTTTTAATAAAAACTTAAAATACTATGTTCAAATGCTTTGCTGTTTAAAAAGACAGAAATGAAACTGAAAAGGTTGTTAGCTCACCTTGAACAAACTGCTTAGAATGCAAGACTTCAGATGATAAAAATACAAATTTCCATTGGAAAGAGGGCTTTTTTAAAAACCTTTATAAGTTAAGAAATGTTTTTCTTAGCTTTGGAATCAGAGGGATATGTCTGGCACGCTGGGATTTAATGAGTTTAAAGAACTCTGGGCTGTGGTCAATGGCTGGAAGCAACACTTCTTAAGTTTTGACAATGACAGAAGTGGTACAGTGGATCGTCAAGAACTAGAGAAAGCCTTGATGAATATGGGTAAGTTCTGAAAAGTTCTTGCTTCTGAGACTGACTCACAACATTTCCCAGTACCAGTTACCATTCCACAGTAACTGACATGTACTTCCAATTAGAAATGTAGTGAGATTCTGTTAACTTACCTGCCTTTTCAATACAGACTTTTTATTTTCAAATAGGATTTAGGCTGAGCCCACAGGCAGTGACTGCAATCACAAGGCGATACAGCACTCAAGGAAAGATCACATTTGACGATTATATTGCCTGCTGTGTGAAACTCAGAGCTCTCACTGGTACGGTGGATTATATCCTTGTTGCTATCATCCCCATTTTTATTTAATAAAATCTGATTACTCAGTTATCTCAAGTTCAACTTTAACTCTTAAGTAACACAAAATAGATTTCTTTCAACAGAGTTTACAGGAAGAACTGGAACAATTATAGATTATGATTTTTAAACTCTGTTGAAAAATAGACTTAAAACTAATGCAGCATTTATTCCAGAGTTATGTTATCAAAATTGTTATACTTTATTTATCAACAGAACATAAAGGGCAGTATAGGATGATTATTAAAATGAAGAACTGGAGATTAGGTCTTTTTGGATTCTTGATGAATTCTTATTTGTGTAACTTGGGAAATCTAATGAAAGTACAATGCATTTTTAAAAAAAATTATTAACTGTAATTTTTCTTACCTGGCTTATTTTTCATTTTCTTAATTTTCCCAGAATGTTTTAGAAGAAGGGATACAACTCAGCAGGGTTTTGTGAACTTCCAGTATGATGATGTAAGTGAACTTTAAGGAATCAGTTAAAGTTGCAGCATAAAACTAAAGAAAAACTTAAAACTGAAGACAAACAGTAATGGTGTGAGTTTGTGTCTGTCTTCCCCACCCTTATGGTGTTACCTGAGAGCACAAAGGTTCTGGGCTTTGAGTATTGTCTCAAAAAGTTTTCATGTATTTTATAGAGTTCTGTAAAATGTGCATATTTGTCTGAATTTCTTACCAACACGTTTCAAGATGATCTAAGAGGCTCTGTTGCTTGCTAACATCACTTTCTAGGACTTACTTTAATTCTTTTGTATTAGGACTTGGTAGATAATTTTCCCAGGAAAAGGCAGTGGAGACAGACAGAAATTGTACTCAGTCAGGCTTGTAGTTCTTGGCTTCCTGGCCACATCTGCGCAGGAAAAGGACAACACTAGATTCAAGTATTCTTAGGGGGTTTTATTGTTTTAATTAATAAGATGCACTGTTTTAATTAACTGTTAGCTGATTTTCATATTTACTTTCAAAGCTTTATAGTTTCTGGACTGAATTTGTTTACAGATGAGGGTAGTGACAATGAGTATTTTAGGATAAGAAGTGAAGACTTGTTCTACCATATATCTAATAAATGTTTGCTTTTTTTTTTTTTCAGTTCATACAGTGTGTTATGAGCATCTAAATCAAAAGGAAGGAAGCTGTGAATGAGCATGATTAACATTCCAGTTTGTGGTTTACTTTGCCAAATCTTAGAATGATTGTGTATCTCAATATTGGAAATAGCATATTTTATGAAGGTATCGCTTTACAAACTTGCATTTTTTTCGTTCTGACAATGACTATAAAGTACTTGCATACTGTTGTCTTTAACTTTCAACCTGTGACTATTAAAGGTGTTTTTCTTTTTATAAACATGCAATTCACTATGTATAACGAATTATGCAGTAAGTTTTTCTGAAGTGCAACTTGCCTTTTTCTGTCTTAAGCAATATCATGTATAACACAAGATGATTCGTATTCTTTTGTCTTTGACAGTACAAGACACATGTACAAACTGCAAGAGCTTTTGGAATTATCATTTTACACTGGTCTGTTAGAACATCATTAAGTTTAAGTTGCTTATTGTGACTGCTAGCCATTTTCAAGATGAAGTCTGTGGCACCAACATCATCTGGTAGAACTTCAGGGATGCAATAAAACATAGCAGAGAACTCTTCTAGCAATGTGCTGTTGTACAGGGGGCTTTTGTTCCAGTAAGATTCTTGCTTTGTTTTTGTCACTATATAAAACACTTCAAAGATACAAAACCTGCACTTTGGTCAGTTAATGTATAAACTTTCTCTTTAACAATGAACTTCTAAGCTGCCAGATTCCAGTTAAACATAAATTGACGTTTCTGTCTCTTCCATTTTAAACCTAAACCGCCCACTTTAGGAGAAGGCCAGGTTCGAGACTAAGAGACCTGAAGGTGCATAAGTCCATGGGAATTCATGAAATCCAACCACAGGTCCTGAGAGAGCTGGTGGCTGAAGTTGTCAAGCCACTTTCCATAATTTTTGAAAAGCCGTGGCAGTCTGGTGAAGTTCCTGCTCACTGGAAAAGGGGAAACATAACCCCCATTTTCAAAAGGGGAATAAAGGAAGACCTGGGCAACTGCAGGCCAGTCAGTCTCACCTCTGTGCCTCGCAAGATCATGGAGCTGATCCTCCTGAAATCTCTGCTAAGGTACATAGAAAATCAGAAAGGGATTGGTGACAACCAGCATGGCTTCACCAAGGGCAAGTCACGCATGATTAATTTGGTGGCCTTTTACAATGGTTCTACAGCATTGATAGACAAGGGGAGAGCAATAGGTGTCATCTACCTGGACTTATGCGAAGTGTCCCACATGACGTCCTGGTCTCTAAACTGGAGAGACATGGATTTGATGGATGGACCCGTCACTGGATCAGGAACTGGCAGGATGGCCACACTTAAAGGGTTGTGGTCAACAGCTCAATGTCCAGGTGGCAGCCAGTGATGCTCAGGGGTTGGTACTGGAACCAGTGCTGTTTAACGTCTTTGTTGGAGACATGGACAGTGGAATAGAGTGCACCCTCATCAGGTTTGTCAGTGACACAAAGCATGTGTTGCAGTTGACACACTGGAGGGAAGGGATACAATCCAGAGGGACCTGGACAGGCTTGAGAAGTGGACCCATGCAAACCTTATGAAGTTGCCAAATGCAAGGTCCTGCATCTGGATCATGGCAGTCCCAGGCATAAATGCAGGTTGGGTGGAGAATGGCTGGGGAGTTACCCTGAGGAGAAGGACTTAAGAGTGTTGGTGAATAAGAATCTTTGCATGAGCTGGCAATGTGTGCTGGCAGCCCAGAAAGCCAACCATATTCTGGGCTGCATCAAAAGGAGTGTGGCCAGCAGGTTGAGAGAGGTGATTCTGCCCCTTTGCTCTGCTCTCGTGAGATCCCACCTGGAGTACTGTTTCCAGCTTTGGAGTCTTCCACATTAGGACATGGGACTGTTGGAACAGATCTAGCAGAGGGACAAAAATGATCAAGCAGGCTGGAGCACCTCTACTATGAAGACAGGCTGAGAGAGCTGGGGTTGTTCAGCCTGCAGAAGGCTCCAGAGAGATCTTAGAGCAACTTTCCAGTCCACAAAGGAGGCCTACAGGAGAGCTGGGGAGAGACTCTTGGTCAGGGAGTGTAGGGATAGGATGAGGGGTAATGGTTTTAAACTGAAAGTGGGGAGATTTAGATTAGATATTAGGAAGAAATTCTTTTGTGAGGGTGGTGAGACACTGGCATAGGTTGCCCAGAGAAGCTGTGGCTGCCCCGGCCCTGGAAGTGTTCAAGGCCAGGCTGGATGGGCTTTGAACAACCTGATCTAGCAGGAGGTGTCCCTGCTCATGGCAAGGAGGTTGGAACTGGATGATCTCTAAGGTCCCTTCCCACTCTAACTATTCTATGCTTCATTCTGTGATTCCAACAAGTGCCTTTCCAGCCTCTATATGCCAGCCTCTCTCTCTCTCTCTCTAGATATAATTTTTTTATGTGTGTGTGTGTATATATATATATATATATATA
>VZTM01042818.1:13048-55842 GCA_013400555.1 Jacana jacana | reverse complement strand
AAAAAAAAAAAAAAAAAAGAGCTTGTTGCTTTGACATTTTATGCTTCAGTAATAAAAAATAGTGTAAGACACCTATACTTCTCACTTAGAGAATGTTTCTTTGAAACTGCTCTGTGCTTACTTTCCCCAGCTTTTCTCACCTCATTCTGAGTTAGGTTGCAATTACAGCCTATGTAGCAGAAGGGTTTAACCAGTTTGAAGCTGATTTAGTTAAAGTGACTTTGAAACTGGTGTAGATTGGATTTCAGAGAACTAAACCCATGAGGCCTGGCTATGTGAGCCAATTTTGAAGTCAGGCACAAAGTTTTTTAAGTGTGAGCAAATAACCACATTTCTGTGTTCTGAACTTCTTTTTTCTGCTTGTTTTGGTTACTTGGCTGAGATAAAGTATCGATGTTGACTGTCACAGTGCTTTTCTAAATAGATGTACAAAACTTGTGGAATGACAAGATAACATGTGCTGGGTGTATGAACTACTACTTCCAAAGCTTTAGTTTACATCAACATCCATACCTGAGGCACCAGAAATGTTTTCTGTAAGATGACTTGGAAAATAATCAGGACAAAGAAGTTTTCTAGTGTAAATGACAGGAAGCGTTTTTTCATTTCCTGTTGAAATCAACTAAGAGTCCCATCTGTATTGCAGCTCTGTCTACACACTCTGTTCCACCGTTTCCTTTTTTCCCCAGCTCTTTTAGGATAATATAGTTATATGCACATAGAAATGTTACCCCACCAGGCAGTCACGCAATAACAAACTGTGCGTGTGTGTAGTTTTCTCCTATTTGTCTTCAGCAAATCTGATCAAAGTCAAATTCCATATTGCTGATGTCTCATATGGTTTAGAAGCCACTCAAATAGTCTGATGGTTAATCCGTTCTGGACAAAAAAAAAATGGCTTGAGAGGCAACCAGAATGCTCAAGCTCTTTAAAAATGAGGTAAATAATTTCACACTGTAGTTGGTAACAGTTGGTAACACTTTGCTGCAGACACTTAAATAACTTAAGAGAAAGATATAGATGGTCTTCAGGCTTGGAGCAAGAAATAGGATGCAGCACAACTTTTAGATTCTTGTACTTAAGCCTTCAACAATGCTTAGAGGTTGAGAGAGACACAGAATGGCTGAGCCACCAAGTGGTTTTACCAGCACAAACTGCATCTGAGACATAAGGTTCCATGACATACACTGTATCAAGAGCAAAAGATGTAATAACAGCCCTGGAAAGACCTTATCCTGGAAAGGTGACTAACTTTGCAGCTTTTTTATCTTTGCCAATTAACACAATAGGCTGTTAGTGGATGTAACTATCATTCTTTCCGTGGGAGCAGAAAGGGGACGGAAGAGAACAGGAGTTGCTGAGTGTGATAATTTTGCTTAAAACAACTGGGTGTGGGATTTGATGACGGGGAAAGTCCTAAGAGCTAACATCTCCTGTGGGATTATGGAATCTCATCATGCTTTCACATTACATCCTATCCTATTAATCAGTGAATTCATTAATGAAATTACTAAAAATGTGGTTAGAATTGGTAGTATATACATGTCTGCAATAGTGTAGGTACGTATTCTTAGCTCTGGTTTTGAAAATGGTTATCACATTGATGTTGACAAGACCACTCAGATCATCTAAAACCAGCAACAGGGATTCAAGTATGAGGATTCGAGTGCACTAGCTATTGACACAATTTCTTTCAGATTTTAATGCAGGCTATAACTCAAATGTCCCTTTGTTTATTAGCACAATCAAAACTATTTAATAAGTACATCAGTTTAGCAGGTTCAACATCTCATAAAGCAGGAACTCTTAAATCGCTTGGAAGTAGCTATCTTAACTGGAAGTAGTGACTTAAATTCACTACTTAAGCAAAGATAGGCTGTATAAAATTAAGAACCTTCTCAGTACTACTTACTCAAATATAACTAAACTATATGTAAATTATCAATCACAACCATTTCTGGTCTACTGCCTGAGTACTCACCAAAACTCTGTAGTGTGGATTACTGAAGTTCTCATGTCAAAAAATGCAGAATTAGCAGCTAAACTTGTCAAACTGTGGCATCACTGTGCAGCATTATTATTTGGATATGATCTCTATTTTCCAGCCTCCATCAGTTAGTCATATTAATTTTAGTTTACATTAAACAAGATTCTTCTCCCATGTTGAAATACATAACACTAACTTAAGTGTAGCTCATCCTGCATGTCCTATGGTCATACAGACAATTACTTCTATTTGAGAAGAACTGATAACATCTCCACTTCAACAGGCATGTACAGTATAGCTGGCAATAATTCATTTATTAAAATAAAAATAAAGTAAAAGTAAATCAAAAGCATGAGTCTAATGGGTGAAAATGACTGGGCTATCTTATTGATGATATAAGTACTCTATTTTAAACTGGATGAGGTAATATGAAGCAATTTATATTGTTATTGCCAGTGTAACTAACTACAATGGATAACAATATTTGCAATCGTCAAGGCTGATAATCTACCAGCTTTCCAACATGCTACAGTTTAGAAGCCAGAAACCACAGCAAACATTCTCCCTTTGATCTCCACTGTCTTTGGAGGCTCACACAGCCCTACCAGTTCAGGTCTCCAAGTTACCAAACTGATTCTCTTCAGGAGAATTTTGCAAAAACCCAAGTCCTGTGATGTTCTCACCGTAGACCATCAAAGTCAAAGTAAGTATTTAGTTAATTTAAACTTAGCGTTCCTAACTAGGCTTCCAGTCACTACATAACTCCAAATGTGCAAGTGATTGTTAAGTTACACTACACACAGACCTGTATCATCATACGCTACAAATGAATTATACCAAAACAAGAGAGAAGCTGAAAGTACACACTACATTGAAAATACACCCAGAAGAGCCATTAGTTTGCAAAACAAGAAGCTATGCACATTACACAAAGAGCCAGTATGTTATATCCAGTTCAGTCTAACCAAATCTCGATGCTTCTTGATAAAGCAAAATGGAAAGGGAAGAGTAAACAGTGATAAACATAAAATATGCACAGAAATCTAATAGGATTATTTAAAATTACATGCCAGCTTGTATCCAAACAAATACCATAAAAGGCACATGATGAACAGTGCAGTTACTAAAGACAAGATGTGAAGGAAAACTAGCTTCCACAGAGTAACAGAGCAGCTGTCTGGTTAGCATAATGTCCTAATGTGGGTGAATTCCTTGAGGGTCCTACTCAAAGTCCAGTGAAATCAATAAAAACCATACTGATTTCAAGTGGTTACGGCTCAGGCCCTTGTTTCATGAGCTATATGCTACTATCTTTAATCCAGTTACTTACACTCAAAGTAAATCTTTGCAAAAAAACATTCTTCAGTGCTGATGGATATTTACTCTTCACAAAAGTGCAGAATCTTTTCCTAAAGCTATTACAAGTGACTGGCTCCTTCCAGATGGTCTGTCTGCATCAACTTGTACTCATTCATGTTTGTCTTTCTCCAAAATACTTACCAGAACCTATTGAATGTGAAGGAAAATCATTTGAACTCCAAGGCCAATATTATGTCCTAATCTAATACATAAAATATAGTGTTTCTAAAAATCTTACATACTTTACAGTTGATGACATCTTTAAACATTTCTTAATTTAATCTTACATATATTTGACTTTATTGAGAGACTTAAAAGTTAAAAAAATATATTAAAAGGCTGCAAGTGTTGGGTTCAATTATTAAAGGAAATACATGAAAGAGGTAGAAGATTCAGAAACACCACAGATGTTCCCATCACAATAACATCTAATTGATCACACGGTTGTTGGGCCAGGTATTCAGCTGCACCGCACAGAATCAGGAGGTTTAGTCTGCAATGGTACTACCTGACACTAATACACAGTCAATTTTAGAAAACTGGAGAATTATAAAATGATTTAATATGGTCCAGTTTCTTACTGACTGAAAACTCCCCAAAGATGCTTGTTTTCTAACACCTTTTAGAAGCCCCCAGTGTTAGAAATCTAACCATCCACTTACAAGATTAACATCTCCGTGGTAAAGCGTTTGTTCTCCCCTTTCTCAGTTTTTTAGGTTAAGCTCACTTGTACTCAGTGTAACACCCCCAAAAATTGTCAAGGGGCCTTCAGGGGCAGCAAGGATAGCATTCAAATGCACGGTAAAGACAATTCCAGTAAAAAAGAAAAGACAGCAATGAAACTGGCCACTTGCCCATCACAGTTATTACCTAATGCAGGGAAATCATTATGCTTCTCATAAGCTATGCCTTGCCATCTAAAGCAGCATCTGAAATGCTCTATCAAAAATAGACAACAACTCTCACCAGAGGGACTTCACATCACTGCATCCTGAACTGATTACTTAGAAATATTCCCAAGTGTCTAGCAAGTCTGGACTGCACATTACTTAAAGACTCTGTTCCTGTTGTCTCCTGAATTATTCTTGACGACACATGTGAGAGGATATTTCACTGAACAGTGGATTTTGGCTAGTTCCTCTTACAATAATTTAAGACAAAGTGCTGCTGTACTGGTTTCTGCAATCTACCATACAACTGAGATTGTCAGCACAGTATAAGATACTGAAAAGATAGTATAGATTTTGGTCAAACACCAGTTTCTGAGACACGGTTTTACAGTACTGTACTTTCTGTATTTCCAAAGATATCTGCTTGTAGTTATAGAAAATCTGAAGTGTGATGATGTTAGTCATGACTGTTTCTTTAGGCATTTGGCAAAACACACTTATGTATAACAGCTATTTTTGACATTATCAAATGTTTACATATATACAATCTGTATACTGAGATTATAAACATGTAAGGTAAAAAAAAAAAAAAAAATATATATAATCCTTGTTTGTTTGATATTTGTGTCAAATAGTTGCCTTTCAAAGTTTGATATCCTGTCACAAAAAAAATCCTATATTTCTTATTCCTGCATGCTAATTTTTATTACAGTATGTTGTTTATCCCTTACATGTGGAAAGTAAAGAACACTAGGCTCATGCATACAGCGTACAAGTTTACATTAGCTGGGATCTCCAGGAGGCACACTCCCAATTCCATTCTGGTCTGACTTGGGACAGCAATAAACCAGAGGAAAACCCCTCTTAGGTGGGACTGGCAAACTGACTGCAGTTGGGATTCTAGGTAAGTACATCTGTCAGCATGCGAAATCCAGGCTAATTATCCCCTCCTATGATTCTGGTTGTTCATCAAATCCATAAAATATTAGTCAACCGAAAAAAAAAAAAAAAAAAGGAAAAAAAGACTGCTTTTTTCCTTCCAGATGAGAGGAGTTTCTCACTGTGATCATGAGCATCTCTGTTGATCTTTCAAATTGTCTCAAGAGCAGATGAATATGCAGTGAATCAGTGATGGAGTTTCTATAAAATCCGAAGCAAACAGTTCCGATGTCACCCCAGGAAAACAGTGCAGCTAAATGGACGTCTCCCATAGCTGGAAAGGGGGAAAAAGGAACACAAACACACACTGAACACCAAGATAAAACAGGCTGTTACCCAAACAGCATCAGGAGCTTGTTTGGGGAACTGCATCTACATTACTTGGGTTGCCAAGGCTTGGTCTGCTTCCCAGCCTCTTGTGGGTATTGTTTAGACCACAAAGTCAGCAATCTCAAGCATTCCAGCATGACAGTAAATGGCCAGTAAATACACAGTAAACGGTCACAGCTGGGAGTGCAGAGGGTTTGAAGAAAAATGTCAGTGCAGCATCAGCTTTGTATTAGGCAGCTTTTACCATACAGTTACACTAACAATTATTAGTGTAATTTCCCACTCTTTTCTGCCTAACTCTGCTCAGGACAGCAGGAATTTCTGATGTGGATTTGAGCTGGTTGCTGAGGCAGCTCCAGGGCTGAGAAACATCAGTGCAGCCTTTCCTCCAAGCTGTTCTGCTCCACACACCTGGGAGATGCTCTGCTGCCCCTCACACAACTTTCTGCCCTGAGCAGAACATGAGGGTAGCAGCATGCAGGTCGCCTCAGCAGTGCTCCACTCCAGAGTTTTTTTTTTTCTTGGAAAAAATGGACAAAGATAGGGATTTAATCTACATCAGGAACATAAACTAAAGCTTTAGAACTCCTGAAGCAAATTTCAGAGGTTTTTTGCTTATTCAAATATCTGCTATGTCTGAATTGACATAGCGGAAGCAATGGCTAGTGTTACCTTTTGGCAACAGCTGAAAATCTTTCCCTGGGCAGCAGCATCACAATCCTCAGCACATTCCAGTGGTTCCTGCCCACTCTGAGGGGCCAAGATGGGCTTAGGGCACGTGGCAGCCAAGTCCCTCCAGATCTGCAAGGATCTGTATCAGGATACAAGCCCTACACATCTTCCTTAACTGCAACAATCACCTTTCCATGAAGCCAGAAAGCAGTCATCCCCCAAGCCTGAATGAGAGTTGCTGACTGCAACTCTCTGCAACTAACCCTGGATGGGGTAAGGGCGAAGATCCAGACATGCTCGCTCCTTCATGGCTGCCCCAGGCACAGTCTTAGCTTGAAATAAGACAACTAGTGAAATCTGGACTTCAGGGCAGGTTTATGAGCAACCTGAATGGATATCACCAAAACACAGAATGATAAGGGCTTTGAAGGGACCTCTGGAGATCCTCTAGTCCAATCCCTCTGCCAAAGCAGGTCCACCCAGGGCCGGCTGCACAGGAGCATGTCCAGGTGAGTTTTGAATGTGTCCAGAGATGGAGACTCCACCACCTCTCTGGACAGCCTGTTCCAGTGCTCTGCCACCCTGAAAGTAAAGAAGTTCCTCCTCATGTTTAGATGGAACTTCTTATGTTCAAGTTTGTGCCCGTTACCTCTTGTCCTGAAAAAAGACCCCACTGAAAAAAGACCGGGCCCATCCTCTTGACACCCACTCTTTAAGTATTTATAGGTGTTGATCAGATCCCTCCTCAGTTTTCTCTCCTCTAGACTAAAGAGACCAAAGTCCCTCAGCCTTTACTCATAAGAGAGATGTTCTAGGTCCCTAATCATCTTTGTAGCCCTAATACTTATCTGTATTATTATTATCTGTAAACATAGCCACCAAATCTGCCCCAATTGCTGCTAGAGCCTCCAGTATAAAGGAAATGCCACTGCTGCTCTCAATGTTTGTCAGAGATGCTGATCTGCTATGCTTTTCATTTGAAAAACTACTGGTGAATCAAATCACTGACAAAACACACAGAGAAGAGGGACAGCATACCCTGGCACTTTGCCTGTTGGCTTTTTTCTCTTCATCAGGAAGTGGTGGCATCGGGTAAGGGTATTTTCTGCTGGAGGCAATAGATCCAGTGGAAGAAGATGGAGACTTTGCAGGAGACAATGTCCTGAGATGTTAAAACACATGAAATAAATGTTATGTCTTTGGGTCTTAGCACTGCAACAGCAACTGCCATTACTCTGAAGCTTGGTTCAGAACCAAGTATACAGCTTATTATTAGCTCTAATATCGTGGAGATAAAGTTGTTTGATGTGTAGTCTAATAATTTCATTATACAAATAAAGGTATTTACAGCTTTCAGGAACACTGGAAGAAAAACAAATAAGATTTCCTACTTCTTATTAGAATTGTATTGCATAACAAAAATGATTCCTTAACTGTTTTATATAGTACTGTAATTAATCATTATAAAATTAACAAACCAAATCTGCAATTGAATAAATACAGAACTAAAAGATAGACATGGCATTATGAAGCCTAACTAGAAATAGTGATTGCATAAATAGAAGCTGAACAATATCATCTGCCAGTGAGTGATTAAATGGCAATTATTAGTGTCTTTATGGATATATAACACATATCCTATATTGATACAAACATAGCAAATAAATCTCCTATTTTATAACACAATAATTTACATAAATGCATGCACTTGGAGGCCAAACTGTTAGTTGTGAAGTAACGAAGGCATATACAAGGTGCTAATAACAAATTATTAGACATGCAAGCATCACACAGTGCATATTGTTCCAGCCAAAGAAATAGTCTGATGAGAATATACAAAAATGGACTGATTAGTCAATGGCAATCAGCATTTCTGTACAAGGTGAGTAGAGTAAGCAGGAGCAAGTAAATGTTTGTATCACATGAAAGGCATTCTTTTCATGTCAATAAGGCAGAAGCACATTATTGACTGAAATTTTATACCCAAGAAAAACTCTTATGCTTCTGTTTTGAGATTCTGAACTTTTCCCACTTGAGAGGTTCCTATAGGGCTCTGATGCTGGGCAGAATGGAAGGGAAAAAAAGCCCCAAAGTAGAAAAACTGAGCTACCCTGGCTGCCTCCCTCTGTTTTGCAGACTGAGGGAATTTTTCAAAAGAGGCCTCCCACTAGTACAGGCACATCAACCAGACCCTCCCTGACTGAGCACTGCTGCCTACCATCTTCTGAACCTAATCTGTCCCTGAACACGAAGGCTTCCCTCAACATCTACAGACAGGTCTTCCCAGCCCCTCAAACACAGCAGGGGGCTGCATGTTGCACAGCTGTTAACCCCAGTGATGAGCACCTTCACTGTTACTGAGGAGCCACATCCAGCCCCACAACCCTGGCTCTGCAATTTGCAGGATCAGTTACTTTCATCTACAGAGGATTATCGACAAGGCAGAGACTCTTTTGTGTCCGGAGCTGGTTTGTATCTCTATTACCTTTATATAATTATTATTTTATTTTGGACTACTGTATCACTTTGTTATGTCTGAAGCTCCCTACAGCAGCACGCTCTTGTCTCCCATACAATGATGGTAGCCACAACTGACAGTGTCAACAGAAATTATATGGTGACAGCTCCCCAGCCTGGCTCATGATGATTGGTACAATTGTCCAAGCACTGAACAGCACATCTGCAGCACATGTACTTTGATCGCCCATTAAGACAAATTGGACATACATGAACATTTTCAGGAAAAAAAATTTAAGCAGCTACCGAAGTAGCTACGTAAATACTACGAAGTCTTCACCACAGATCTGGGCACCAAACTGTATGTGCAACAAAACAGGTTTGTTTTTTTTTAAATGCAGGGAAAGTTTCTCAACAGTGCCCTGCTGTTCACTACCCACACAAGTCTTCTCATCTGTGCCCACACTTGGACTGGTAAAGATTACTAATAAATTACTGGTGGATCTTGAATTAAAAAAAAAAGTGTTGGGGGGGGAGATAAGGAGAGCATATTTTACATATTATTATTGATCCAATTATTCACTATTTTTTCCCCACAATTGCAGGAGGATTTAAAATCTTAATGTGCAAATTTATAACAATGTACCTGGAGATTAGATGCAAGGAACTAGGGGGTTATTAGATCTGAGTTGGCAATCCCTATCAGAAAGTTGTTTATATAGGTACCACAGCCAGGAGATGGCACACAGAACAAAGGCATCTCCCTAACCTTGCACCACAACCAGGTACAACAACATCACCTCCTGAACACCACACACTCTTCTCGTGTTATCTTAGGTACCACAAGAGAAGGTCATGGTGAGAGGGAAAGCCGTGGCCAACATACCTGTCCATCAGGCTGAACCAGGTGATCCTGGAAGGAGCAATAACCCCCTGCAAAGGATGGGGCACATTGAACATCTTCCCCGCATAGCAGGTCCTCTGAACTGAGCCTGTAGACAGGTAGCTTTGCACCATAACTCAAAAACAATGCTGCTTTTTCAAGAGATTTTGAAGCCCAGGCCTCCAGTGTAGGTGCCTACATTTCTTACTTCTCAAACCTGCTTTGCATTGCCAGTTTGCATTCCCAACTGATCTGCACATTGCTGCTCACCCACACGTGCAAAGCTACGGCCAAATACATTGCAAATGCAGTTGCACACTTCAAAGAAATGACCTTGCCCTCCCCTCACAGGCTCTCACCCCTTATTTCTGCTACAGAAGTTACGTGCTGGGTTTTATCATCTTTAGAGCCATCTACCGAGACTGTAAAAAAATATCACTCCCAAGCATATGCTCATGGATCTTGGGATGCATCTTGCATGATTAAGTGTAGCTGTTTGAGGTGGTTTTGATCACTTTTCAGGTCCTGCCCTGCAATTAGTTATATGCCGTGTATCCCAGATTTATATATACTTTAAATGAGAAAGGTTGTATCTGGCTCTTTCTCATTTACAGGATGGAAGAAAGACAGCATTCAGGGACACTTGTGGGTAATGCTGGGGTTAAAGGTAGGCAAAATTTTGCATTTTGGTCCGGGGTGGGATCCATTTAGCTTTCACTGGTGTTTCAGTTCTTCTGCTATCATATCTATTAGCTTTCATGCCGAATCTTGTTTCCAGCTGAAACTTATACAAAAATCTAGGAAAGCAGACTGGGCTGCAGACTGCATTCTGCCCTGTACACACCATAACAGTTTCGGAGGTTTTACCACCAATCCCCGAATAAAGCCATGCACTTCGACACACTGCAAGAATTCTCATTTCTGATCAGAAAGTAAGATGCAGTGGCCACTTTGTGTCCACCTTTCTGTCCTGGAAGCTGCAACTAAGAGTGTGGGGAGGCCATGCTGGGGTTCACAAGAAAACAGTGGCAGCAGGAAGACATCTGCATACACACTCCTGCAGCCAGGCACCTGCCTGCTCTGCTTTCTCATAACCCAAATGGGGAAAGTGTTGGCCCACAAGAAAAATGTGTCACCTGGTAATACAACTTGTCTTGTGACTTTGAGTGTCATTTTAACTAAAATCAAGGCAAGTGGCCCTGAAAGATCTGAACTGTTTGTAAGCTGTGCTTGACTCTGTTTTGTAGACTGAAATAATTTAATGACATTTATTTAACATTCAACCTGGCAAAAGCACTTCAAGCCCAAATACAGATACTATCAGCCTAACCTGACCTCTGCTGCTGTAGGTTCAGCTCTTTCTAGGACATCATCAGCCTAAATTATCCTACATTAGGAAGCTGGGATCTTCTGAAAACACTGATGTGGCTAAACACTTTAACATTTTAAATGCAGTTCCTTTAAAAACCCACAGACGTGCATAAGCTTCCTGAAAAAGCACAGCAGCACAGGGGAGGCTTGGATTATGATGGCTACAGCAAAGACCCAGGCTGTGGCTTGAGCCATCCACTTTTAAGCACAACAAAGCAATGTCCCAGAATCAGGCACTCACACACTTTAATGAACTCTTTTCCCTAACTCTTTAAATGAAATCCTGATCTTACTGGCACCAACAAGCATTTTTTTAATTGCCTGCCAACAAGGATAATATTTTTGCTTTGGTTGCAATGAGGAAAACTTTTTTCTTTAAGCACAGTCTAAAGCTGTCTCAGCAAGAGCAGGGAGCTAATGGCTGGTCACAGCTCTGGCCTCAACTGGACACTCACAGAGGAAGGCAATGAACCTCACCAGAGCAGCAGAGCCAACTCTGGCTAATGACCAGCTGAGGAGGAGCTGACGAAGAAAGCAAGATCACCAAAGCACAATTAAAAATAAAAATAAAAACTAATAAAAAAAGAGGGAAATGAATAGCCTGTTGTCTTGTTGTCTCCTGCCCTCCATGCTCCTTACCAATGCCTTTCTGATATGGAATGGTTGCTTTCCTTTTGGGTATGCATCCTGGCTCTCCATTTAAAAAAACCCTGTTTTCTTTGAAAACTATCTTTATACTTAAACACCTCCCATAGAATCTAAGTTATTGTAAATATTTGCTTTAAATAAAGATAGATAGTTCAGTGCTTCAGAATGTGTCTTTAGCCTTTTTTAATCTATAATTATCTACAGAAATGCCACATTTTGGGATTCTGACAGGTTATTTTGTGATACCATCATGGTTCCTGAGTCTTTCAAGAAACCCTTAACCGTAATATATACGGTCTGTCTGTGCAGTAGCCACTGTAATTGGCAGTAACAAAAATAAGTAATAGTTTCACACCAGTAAAACAGGGTGCCTTGCAGCAAAGTTGCAATCGGAGAAAGGTTTCCTGCCTGGGTTTATTGCTGTGCTTATGCAGCTATGACCCGGCACATAAAAATAAAATCCAGCACAGACTTTGAACAATAAAATGAGTCTTTTCCTTACAGATCTTATTTTTTTACAGAAGCAAATCCCACAGCTGGGAGTTTTCTGACACCAGAGACACCAGCTCGTATTCTTATAGTTATTAATAAAAAGTAATTATATGGAAATACCCACTAGCCTGCAGACTTAGGAAAAAAATTAATAACTAGGACATGAAGTGTCAGAAAGACATATTTTGATTTATACAGGTGGTGTTTTTAAGCTTACAGAGAAGGCCTTTGTGATTATTAATATATCTATTTTCTGAAAAGCTGCAGTGTTCCTAGGAATTGTAGGAAGTGGTTTTGTCTTTTTTCCTGATTCTACTTCAACTCTACCTTCAACAGCAATGGTCATCACCTCATTATTCCTAAAACTATAGGGAGATAAGCAAAACAGCAATGTTACTTTCAGGACATTTTTAAAAGAAAAATCACAGATTAGCAACAAAAATACTACTCTGCTAATTATCTGGTGTAAATGTCTTACTCAAGGGCTATGATTCCTAAAATGTAGTATCAGCTGGTGAGCCTGACTTGAGCCTGACTGGTTTACCAAACAAGATTTGGTTTGCTTCATTCATGAATCACCTCACAGGCTCGAAACCCAGCCAATATGATGTTCAAACACACCATTCTTAGGAACAATGTTCTTCAGTCTGTCAGATTAACCAAAACTGCATCGGAGTGTTAGGGAGAAACTGTTCAATTCAACCTCTTATAAACCCATGGCAACTCATCCCAGGAGATCTGATCCCTTGCCTTCCACAATGTACCTGCAGAATACTTCCCCATGGTAGTTACGTCAATTAATTAGGACATAAAGGTTTCAAAATTTAATTTCTTCCTCATTTCTAAAACTACTGCTGCAGGCAGTCATTAGTAACCTTCTACGGTGTGAAATTTTTAATTTGTTTCATCTCTGCTGATATGCAGATCTCAAAACTCACATGGTCAGCTTAATCCTCATCTATGTGCAAAAACAGCTTGGTTTATCTCAAATACAATTAGAAATGTGATTCATTCAATGCGACAGCTAAAAACCCTCAGGAGCAGAGTACAGTCCCATCAATTTAACTTAGTTACTAAATCAAGATATACCAATATTAAAAGATGAAAACTAAATCAAGAGTATCCACACAGGAATTTAAACCTGTTTAACTAAACCATTTAAAGTAAAAACTTTAAACTAGTGCTATCTTAAAATTCCATCAACATCTTTCTTTACTGTGATCACAGGGCTTCTGATACAAATACTCTGGATTATGGTGAGTGACTGATGGCTTTGCCTGAACAACAAAAACAACAAAGGGTTGTTCAGGGTATGTCCAGAGGGGACTTTTAGGAGAAAGTTTGCTAATAAAAGCACACCTCATTTCTGGTGTGAGTTTGCCTAATTTCACCTTCCAGTGACTTTTGGTGGAATAGTCCAATCTAAAGGACTAACCACAAAGGCTTTGCTCCATATGCACCTGTGTGGATTTTACAATTAGGTAAGCATTTACCCGCTCCGTGAGGCCCTGCATTCCCTTCTAAACCTTCTAAAGTTTCTCACGGCTTAAATCTCCCCAGATCCTGCCAACAGTTGTTGAACTGTGGACATCAGAACTGGACCCTGCATCCCAATGCTAAAAAGAGCAATGGCAGAACTACTGGATTCACAATACACTCTGAATGTCCAAGCACCAACACTGAGATATGGCTGATACTGGCTGGCAAAATTGCAACGATCTCCCATAAACCTTGGATTCTTTTGTCAGGGATTTTTACTCCTTGTTCAGGACTGAAATTAGGACTGGCAGGCTTAAATTTACCTCCTTTGCCCTATCTGTTCATTGGAACGCATCTACACCTTACTCTGTGATTTAAGAGTTCTTGAAAGCAAACACAAACCATTTTAAAAAGTGACAATTTTAGGCTCTTTGAAGACTATGAGACATTTTTAGCTCTAAAAATGACTAAATTCCCACACTGCTATTTAATATCTGCCAGTGCTTCTATTGGAATAGAACTGTTTCATTAGTATCTTGTGATATAACTCCATCACATTTTTTTTCCCAAATACACACTGGACATATTTAGTGAATGTTTCTGCTCATTTGCACTATTACCAGATCTACTAATGTAGCAAAATCATTGTTAAGATTCTATTTACTACTTCTTACCCTCCTTCACTGTTTTGGGTACAGATTTTGCTTTACATTCTTTTTCTTTGTGTTTCTGTAATTCTTGTTTTAGCTTTACTTTTGGCATGTCAACTTACAGCTTCATCAATTTGTTTCATGTTTTATATTATTTGTCATAAATTGTCTTCCATTCTCTCCTATGCTAGCTGATTTTTTCAGCTGATGCAAACTTCTCTCTCAGCTGTAGGATTGTGTCTTTTAGGTATCTATTAAAATATTCTCTGTCTCCCAATTAATTTACAACAAGGAGGTCAGAACTCATGCATGCTTCTCTTTATTTTGGAATGTATCAAAAATACAAACTTTCTCTTCTCAAACAGTATTTTCGGTTGAATCGTACACTCCCTTGTAACAGATTCATTAGTGGTTTGATAAATACAGCACAGCTTATATTCATGTATATTTAACTTTCCAATTACAATATATCATTTAATTGTATGCTGAGGGTAACATACCACTAACTTTTTATCCATTTTTCATTTAAATTTTAGTATACACTATACAAGACAGTGGGTAGAGTCAATGTGTTAGGAAACACAATGTGTTACTTGCTTCAGTAAATTACATTCTATTTAAGTTAATACTACTTTATTAGTGATAAATATGTCTCATGCCCATAAAACACTACTTGGCATAAAATGATGAGAAAGCTACTACAAGCTATAGATGATGGTGGGAAAGCATGCACTACACACACCCTTTTCAATGGCTTCATTGAAACATTCAGAAAAAGAATTGTAAATTGCAGATGAAGCCAAAAACAGACATCAAAATGCAGCAAAAGAAGAGGGGCCCTGTGCACCTACAGTAACTTGTATTGATTTATATAGTAAATAGGAGTCCCAAGATATTTGTAAATGCTGGAACAGCTCTTAAAAATGATAGAGAATTAATTTACAAAATACCTAAAGTATGGTCCTTCAGTGTTTTTATTCACATCTTCTACCCACTTAGCTACATTATATTCTCTTTTGAACCATGGGTTTAAATACCTGCAGAAAGCAATGGAAGGAACAGAGAAAGCAGAAGAACAAGAATAGAAAAATCTGAGAACACACAGCACAAGCTTAGCAAGGATGTTTTCATCCCCAAAATGCAAGTGAATATGGCAAATAAATCAGTATGTTGGGTGAGGACTAGGCAATGTGTACAACAGCATGAGAAAAATCTGACCTACAGGACAACTCATATATTTGATAAATTTGGAAACTCTGTGGGATATATCATTCATTTAACGTCTTAAAGGTAAAATTCACTCCTATGCAGAGGGCCAGCATTAAGCTCATGGTTTGAACTCCTCTCATGTTCTCAGAATAAGGATGAAGGGGGATTTTGGCTCCAGTCCTGCAGTTTGCTTGTTGAAGACGCATGTTTGCACCCATCTAGAATAAATTGCAAGATAATAGCTTAACGAATGCAGAAACTTGGGCTTGGCCTTTTCTACAGGAATGAATTTTGGCCTCAGCGTGTAAAAAGGCTTGAATTGTTTGCCACTACAGTGCTGATTTTTACACTTATGTACAAATAACCCTGTGATTTTTCAGTGATCATTTAGTCTGGTAGGACCACAAGAAGCTTGGTGAGCTGCAGAGTTATCTGACATTCCATACAAGCAATTTTTATATCAAACTCACTTTTTTTAAAAAAAAGTCTGAGCTATGTATTCATATGAGTTAAAGAAAAATGATGAAATAAAGATGGTGTTCAATTATCTGACAGTAATATTACCAAGGAAGAAGCAATTATTTTTTTGTATCTAGTTTCTCTTAGCCCTCAATTATTATTATAATTCCTCCCCCTTTGTCATGTTAAGAAAAAAGGGCAATGTAGAAACAAGAGACTACCTGGTCCTATTTAAAGTTTGTTCTTGTTGTTTAAGAACAGGAAAAGCTTAATAATTATTTGTGGTCACCACCTTTATATTATAGACTAACACACTTTGCAAGAGGAAACAAATTGTAACCAAGGAAAAAGGGAAAGAAAATTCCTCTTCACATTATTTTGGTATTTCTGGGCCAGTTCTTGTCACCCTTGGTGATGAGAGTGACTCCAATGACCTCACACAATGGGAATAGGCCTCACAAGGGATTTCTCAAACGAGTAAAGTTTAGGCCAGAGCATGTTATTCATCCGCCACCACATTTGAAATCACGTTGACAACAAAAGCAGCAGCACTTTTTTAACTTCTTTTGCTCCTTTTTTGCTCGAGAACTTCTCCTCCCCACCCTGCACAAGCACAGCCACAGCTCTCAAAGTACTCGCCCTCAGCCTCAAGTGCTTCTAAGTAGTTTCCTCAGCTGGCTTATTTATCAGGAGTGCTTTATGCTTTCCAGCTTGGTGTCTTAGAGAAAAAAAAACATCAAAAGTGGTAGCACAGCAACAGATGAACTGCAAGTGAAGCAACAGGCTGATGCCAGCATCACCAGGAACTAATAAACTTCTCCTTTAGCTTTAAGTGTAGGTACAAGTACACATTTTCTTGTACTTGCTGCAATACTTTTGACTTGCCTTTTTTAATTTGAAAGGGTCTTTTGGTAACCATGAAACACTCCCAATCAGGCTTCTGTATTAGAAAACAAAGTGTAAGGTGGTATCAAAGCATGTAGTTGTTGCACAACCGTGTTGCAGGGCTTCCTGGGTCTGGTTGTGACCATCGTTCACCACCTCAATTCATCTGTTACAGAAAGGTTGAACTCAAGTTACTGCAGACCACTACATGATAGTATTGGAAAGATCTCAGATTTCATCTTCCTGGCCACATCTTTATTAGTGATGGCCAGAACCTGCATTTTTGTTGAGTGAGAAATTCCACTTTAAAACACAGGTGTCCTTATACATAAGCCTATAACTAGACCAACTGCTTGATTTGGCTTGTAGCGCAACATGCAAGAAGGCAAAAGACCTGGGCTCAAGAGTACTCATACTCCTCAGGCTGGCGAAGAGGAAGGTTAGCTAGCGCTGCATCAGCAGGAGCACCTCCAAGCAGTCACGATGTTGTGCCACAGTGAAACTACTGTATACTGAGGGAAGGAACTTTCACAGGATAGAACGGCAGCCCAGAACGCAGGAGCAGGTGAGACTGACCTGTGATCCCGACTCCCTGTTTGGGGGTGGTCAGAACCCCCAGGGCTTATGCCTTGGGCCGGGATTTGGTGGGCGAGAGAAAGCCCAGGTTCAGATGCATGGGTTACCCTGCTGCAAAAAGACAATATATAATAGAAAGTCTAAGGCAAAGATGTTTGTATCAGTTATAACAAGGAAGACAAATGCTTATAGGAAAAGCAATGCAAATTAACAAAGGTCAGAACTGCTATTTGGCAAAATGCATGTTCCCTGGGACCTGTTTTAACACAAGCTCCCAACTAAACTGTCAGCTTAGAGAACTCTCACTATTGTTCCTGGAAAACTCTAACTGGTTTTAATAGAAAATTTGTTTTATCAGGCCATTTCATCAACCCTGTTTGTGAAAAAGCTGTGGAAACATTTGGCCTGTTGGCATTCCTTCTGCATGAACTGAACTAAACCATCTGCCTTTAGTAAAGAACACAAATTTAATTTTAAAACACCTAGAAACAATTAAAAATGTCCCAAATGAGCTTTAGCAGCCTTCATAGATCTATAATTTTAGCTGAAGCCTTGTTCATGTACCTATTAGGTACAAGGGGTTGCACATAGGTGTGAGCGAGAGTATATTTTTCAGGAACCGCCCACTATGCTTGCAACCCTCCTGCCAGTGCTACTTGTGAGGGCTGCAGAACTCAAACCTTGCTCAGCATTTAAGAAATTTTGCTTAAATAATTAATGTCATGTATCTCTATCTGGTGCTTGGCTGTACACAAAAAACCCAAACTTGTGCATAATACAAGCAGTATGACTACTTTTGCAGTACACACCTGCTTAAAAAAAACTGAACTCTGCACAAGTTATAATGCAAATTAACCTATTTTTCCAGTGGTTAACTACACTGTCTCTTCTACTAACAGGAGACCAATAGCATTATCCCTTTTCTTCTGTTTCAACAAGTATACTTCATTGGACTCTCAGGGGCCACACAGGTGGACTTTCCAAGAGTCATCCACCATTTCAGAACAGATTTTAACATTCTTCTAGTTTTACCAAGAAGATGAGAAAGTAAATTTGTCTGGGTAAAGTCTCCATGAATTCTGAGGCATCATCAAAGCAGTTGGGATTGCCTTTTGTTTTGTTTTTTTTTAAATGAGTAAATGCTGGCCACGGTTAGATCATTCTTAGTCAATTTTCTCTGCTTGCAAAGGATTTTCTCTCTCTAACCAGAGCCACTGTGGGCCCTCAGCAGTTCTTTTTGTTCCTGACCAAATTGGTACAGAACATTGATCATTCAGCAGGAGGTCTCTCTCCAAAGGGTGACTGGCTTTCCAAGGAGACTCGGACAAGCCATGTGGTCCTGAGCAATCCAGGATAGACTCCACCAGGAGAAAGAGCATTTTCCTATTCAGGTCTCTGCAGGAACAGACACACTGTGCTTCATCCCTAACAGGGTGCTGCAGGGCCTTTGGGAAGTAGAAGTCTCCTCCCTCTAGCACCAGGGCCACTGCTTCGTTGGGAGACCAGAACAAGCAACAAGAAGGAAAGTAGAGAATTTGGTGGAAATTCAGGAGTACCTTTAAAAGAGAAAAAAATTTACAGGGAAAAAGTTTTCCAACTCACACTCTGTCTACCCACTTAGGTAGTATTCCAGTGTTCTCAGAACATAGAGAACACAGAACACAACATAGAATATACCAGCTAAGCATCAGAAAGGAAAAAATACACCCACTGAGGTTTTTGTTGCTTTTACTGAAAATAATACTATGGCCATGCAGTTATGTTGACTCTAGGCTAAAAGGAGCTGATCTGGTTTCATTCTTTATGGACCAATTCCATCCCAGTGTACACCTCTGCTGAATGATAAAATAATAGTATCATTAATTTAAATTTTTTTTTTCTTTTTTTAACGAATTTTGTTCATGAAATACAATTGGAAAATGAAGGAAAGCACAGGACAAGTTTCTCAAGAAGAATGTGCAATCTCATTTGTATTCTTGGCAGTTTAGTCGGACTAATTTTGCTTTTATTAAACTCTCTCATGCACAGAGAAAAGAAAACAAGTAGAATAATGTTTCAATAAGAGTTTATCAGCACAAAGACCAAAAGCATGGCAGCACTTGACTGATAGACTTCTCCAGTGGATCTGGGGTTAAATTTCTGGTTGGAACATTGAATGCTATAATTGCAATGTGCATCAAACTATTGTTTGTGTAACTTGTAACAGAGGATGTTCTCTATGATCTATCTTCTTTCTGAGCCTACTCACCTCAAGACAGTGAACTGCAGGTGGAAGAAAAGTTTCAGAACAAACTCAAAATCCCCAAGCCAAAGAAAGTGGGGCCCAGAGAGGAGTTAGCATTATTAGTTTCCAGCAGGGTTGGTATCATGCCCATTTGCATATAGGTACAAAGTTAGTACTAATGATACAGGGAAAAAGGGCACTGTCATTTCCACTATGGTCAAAGAAAGGGTCATTCCTGTGTGGTATAAGAGCTGTAAGAGCAGGCCAAATGCTTGACAAGCCCAGAGGTTATGTTTTCAGCCATTCACCATTCGTTCATGAGAGAAGCCTGAACCAGCAGGCTTCAGTACCTAAGAAATGAGGAGTTTCCCTATGGGGAGCACTTGCACACATGGGCTCTTCAGTATATGTAACCAACAAATCAATACAGAAAGCAGCTCGAAGTCATATTGAAAAGCTCCAGGGATCAGTTGCTTGGTAAGGAATCTCATTACTCATTTACTGCAGGGCTTACTCAAGACTGGCTGTTACAACAATAAACTTCAGGGTACTCTCGAAGCAGACAGATAACCTCTCCTAAAACCTCCAGGCAGGTACACAAAGATACAGTTCTCTAGCTCTGCAATGGCCCAACCCAAGCTGAAGACAAGAATAGGAAATGGGTTATCAGAAATTCAGTATTGAACCAGGATACACTCAGCAATGGCAGTTTACTGTAGACAAAAGCCTGATGCGATGGTGCAGGCTGGCACCATCATTGGGAATTGCTATGGGAACCACTGTGAAGAAGCCTACATAAAAAAGAAAATTGATAGTTAATTTTTAAAGAATACATAAAAAGAGGTTGAAATACATCAGCCAAATAATTTACCAGATCATCAGTCAACAATGAAAATGAGCCACAGAAAAAAAGATGCAGCTGTCTGCTTTTCAGTATTCTTAATTTCCATCTACAAAACACAAATATGAAAACTGTACTTCTTGGCTTTGCTTTTATAAGTTCAGACTTACTCAGTTGAATTAGACCGTGGCCTAAATCTTTTGCCTCTGACTTTCTTTCTGTTTCCTCCTATATTACCTGAAAGAAATCAAAGGATAAAGACAGACAGTAAAACAACTTGAAATTCACCTGTACTGCATTCCAAACAGTATATTCTTTGTGCTCCCCCAACTAAGGAGTCATTACCTCATTAACTTTAACCATTTAAAAGTCACAGGTCAGTCCCTCTTGCTTTACCTCAGACCAGGTAAACCTGATACTTAGGTGAACTTTCTCTACTTTGTGCTGCAACTGTGCAGAGCAAAAAACTCCTTAACTTCAGCTTTCACGTGAGAAAATCACCATACTTCAAGAAAAACTCTAAATAGTGTCTGATAAAATCACAGAAACTGGCGAGAGTGAATAGACTTCTTCCTCTTTTTCATGTTAGCTCTCACTGGAAATTAAATGTCATTTCTATGTGCCAAAGTATTGTGCAAAAAAAGGTACTTGTGCAGAGTCCCAATTGCAAGTTAATAACTGTTAGCACAATTTAAGGAGCCATGCTGCGGTCCTAAGACCAACTAAACTTCCAGCAGAGTAGCAATGGCCCAGAGGCCCACCGTAGCCAGCACACTTACCTTGCCAAGAATTACTCCTAGGCCTCCCATTTTCACAAATGTCTGAAATATGTTTTGTGTCTGGGATCCTTTCACTCCAGGAATGAGATAATCCATTTGACCTGGAACAGGAGGGCTCAAATGCAGTTATTGTTAAGAGTATTGTCTCATATCAATGTTAGCTCAGTGGCTTAGAGTGCCACATGCCCAAGGCCAGTGACAACACAGCCTAAGGTCTGTCTTTACTAGCAGAGCACCCAGGATTTCTGGTTAAACCCTGCAATTACACTTTGCCAGGTGTCCCTGCAGTGGTTTGGCATATCCGTGCTAAAACAAAACAACAGGCTTCATCACTGCTTTCTCCCATGTCTACTATGGAAACCACAAACACCAGCACACTCCAGATTTCCAACTCTGCCCCAGTTCTCAGCTGGAAGATGCTATTCCAACTATGCTCATTTCAAGGTGATTTTTCCTTACATCCCACCTGCAGGCTGCCCACTTCCTCATGCTGTTGCAGTAAAGCTCAGACTACTTCCCTCTGCCCACTGTGACAAGTCTCAGGGGCCCAGGAGTCTGCGATGAACATCGTCTCTGGTAGTCAACTGGTAGTTCCAGTGCAGGCGTAACTCTGACTTACTTTCCCCAATTTTGAATGTTTATTGTATTTTGTCAGCTAATCACTACAGTGTATTATTTTAATGCCAAACTCAAAGCCAAAACCAGTCTCTACATCTTAGTGCTTAGTGCAAACTAAATGTTTTTTTAATTCTTGTGTTCCCTCCAAGACCCAGAGATGTGTGTGGCACAGTCCAACACATGGGGTTTTGCAACAGGCTCCGTCCTGTTGAACCTACAGCTGTTGCTCAGCTGTTTTGCCATGAGATCTACCAATTCTTACCAAGAGATGAAAACAAGAGAAAATTGAAAACTGGTCAGAATGGACGGACTATTTATTACAGAGAAGTTTTGCTTAAAGGATCTGTTTATGTAGTTTTAAAGTCTGAATACTCTTGCATTTTTGAGTCTCTGCTTTTCTTGGAGGGCAGGCATCTCACAGATGCCTTTCAGTTTCCAGAAGACCCAGCTAATCACAGCCACACTGAACAAAGTCCCAGGGTTTCATTAATTCAAATTTAGTTGTAGCATGAAGGGTCTGAGAACCAACAGACCCATTAACAGATTTTTAAATAATTTTCTCTTACTAATGGTCTCTTTTCAGGTTCAGGAGTGTCTTGCTACATACTGGGTTTGCTGTTTCATAATAGCAAGAGTTATCATAAAGTTATCTCTTAATCCTTGAACATCCTAATACTAACACTTCATAGTGTTTTCCAGAATGGAGAAGGAGAGGCAGCTAATGGCCCAGTCTCCCAAGCGATGTCATCCGTATCTGCACACAAAGCAAATCAAAACCAGCTTGAAAGATAGGAAATAGTACTTTGGGCACTGAAATGCGGTATTTGTCAGACTTACGTTTCCAGACGTTACAGTGGCACAACATACCTCAACTGGTGGTGAGGAACAACAAAACTCTCTAGTACAGACAGACCTTAGAAGCCATTAGCATATTGGAACAAATAATAAACAGAGATGCATGAAAGAAATGAAGTATGAAAAGAAACACTGATACTGAATGAAAGAAGTGACACATTAAAGGACATTAATTTAAAAACAAACTTTTTTTCTTAACTGGTATTTGAACCTGCTTACACAAGCTATGAAAACTTGCTTCCCCAAGACTTCTTTAAAAATTTTATCCACATGAGAAAAGATTCTCAAGACAAACAGTGCATCATTAAAGATTAATGCTTGCTTCCCCCAAAAAATAATTTACCCAATAGCAAATCTAAAATGCTGAATCTAAAAATTAGAAATCAATTCATTATACATTACAGTGTTTTAATAACATATTCACTAGAACAGACTGAATGAAGCTGCATACAGGATCAAGCTTCTATACCCAAGTAGTAAATGTCACTTCACGTGTATCCCTTCCACATATTACCTTTAACTGAAATAACAACAAGAAGACAGCTTCATCAGCTACACAGTTACAGACTGCTGACTGAGACAAGAATTGAGTTATGAAGCAGCTCAGGATTGTCTACCTCTCCTACGACAAAGTGCTTCTCAAATTGTTTTAAAGTGTTAGCTGGAGATCTTCATACTTCAAAGATCTCAAACTAGGGAGGGATGATGGGCATCATGACCTATTGACCTTAACGGTTACAAATTACAAATGCTTTTCAATGAATTTTCCATTTTAAAATATTTTGGGGTTTTTAAAGTAACTACAACAATAACGGAATTAGTGAAATCAGATGAAGGGCAAAATCTAAAGCCCCCTCTTGGTTACTCATAATAGCAAGCACACAACTATAGGAAGTCTTTGTAGAATTATTTTCTAAGATAACACTTAGTATACTAGTCTAGTAAGTGGAATAAAATGCAAGCACCATCATCTTTAATGTGAGACAGCAAGAATATTGCCCAGAACTCCAGCTCAACTCAGCGAATTAATGACACGGACAAAGATATAAAACCAACATTTATATTGAACAGTTCATGTTTATATCTATTAATGAAACAAGACAGTGTTCCTTTTCTTTGATTACATGACCATGATTTAAAAAAATGTGGTTCTTTTATTCAAATTTTGTTGACCCAGCAATTATTATTACAGTCTACTTGACAATTCTCAAGCAGGGAGGTGATGAAAATTTGATTAACCAAAAATTGGTTTGCAATGGAAAACTTGTTTATCCTAGCCTAATTGTAATAATTAGCAGCTCATGGCATGTGAAAAAAATCAGTAATCAGAGCACAAAGGATGTTATTTCAAACATTCCACAAAGAAAGAAGAAAGAATCAAACCTGCTGCAAAACAATGATATGTTCTGACTAATGGAATAATGGGTGATGGAGCAGGTTGAAATCTGAAAATGCGACAGAAAAGCAGACCTCTTCTTAGAACTAGACGCAGAGTTTGTGCTGACTCCAGGAGGCATGTCGCTATAAAAAGAGTCGGCCTCTCCAGGCTTTTTTACATAATCTCCCTGGGGTATTTGTCTAAAGTATAATAAACATCGTAGAGTCAGAAAACATGACAGGCACCAGCACACACACAAATATGCACAAGTATCAGTTTAGATAGAAAGAAGCAAGGATAGCGATTCTTGAGGAATCCTGTTATTCACACAGAACAAGCCTATTAATAAATAATTCAATCATTTGAGAGAAAACTCCCACATGCTTCTGATATATGCAGAAAAGTGGGTTATGTGGTTTTGGTAAGAGAAAACAAGGAACATTTCACTGATAAACTCTGACCCAATTTTCCAAGTGAATAGTTTGTGGTTCTTGAAACATTGGATAACCAAGTTCAGACATTTCAAGTGGCTCATCACACTGGTTGCGAAAAGCATCCTCAGGTCCAGCAGAAGTACTGCAGCCTGAGCTGAATGCATGCCTGCATCAAAAGGAGTTCAGAAAAAGTGAATTCTTTTTTCCTTCCAAGGTAGATGCTTAAACATTTAATTTTTGTGATTGTTATCGGATTCAAGAACAGTAACCTCTTCAGTTCTTTAAACCTCACAAGTAGAAAAACCTCCAGTTTACTACTTTCTTGTGCAGGGGAACTAAGAGCAGTGTCAGAGGTTCTCAGCTACACCCGATTACTACAGGAGACTCAATCTGCCAAGACACACAAAAATATCGTCACACATATGTGACAACAGTTTATCCTTTTCCAGTACCAGTAGCTCAGATATCATGCATAAAACTATCTATGCATTAGAAAGTCCTAATCAAGTTATGCAGCTTTTTTTTTTGCAGATGGTGAGTTCATTGCCAGCAGAAAAACTGCCATGCAAATATTCCATATACAGTTTCATGAAGCTGAAAAATCCTCCCTAGTACAAGTAGCTACTTTGGAAGTTGTCTATATCACAATACCAGCAACTTAATTATCTATTCAGCCTTGTACTTCCCAAGGCCTTTTTGCTTCAGTCTGTCTCTATTAAGATGTACATTTATCAGAAGGTTCATTCACATTGTGTCCAACGATAGACCTGAACTGGGCTCTCTTCATTCTGTATCTGAATTTTTAATACTCTTAAAGTATTTAAAATATATAAGGCACATAAATCATTAGTGTAACAGTACTTCCACAATACTTCTCCTAACACCTCTCCAGTCTCAACTCTTTTCCCATCCCTCGGACAGTACGCGGGTGTGTTCGGAGTTGACTCAGTGTGGGCAGCTCTGTTCCCCAAGTTTCTTCCAGCAAACTGCTCTCTTGCTACTCCATCAGAAATAACTTCTCCTGTATAGCTGTGCCTTTTAAGCCACACTACGCAAGCTGACAGAGTCCTTGCTACTCAGTTTGTTTGTTTGCGTTTTTTTGTTTTTTGTTTTTTGTTTTTTTTTTAATGTTCAGTTACTCATTTCAGTTGCTTGGTAGTACCAAGCATCATTCTGCATGTAATGCTCAAAAATACCTCAATGGCTTGTTTTCATGTTTATTTAAGGAGTAATCATAAACAGTTTTTTTGGGTTTTGTTTTTTTTTTTTTTAAAGGACACTGGACACTCTGATGGATGTCTGATTTTTGCATTTAGGGAGCCCTCCTTGTACACATGCAAAAATACTCTATTTAGAAGTCAGCCTACAGAACTTCATTTTCTGCATGAAGTAGATTTAATCATTAATTATGTCCACCATCTTTAAAATGATGGAGCCCTCCATCACCTTTAAAATCCACAGCTTACGCTGGCTGCCTCTCTGTCCATTCCCACTGACCACATAGTTACAGCTCTCTGTCCAAATACTAATTTCTGGAGAAGAGGGAATTTGAAAAAGTTATACTCTCTACTATTTGAATGTGAACACACATGGGGTGTTCTCTTTCTATCTTCTAAGGTTTTGGCTGCTCTGTTCTCAGCCAACTTGGAAACATCCACAGTAAAATAACTTGATGGGCATGCTACAGACACACTGCATACCACTAAGCAGCACCAAACCCTGAAATTCTGGCTTCCTTGTGCTAAGTGACATTTCCTACCCACCAACCATAACACTTGACTTCAATTATTTTGCCTTTTCCTGTTACTGTTCCTGCCACCTATGACCTCGTAGTATACAACCAGCTCTTGACAGTGCTTTTCTGCTTTTTGCAAACATTTTGTTGAGGCCTACAGAGGCTGTGGAAATTGAGAACAAGTATGATTAGTGGCAGCAAACAAAGCAGCAGCTTGACCAGGAGGTGGTGATACAGGCAGAAAAACGGGCAATTCAAGAAACCCTCTTATCTGTGGGGGACTGGGAGAGGAAGGAGCCAACTGCTTTTCCCAGAAGACTCATCTGCCAGGCAGATGACTCATCAAAGGGAGGTGGTCTTCCAGGAGCCAAGCCCAATTCACTAGGATTGGGTTTGGCCACAAACCTGAAATGGTAAAAGCTCAGCCCTGTGCTGAAGACTTCTGCTTTAAATCGATTGAGCAGGAAGATGGGAAAGAATGGGTTCTTCATTCACACAGGAATTTAACTGCATTGTATTTTTAACTGCAAAGAAATTCCAGGAATGAATTTGTCTGAAAAGGCTCCTGAACACCATGTTAATATTAATTCAGTTCTCAGCCTCCCGAGAACACTTCCATCTCTAATAGTCTCTCTTATTGGAAATATTGTCCTGTTTTCCTAAATAAAACAGGCTATCTCAGAAGGGAATTATTTTTGCTAGAGTCCAGTGAAACCAGGATTTCAAGCAAAGCATTTATAGAATAAATATCCATTTCTAATATTCTTTAAAATTTGGTAATTCATTGCTATATTTTCTTTATAGCATCTAAAAAAAATGAGCAAGAAAGAAGAAAATCTATTTTCAGAGCTTTCTAAGATACATTCCATTACTTTTAACACATACCTCTGTCTTCTGTAGTTTCTTTCCATAAAAAGGGAAGAGAAAGAAAGAAAGATTATTATGCAGGTATACATGACCAATAAGAGAAAAAAAAAATGTGAGGAGAAAAGGAATGTATGCAGAATTAGATTTTTACTCAAAATATTTCTGCAGAAAACACTTCTGGAATAAACATACTTATAAACATAATATATCAGAATAAACAAAAAAAATATATTCATGTTGATGGCTAAAGTCTGTGCAGAATTGGAGATGCAGTTCATGATGAACTAGTGAAAGGTGTACTCTTGCCCTCCTTCTCCAAATCTAATACTACTGGCTAGATGTGATCTCAAAATGAGCCCTTAACTTTTGGAGCTGTACTTAAAATAGAAGTCCAGATTTTCAGATACTGATAGAAGCTGAGGGTGATACACCAAGATGGCAATAAACTACCTTTTTACTAGCCTAATTTTCATCTTTTTTCCAAATGCCTCTTTCCTTACATATTTCTGAGCTGCCTCAGCTACCTCGGTCTAACAAACCAGCAGGGGATATGCCAGCTCATTACGGCCAACTGTGAGCTGTGTCCCAGCTACAGCACTGTCTGCAGCTGAACCTGCCCTGTCCTTGGAGCACACCAAGAACCTGTGGAGGAAGGACTTCAAGAGACAGTCTCACCCAAACAAAAGTGACAAAGTAACTTACTTGAATTTTTTTTTAATACATGTGAAAAACCTAAACCCCTCTCTTTTTAGAAGAAATTCACAGAAGGAGAAAAACTGAAAAAGATCAGTCAGGATAAAATAATTCACTTTGCCTGGAACAGTGATAGCTCTACACTAGGAGAGAACTTGCATCTGATTTGCAAATACGGATCTCTTTCTTACTGAAAAATGTGCCTGAACTAATTTCAGGTTAAACTGACTGAATATAAACATCTGTTTAAGGAAGCCTATGGTTAACTGCTTTACTGATTGAACACTGATCTTGCTGTATTTACTTTGTCGTTAAGATTTATAATTGAATCAGACTGTATTCATGTTTTTCCTTTGTCAGATACAGTAAATTCATAATCTAATCATCTACAAAAAAAGAAAAGAAACAGCTAAATAAGAAGTAAATTTCACACTTGGACCAAACTCTCCAAAACCACATACCTATTTACAAATTTCTTGAAAAATGCTAATACTCTAAAAATATCACTGTGTAAATGTTTGGATTTTTTAGATTATGTTTGAACTGTTCTTTTCATAATATGATCAGCTATCAGATGAAATAAACATATTTTTAAACTGTATTAAGAAGAACATAATTTACTTACTTGTAACCCCAACCAGTTATTCCTAAAACGAGAGCCAACACTAAAATGGTGCCAGCAATAGCTCCTATTATTATATTTGTGCTAACAACACCTGGAAACACAAGAAAGGGAAAAAATATACAGGGTTTTAGGAGAAAAAAATACACAAAACCAGTAAATATACTGTCTTTCAAAAACCTGCTTGGACACCTAGTACAAGACTGCTTAATTGTAACCAGTAATAGGATCTTCAAGTATAGCATGGACATAAAAAGACCATTTGTAAATCAAACTTTGGCTTCTGTGTCCACTTCCTTAACTGAACACTTGATACATGGGAAAGTTTTGACATAGAATCACAGAATCATTCAGGTTGGAAGAGACCCTTGGGATCATCGAGTCCCACCATCTGCCCTACTCTACAAGTTCTCCCCTACACCATATCCCTCAACACCACATCCAATCTACTCTTAAACACAGTCAGGGATGGTGACTCCACCACTTCCCTGGGCAGCCCATTCCAGTGCCTGACCACTCCTTCTGTGAAGAATTTTTTCCTGATGTCCAGCCTAAACCTACCCTGCTGCAGCTTGCAGCCATTCCTTCTCGTTCTACCGCTAGTTGCCCTTGAGAAGAGACCAACAACAACCTCTCTACAATGTCCTTTCAAGTAGTTGTAGAGAGTGATGAGGTCTCCCCTTAGCCTCCTCTTCTGCAAACTAAACAGTCCCAGCTCCCTCAATCGTTCCTCGTAAGATTTATTCTTGAGGCCTTTCACCAGTTTCGTTGCCCTCCTCTGTACTTGCTCCAGCACCTCGATATCTCTCTTGTGTTGAGATGCCCAGAATTGGACACAATACCCAAGGTGTGGCCTCACCACTGCTGAGTCCAGGGGGACAATCCCCTCCCTACTTCTGCATGTTTGTCAATATAATGTTATCAATATTGAAGTACTGTAGCTTCCATCCTTATAACCTGCCTGGCAAATGCCTGCCTGCATTGGAATAAAAGTGACTATTTGTTTGGTTTTCCTCAAATCCTTCCTATAGCTGAATAAACTAACTAAAAGAGACATTCTGGAAGATGGCAAAACTGTCCTCCCACAATGATTCATAATGAAAAAAAATTACATTCTGATTTTTCCACAGTATATCTTTCTCTTGCATGCAAGCATAAATTTTCACTCAAAAGATGTAAAAGCCTAAAATTTGTATGCCAACATTCTCCATACTGGTCATGTAATAAAAAATTTACTTAAATAAAAACCAATCATGTAAGCAACACTACCCCTCTAGCAAGATATGAAAAGCCCCAGTAACTCTTTGCTCCTAATCTATCAATACACTTTATAAGGTCGCTCAGATGATTGGGACAAGCAAGGTACAACTGACACACTGATATCAGTCCCGAGAGGTGAGCTGAGTGCCTGTAAGTGGCATCGCTTGCATCCAGCCCCAGGTCTGACACCTCATCCACAGACAAGAAGTGCTTCTGCTGTGGGAACAAGGCTCCTAACAGTGCATTGTGCTATACGGTGACCGCAAGAGTAGGAAACCTAGTTTTACTTAATGAACCTTCCCCAAATCCAAGCTTTTCCAGTTACTGGTAAAAATTATAACATACCTTTATTGATGGCATCTTTATCAAAAAATATATCATCTTTGATGCGAGAACTGCAGTCATCTCCTCCCCAGAATCGGTCACAGACACACTTTATTTCATTGCTACAAACCTGCAGCCAAAAGTATAGCTCAGTATAAAATTGTGAAATTAATCTATTCCCCTCATTAATACCTACAGTATAGATACTGTCATATAAGCACTGATTTTGACTGCCTGCAAAATTTTGTAAAACACTTGAAATATACACTGATTTAAAACTGATATATTAGGTATACATGTATTAAAAGTATTACTATGCTCTCAGTTCATAAAACCTTTATATTCTCCAGTGTGTTTCCTGAGAAAGTATCAATCAAGTTAGCAGAAGTGATAGCAAAAAAATTGAATGATAATTTTTTTCTAAAAGTAATACACACTCCTTAACTGCTATGCATTATGTTTACTTATGTGCCTCTTCTCCCTTTGTTCCTCCTGAGGAACAAAAGCTTCCTCAGTATAAAAACTTCTAGAGTCATGCTGCTGGCTTCCTGAAAGGTCTAGCTACTACACTACACATCACCAGGTACTCAGCAACAACAGAAAAAAGGATTAAAGAGTACAGGAACATACACCGTGTCCTGAACAAATTTGAGTATCTGTGGTGCCTGGGCAGGTACTGAAGTTGAAGGCCTCTGCAGGGAGGCAACGATGCTCAAGGCACACCATGTTTGGCCCACACGGTGTCCCATTCTCCACATATCCCAGGTCCGTCTCCTCATCGAGCTTCACATGGCCACCACTGCAAGACAATCAAGAGAATCACTGCGACTTGTGCTGTGATTAGATGGGATTGCTTGAGAAACTGGGCTCTGGTCTGCTACCTTCATTTTGGTCTGCATTATAAAATGCCCAGAACTAGGAAAGAGCAAGTATGGTTTATTAATCTCACTGGCACCAATGTGAAACAAACCAAAACATAGTATTAACTACATCAAACAGATGTAATGGTGAAAACTAAGACCATTCTTCCTGTCTAAGAGCTTGTGTTGGATAAAACACTGAGTTTATTTGTGTAGGACTTTGTTTCATCTTACAGTTGTGTGAAGCTATGAGAACACACCAGGTCTATAACTGGGATTCAGCTAACATGTGGCAATGTATTAAGCTGCCAGTTAGGTTTGGCAATGCAGGCAATGCAAGTATTTTGAGTCCATTAAGTACTTCACACACATTAAAGAATGTAAAATCAAGGGGCCAAAGAAGAGCATTATGCCTCCACAGGGAAAAATAACTATGACACAGAGGGGACTGCAAAGCAAGTGTGCTCTCCCCAACCCCCTAGTCAATTTCTTGATTCTTGAAGATTGAGCTAGAATAATGCTTATGCATTAATAGGGGAAAAAAATTAATGGAAACAGTTGGTCTCCACTGAGGAATGAGAAAGCTACTTGCTTTTCTATGTGAGATGGATATTGACTGTCTCTATTTTGTTTTCAGGATTTCCAATTACCTGCAATTGTAAACTTTTCCAAACTGCAAGACTGATGATGTGATTTCACCATCAAGTTCTCCAAGTCTGGGCACACTGGATATATTGGAGCACAGAAGGTATCCACAAAGCACATCCCTGCATGGACAGAATAAACAGATACTCACAGAAAAGAAAATTCAGTGAAAATGGATGAACAAAAAAACGTAGATTTCTTCACTAGCTTTTTAACATGCTTCTTATTCCTCGTTTTTCTCCCACTGACAGTAACTCCCATATATAATGTCTTGTTTCCTAAGAAAATTATTCTCCTCAGAGCTTTGACTGGGAAAAGTATCAAAAATGCTCTGAGTAATAGCAATCAGGGAGCTGTCAAGAACAAGCAACATCAAACTGATTTAATATCTTAGTAAGATAAAGTAATTGGATCATGGAGGAGAGGCAGTAGATACTGGCCTTAAACAAACTCTCACATGACACATATGTAAAGGATCTAGAGACAACAAGTTGAATTCAGCTGTTAAAGAGACTTTACAACTCCCTCGCCTGTCGATAGGATGAGGGGCAAAGGTTTCAAGCTGGAGAAGAGCAGATTTAGATTGGATATTAGGAATATGTCCTTTACTATGAGGGTGGCGGACCATTGGAACAGGTTGCCCAGGGAGGTGGTTGAGGCCCCTTCCTGCAGATATTCAAGGTGAGGGGTTCAACAAGGCCCTGGGCAACCTGGTCTAGGTGAGGGTGTCCCAGCTGACTGCGGGGAAGTTGGACTAGATGAAGGTCCCCCCCGGCCTGGACCATTCTATGATTCTATGTGTGGAGTCTTGTGCACTGTCTGCCTTCTCTCATATTACTGAATATTTTTACTCATTAATTTGTAATGGAACAAAACTAAGGTTATAAAATCTGCACAGAAAAGTAAGAAGAGACATTAGTTCACCTGTAGGCAGGACTAGAATTTTATTGGATTTAACAGAAGGGAGAACTCATCTGAAAAACCATGACACAGTTTGATAAGGACAGGCAAAAGGTTCAGAAATAGACAGAAATAACCCACTGCTTAAATAAAGAATGTGAAAAGTTGGTTTAGACAGCAACTTGCAGGAAAAGATGTGGAAAGTCACAATATGATGAAAACTAACACAACTTAGCAATGCGATGGCACAGACAGCATAAAAGGTGAACACCACCACTGAGATGTGAAACCACAGGCTGCTCTCCTCTGCACTGCTAAACCTCACCAAGAGTACTCAGACCAGTTTTGGTCCAAGAGCTCCCAAAGTTCAGATCTTTGTCAGAGATCATTGCCTCTTGACATTCTGCTTCCTCCAGAACTTTCTGCACTAAGATCTGCAGAAGATCAGAAGTCTGATCAATACAGAAGCTTTTTTAGTCTCTTCATGCCAGCTAAATAACCTATCCAGAAATTAAAAAAACCCAAACTCTCTTACCAGCTGTTTTCTGAATGGATCAACTTACTGTTTATTGCACTGTATCCAAGAGTCCTTATCTCTTCCACAGTTGCCTTTCTCAGTCCCTTCAATATTCAGCTTCTCATAGCAATACCTGTCAGCAGCTGTCACTTCTAAAAACAGAAACAAATCTCTTCTAAGATGATGAAGACTTTGAAAAGCCAGGTCCTGGGAAATGGGGACGCACAATCAAAGCAAGCAGAGCTTTCTGGTCTGTGAACTACAATCACACTATCTGCAAGTGGCCTGTGAAACTCCGCACAATGTTCTCAATCAAAAGTTTTATGTTGGCACAAGACTATTTTAAAATTTTGTTCAGATTGACCAGGGTTTACTGGTCCAAAATGCCCAGAAGCCACTGAAATAGAACAATAAATACAAATACAGGTTCCCTAGGTGGTTATTAATGAGAATTTAAACCTAAGACTTCAGAATAATCACCAGTAAGTCAATCAACACTAGGTAAAGAGCTGGAAAAGAGGATGGAAGGACAAAATGGGTGGATGGATGGGGGGGGTGTTGAGGTGGAAGAGGGAGGGACATACATTCCAAGCTGTTTTTAATGGTTCTGAGTATGTCTCTTCCATAATTTTTATTAGCCAAGGTAACCTTTCAAACCATGTGAATGACAACCAACTTTGAAACAATCACATTCACTCACTTTCACCCCAGACATATTTACACTGCCGGTCCCTGGTTTTACACCTTCCTCCAAAACAAATACCCTAGAAAGAAAGAAACAATACAGTAAAAGTTTCAAATAACTCAGATAACTAATATGTGATTCTACTTTCTATTCATTTAAATGCTTAGCTTTAAAATATGACTAGCACCCAAAACTCAGGAACGCCAGCAGAACTGTCCCCAGTGCCTTCCAAAGATCTTAAACCAAAATCTATAAAATGCAATCTATAAAAGCTGAAAAAATGTAAAACAAATTGATGTGCTAATTACCTGCTTGTTATCACATGAATATCCATCCATTTTATGAATATTGGGAGAACACTTTAGAAAGAGAAAGTAATTAATAGACCATAGATCAGACAAGCATGGAAGCAAAGCATACAACAAACGTCATAGGGAAAATTGTTTCAGTATTATGCTTGGGTTTTAGCATCAGCAATTTTAATACAATTTTTATACACCTTACTATACACAAAATGGTAACATTCATAGTGACTGAGAGACTACAGGTGCTTTTTCATCTCCTAAATAGAGGATATAAAAATCACCTGACTGGAATTTCCTGTGCAGTTCTCTGCAATATCACAATCATTCACTGCTTCTCGGCACAAAACTCCTTTAGGTTCAAACTGAAAAAAAAAGAACAGAAAACTAGTGTCTTGATTTCTCCCTATCTTGCCTTAAATGTAAACCTTTATAAGAGTTTAAACTAAAATAACACCGGGAATTTTTCACTTGCTGATTGAAGGGGGAAGACTTTCCTTTCCTGCTGTGGACATCACACCTGCCAAGCCACTGGCCATTTACTGGTGTAAGTGGTACCACTTTCTGAGACTTCTCCTCCCGAGTGCCTTAAGTGTGGGGCTGAGCAGGATATGTGCTCTCCTGGGACCCAGGACCTCTGGCCTTTATCAAACCAGTACTGCAGTGGCTTGCAGCATTATCTTGACTGGGTCATTGTGCCTTTTTGTGACTATTTAACTGTTCTTTATGAAACAGGGAGAGTGATCCTGATTTCCTTGATAGGGATGAAGAACAGTGCAAAGCTCTGCGTATAAATACTATGGTTATTAGAATGCTCTACTGCAGAACAACAACTATTAATAAATGTACTGAATTCTGTACAGTTTGGCACCACTTTCTATGTGACCAGATATTTAACAACAAAACCCATATGTATCAGTGACCTAACAAGGCATTTTGGTTAAAGACTTCTGAGCTAACCCTCAAGATCCATGAAAGCAGGAAAACATCCCCTTATTGGCAATCACTAGTGCAGGCCCCTTATTTTCCCTGATAGGTTTCTTAAGTTTCTGATACCTAGTTCATTTTGCAGCTCTGTGGTTAGTTTTTTTCCTGGATCTGCATGCATATACAGGGGTTTTTTAGGGGACAACTGCTAACTCCACAGCTGGTGTGAATGGGCACAATCAGTGGAAAAGCTAGACTCTGGTACTTTCTCAGCCTTCAGCTTCGCTTTTTCCTATCAGGCTCTGCAAAAATGCAGATGGACAGGAATATTATCAGAGTACAGGATGCTGGGATGTACACTCACCATGTTCTGTTTGCAGTCCTACCTTCATTCACTTAGGGTACTACAGGAGAAGGCAACCCCAAGTTTGGGAACTGTCTTTTGAGTTATCCTGATTAACATATCCTAGGGACATGTTTTGCAAAATTCTGTCTTTCTCTTCATTGGTTCACCCTCACCGCTTTTTATATAGATAAACCCTTGTCTCATTTGCAAAAATAATGTAGGTACTCAGAAGCTTACTTTTTTTTTCTGATGTCTTTAATATGGTGCCTATGTAACTTGGATACTTTTAACATTAGGATGAGCACAATGACAAGAATGTGGTCCACAGTTACTACTTATGTTCCTCCTTAGGAAATGAAACCCTCAGATGCCCACAGATAATGCCCATAGCACACCACAGTTTTAATAACATTAATAATAATTATCATTAATACTAAATGAGTGTGAACAACTATTTGAAGTCATATTTAGCTGGGCTCCCTTACAGCCAAGATCTGGCTAAACTCCTTTTACTATTTACTGTTGTATCAGGAAGATCACCTTATAGTATAACATACTTACTCTGTTTACTCAATGGGATTTCAGTCAGTCCAAACATAAGGAGACATAAGGCAGAGCTAACTGAATCTGAAGTCGGGTGTCTTAGACAAACACTTCTGAAAAATTCTGCTGGCTGCATTGTTTTGGGTTTGTTTTGTTGGGTTTTTTTTTTTTGCTATAGCCTTCTCTCAGGCCCTCTGTGGTATGATTTTCCCATTCAGTCTCATGAAGCGAATCCAGAGGAACACATAGGGCATTAGGAGCAACACACGGGTAAGGATGTGTGTATTTAAACCAGGATATCTAATGAAACCTTGTGCAACTTCAAACTCTTTCAAACTTGTCTGAAAATGAAAAGCTTCAATTCCCCTCTGCATTTGATCACAGTCCCTGCTTCAAGAAGCAAAGTCTAAAAGACAGAGAGTAGCCCCAGATGAACCAGTTTTCAGCCAATTTTAAAAGGTAAAAAGGTTTCAGAGAAATAATCACAAGGTCTGCAAGGAAAAAGACATGTGCTACAGTGCCTGCAGCCACCTGGATGCGCTCTTGCCAGGATGCTGCAGTGGAGGTCTTACCCGGCACTTCCGACAGCAAAGCCCGTTGCTGCACTGGGAGCCTGCCGTCAGGGTGCAAGTATTGCAGCACTCTCCTCCTTCACTGGCACACTCCTGAGGAACACACACACTTATAACAGAATACATGGGAAAAGCAGATAGGCCCCAAGCTCTCTTATTACTTCTCAGCTTAGCACACTACTCGAACAAATTTTTAACCAGGCTTTTAGGCACTTGGAGGAAGAAAAAGGCATTGGCTGCAGACCATGAAGTTCCTGTTGCCTACACGATATAGGAAGTAATTTTTCTAACTTCACATTGACAATCATTAAATACTGACATTTTAATGCTGACTAGTCATGTTCCCATTCAGGAAAATACTTTATTTGACGTCTTTTAAGGCCTGATTCTGCACAGGTAGATTACACTATTAATCTCCAGAATTTATGTGGTGATAAAATAAAAAAGCTGTGGTACACTGCGCTAAGCATTATGGAAAAAAGTAAGAAATGACAAATCCTTTGACGCAGAACCTTAACCTTGCTTCTCTTCCTCCACTTAATCTCAACGGCAGTGATCGGAAGCACCCACATGGTGTTAAACATGCTGGAAAAAGTAAAAATGATTAATCCTTTGCTACAGGACATTGCGTGTATTCCTCCAATTAATGCTAATGGCAGCAATGGGCAGCACCATCTCCAGGAGAATCTAGTTGCTAATTTAAAGTACAATTTAATTTAAGTAGCACTTACTGCTATCGTCCCACAGTCACATTCTTCTCCATCTTCCACAAAGCCATTGCCACATTCTGGAGGATCCAAAAGCTGCAGGGCAAAATCAAAAATCAGCAGGGAAAAATCAGAAATCAAAGGACAAGTCTCTCCTAAGGGAATAATTCTCATATTTACTCTGTACAACATATTTTTTTAGCTGGTTCTCCAAAGGCATTAACCAAAAACAGCTACCTACAAGTCAGGGAGAAGCAGACTAGAAACAACACAAACAAAATGTGTAGAGAACTAACAATGCTGTGAACAAATTCAGCAATATTGCCAGGTCCATAGTGTTTTCAGTGTATGACTACCATTTTTACAGCAGAGGCAGTCTGAGTAAAAGCCACAATGAAAACCAAAAAGTATGACAACAAAAGAAAAAAAATTAATTATTGCCACAGAGTTTGCAATTGCTGTTGTTCTAGGATTCAACTGATGAGAGCTGTGTCCCAAGACAAAGCCTAAAGGATTCCTTCCGAAGGAATAGCCATAAAAAAAAAATTGTCCCTTGGGAGCACATGACTCAGAAATGCAGGGAGAGGTGGGATTTCTTTATCAGTTTTTGTTGAAGTCATATGCTTTTCCCTGCCCTTTTTCTCTACCACAGCTGGAACTTCCATTAGTTTCCCATAAGCATGTGCACACAGGCTGATGAGAAAGTACAGTTAGTGAGGCTTCAAACGTCTAAATCTGTACATCTGTAGTAGTACTTTCCCAGGGGCAAGATTTTTATCAGTTTTTACATAGGACACATGCTATGGAAATGGACATTTACACCCTGTTCTTTGCAGTTTCATTGTTTGCAGTTTCCTAAAATTTCTAAAGGTAATTCTTCAAAAAGGAAGTAAAAAGTTTTTTCCCTTTGGGCATCAGAGAAGCTTTTTTACATAAATGAGAAGGCATATAACACTGTCACCAAGACTAAAATTTTGCATATTGTCCTGGGTTCTCCAATTGAGCTACGATTGTTCCAGAAGCGACTGCTTATAAGCCACCTGCACTAGTACATTGCTTGTGGTATACAGTGTGTTTCTCCGGCTGCTGCCTTTCTGTCAGTAACTCACACGATGAAGCATCACCTTGTGTACTTCACTGTGCCACAAACCAGCCTGAGGCTTGTGGCATGGGCTGATATGTTATTATTAGCTCCCTCTATTGAAATGGAAATTTGACTGCAGCATGTATGTACAATAGAGTATGTAGAATTCAACATATCTTTTAGAATTATTAAAGAGTTGTTAAAACAGCTCATTTCCGACATATTGTGACAGACAACTTCTTCAGTATCTCTAGGTGTGCACTGCACAATACAGACAAGTAAATGGCAGTAACAGAGGGTCCTGCTTTAAAACATTAGGCCAATTAGTTGCAGTACATGGGGACAGCTAAATATGGAAGAAATATGAAAAGCAAATTAGATAACCTTTCCCCTAAAGTCATATAATTCATCCATCCATTTGAAAAGAACATATACTCCACCTGCTCCAGCAGTCATCAACGCAGTTTTCGGCATCACAGCTGATCTTAAAGTGGAGCACTGTTGAATACTGCACCTTGTCACATAAGTTTTCCTTTATCTCATATTTCTCAAAAAGTAAGGTTGTGTTTCACTTCTCTTGCTAGGAAACACATCTCTTTACAGTCTTGCAAATTAGACAGACATCCATTGACAATAACTTTAAACCAACCCAAACAACAACACATAAAGGAGTCTATAAATCACTCTGGCTTCCACATCTAACTTCACATTTCTGCATGCCATTAGAAAAAATCATAAATGCTTCCAATCTAAATTGAGATGAGAGTAATAGCTTTTTATCAAGTGACAGATGTGTATATGAACATAATCACTAAAGTAAGCCCAAGTAAGACACATTACACTATGGAAACAATTCACTCAGCCAAGAAATAAAACCACCAATTTTTCTCTCCATCCTTAATGAGATGAGAAAAAGCAAATTTCTAAAATACAGCTGCATTTTAAATAATAAGAAATCTTGTATCTTATTAACAAAATTATAGTGCTTTCTCTTCACTTTTAATAATACATTCTTCCACGAAAAGAAGACTTTCAAGAGATAAGAAGACAGCTTACAGAGATTTGATAACTTATCTAACACTTATTAACGTTCTGTGGTTGTTAGAATGTGCATTTTTTCGCAACCACTCCAGGAGGAACATGAAACACTACAGAATTTACTTTCTCTTTTACACCTTGGTCACCTCAGCTATCTTTTCTCCACTTGGGCTGTCTTTCCTTTGCTTGCTGAAAGACTCAGCCACTAAACCAATAACATTAATTAGAAGAGTCAAGATAATTATCCTGGTTACTGTACATTTTAACATGTACTTCATGTACTTCAGTACATGAAGGAGGAATATACTGAAATCCTGCTGGAAATGCTCCACTGTAGACATGCTTGCATCTTGGGTGGAGTTTCTTTAGTCTTGCTTTGTATTTATCTCATTTAATGTCTGAGTTAATAGTTTCATACTCTTCACATGAATATACCTGTTTAGCAGGCCAAAACTGAGACAAAAGAAGCAAAGAAAAGGCAAATACTATCTCAATAGATATTCCCCATTTCTCCTGATTTCCAAGACTCATGCAGCATCACAGCTGCTTGCAGCTTCTGGTGCCTGCAAAGCTACTAGGTAGCATGGCAGTGGCTCCCTGCAGAGGCTCCAAGAGCTATGTCTTCATCTTGGGACAGACATGAAATAAAAGCTTAATAAAATCTTATTTCAACTTCCAGAGATATGTACCAAAAGGTATCAGTTCAATGTAAATTTGAATTCAAGCTGTGCAAAAATTTTACGAAGCCACTTGAAACCTCAGCAAATAATTTCAGCAACATACTGTATTTATGATATTCAGAACAAATTATGTGAGGTAAAGTTCTAGATCAAAGCCTGCAGGAACTCTGGACATGAAACCACTTATTAAAATGTATTTAAATATAATTTCCAAACTACTATGAACTAAAATCAGCTACTATCACTCATATTTCAGCAGAAAACTTAGAACCTAGAGAGAACCAGAAATACCAAAATTAAAGTGTTTCTTTTCTCTAACATTATTGTTGTCAATCTGTTTTATCAAAACCAGAAATTAAATAGAAACAGTACTCAGTAATAAGGTAATGCTTACTTTGTTTGGTTTATTGAAGAGGCAGGCTCCACCTCCATTGTTTAAAAATTCATGATATTCTTCAATATCACATTTGGAGAACTTGCTTGGAAGATAATACCTGTACAGAATAAAGGTAGCAGGATTACTTTCTATAGTGCTTTTTAAACTATATTTTCTTTTTTCGAAATAAGAGAACTATAATGTTATACTTTAGAAAAAGTACAAAAACACACTGTTCATAATCAAAGTGACAATTTGCTTATAATGCTAATTTGTAAATTATTTCAGTAAATGAGAAAGAACTTGGAAAGTGAGAGATCTAAAATGTCACTAAGTTATTTCATGCCAAATACCACAAATCTCGTTAGACAGTGTGTAGTTCTCACAAATATGGCCTGTTGCACTGACTTACTTCATTTCAGAAATACATTTATTTCTTCCTGCACATACCACAGGAGACAAAGATTGCTCATTGTGCATTTCCCAAAGTAGCTTTGGTGATCTTTATATTAGGTCCTTAGTCTGCTTCAAGCAGATTTTGGAGTCTCAAGGACTTCCCTGTATCTGTTGATCACTGGATAAAAAATTATTAGCAGAAATGCTACACCAAATAATCCCACATTGCCAGGTGTGATGATCCATAATTGGTCTTTGCCAACTCTAGTATTTATGATTTAGGTCTAAAGACTACAGAAAATGTAGGATTCACCATAATTCTTCACGAAGCTATGTAAATACAAGCTTTTTTTGTGTACCTAACTATATGAAAGGTTTGGATTTCAGATAAAGAATTTAAAGACATTAAGAAATCACTTTTACAGGAATCAAGAATGCTTCTCAGATTGGCTTTTTAACATAGAAAAAAAATCAGAAAAATCTGACCTGGTATATTTTTAGGTAGACAAGGTGAAAAAGGCACACATTCACATTTCCAAAAAGATTTCAATAAAATATGCTTTTTTGTTCAAAATTCTTCTGACCACAAAGCTATTGTGAAAAATCAGTCTGAAATTAAAGAGCTCTGTCTATATCTAAAACTAGACTATAGTTTGAATCATATACATGACAAAAGACAGGTCTCTACTATGAAGAATTAAGTTCTGAATACACACTTGAGAAAGCATCTAATTTAACCTAGCAGCAAAAATTTGGTGATTCACTAGTCTTTAAATAAAATCTCTCCGGTGACATTACCTGTGGGTGTAAACGTACTCAACCTTCAATGGGAGCAGCTTTTCTAAGACTACCACACAAAATGGAGGATAAAAAATGACAGATATAGATGAAAGATTCCAGCAGAAACACTGAAAATGAGACATACTTAAGCAATTTGACAATAATATTTCAAGAATTAGGATGTGTCACTGTTTGTCCCCACAACTCAACAGCAAACTTGCAGGAGAAAAGAAGCTAAGCAAGCTTCTGCTTCTTTGCAATGACCTGGCTGGGCTGTTGAGCGCTGTGCCTTCTGAGTTAAATCAGCAGTACACCAAAAATCTTCACAGATTGTCTCATCAAAACATTCTCACATTTCTTTGAAAGTGTCTTTGCTATGTACATTGTACAGCTAATACCTTACTTTCTGAGAAATTATTCACAGAAAATATTCTGCTGAACTACAAAAGGCGAACATTTTCACACCTTACATTTATATCACTGTATGAAGGACACAACTTTCCTCTAGTGAAATGCCTTACCCCGTGTCTCCCATTATGCATCCAGACCATGTGTCCTCACACTTACATTCACCTGACAACAACAACAACAACAAAATTACATCTTGAATCTTGGGAGTCCAAAATAATACACTTCTTATCAGAAAATTCACACTGTGAATTCCATTCACATTTAAATACAAGTTGTAAAGGAAAATTTGCTGGTTTATCGCATGCCTTGGTTTAAACGTGCATGTCAACAAATTTTCTTTCAAAAACTATTCATGATTGTATGCAATCCTGAAATTTGAAAACATGTCTTGTTTTTCTTTCCTTCTCTTAAAATGAAGTGCCTTCTCCTGTGTCATGGTATTTGATGTCCAAATTTTCAGAGTAAAAAAAAAAAACCTAACCGTATTAATGCTTCTACTAATTTTTTAGTTCGCTTCCACTACTATATTAATGTGACTGGGGAAATCTTCATTTGAAAAAAAAAACAACCAAACCCAAACACTAATTCAAACAAAAATGCATGATATGGACTGTAAACACAAGCCAACATAGCAGGATCCAGAGGCTTCTTCCTCTTCTCTCCATCCCTTCCCTACCTGCCTCCCTCCCCCAGGTGATTCCCTGGTAGGCAGAGGGGAGACCTCCCTCTTGCCCTGCCAGGCTGTCTGGGACTGCTTTACTCTGGTCTCAGCCCTTTGCTCTCAGAACCATGACTTGTGTCCATTTCTGCACATATGCTTTGCACATATACTTTTGTCTTTCTCTTATCATCTTTCTCTGTTACCCAGCAGAGAGACACTGATAAGATCCTCCACTTCTTAAGATTTTCACTTGAGACAGAGTAAAAAGTAAACAACTTTACCACTTATAAGTTTTCTTCTGTCTGAGAAAATGCCAATGTTTTGGGCCAAAGTCTGTGCCAGGGTAACTGCCATTAAGTCTGGCTTTCCAAACTGAAAGAAACATGCAAGGTAGGAAGAGTAATTAGTGACTTAGATGTATCTCAGATACAAGTGAAGCTTTTCTCGT
>VZTM01042817.1:0-12818 GCA_013400555.1 Jacana jacana | reverse complement strand
TTTTTTTTTTTTTTTTTTTTCCATTTGTGATACTATTAAGGACTTTTAAGTCATTAACTTAACATTCATCCTTGTCTAAAGCTATAATGCTGGTTAATCTTTTCAGACATTGTATTTGTTCACTACATCTTGACTCCCAATGTAGTAAAACTAATTGTGCTTTCTTGGCTACAATCATGTTTTCATTAGAAGTTAGGGACTTACCACTGGATTGTTATGTAAACCCAGATGTTGATTTCATGTTGAGTTCTCAGTTCCCAACTTTTCTTGGGGTTGATTTTTTATTTGCAAAAGAAAGCTTTGCTACTTAGACTGCAGCTGACAAAAATAACCAGTTTCACCTCTATGAAAACAGAGAAGTCTTTAAAGCAAGTGTAAAGAAAACGCCCTCTCACGCTCTTTTATCTTTTACATGTTTTTCTGATAGGTTGCATGTAGTTGTACACAATAATATCCTCTTCAGCTAGAACCCCATTTTGAACATGTAGCAATATTTTAATATGCTCACAGTTCACTTGATGTTCAAGTTCTTTATTGAAAATCAAGGATTACTTTTTTAATTGCTTTTGAAATGTTTACCCAGTGCAGTTCCAAAACTACTTATCTGAAAGAAGTGGATATTAAGCTCCTCTCCTATAAGCTGGAAGATAAGCTTATTTTATATTTGCTTATGAGGGATTAATGCAGTTGGTGTTTACTGAAGTTATGAAAACAAAATATATCTCCATAAAAGCATGGCATTGTATCTTCAATTTTGAACATGGAAAACTGCCATGTTTTGCAAAATGCAGTCTAAGTAGGAATTATTTCCACTCAATACTTTTTTTACAAAAATAAAAAGATGCCATGAGTCTTGTAACATAATTCATGACCAAGTCTTTCTGTCACTGTATGCGTGAAAAATCTATAATCAGATTTTAGTTAGGAAGATTGCATAAGAGTATGAAGAGGACTGCAGCTTTAACTGTGCAGAAAAACCGTACCCTGATGCTAATAGAAAACATAAGGGTCCTCCCTCTTGCATGGTGACAGTTACATCAATAGTAAGAGAAGATACATCTAATATGTGAAGGATAGTTAATTCCAGTGTCCAGATCCAAGATCTAAATTAAGGTCTTTCTGAAAGGCAGCTACTGACTTAGAGAACAACGGATTGACATCTTGCTCCAGAGCCCAGATGTCCCACCTAAGGAAAAACAGGGTTTTCTGGAGGGAAGTAACATAGGATGTCATTTAGGAGATACAGCCATTCGAATGTTGCCATAATTTATATGTACTATGAATGCAAATTGTATGATACAAAAATCTAAGGTTTAGCTAACTGAGGAAGACTACTGAATTCACACCTGTTATGAAAAAGTGCTTTCCTTGTAATGTTTCTGTTATTTTCTTCTAAAAGAATATATTATGACATTCATGATCACAGATGAAAAGAACAAAGATAAACCAATCTATTATTGCTTTTTTTTCCCCCTAAACTTGTGAAAATAGTGGTTTTCAATTATTTCATAAATTAATCCATACTTTGTTGTGAGTTCAGCCACTGGAGGACAGAATGAACAGCAAAAGGCAAGATCCACAATTAGATTGGGGTACTTACATTCTGTTTTAAATATCAAAGTACAAGAGTAGGTCTCAGTGATCTAGAAATAGTCAACTTCTTTAAGGTGCTTAAAGTTTTATTGAAAGTATATGACCAGCCACAGCTTTATGGTGTTGACCAACTCAAGACCCCATTCCCATAACATTTCCTTAATGTCCTTTTGGCTACCTGCTGGATGTTTCCAGAGCTTGTCCAGAGGATACATGCTTTAATCTGGTTTCTTTTTGGGAAAAAAAATAATATTCAATATTGAGCTGGGGAATCATCAAATACCTTGCCTAAAGAAGGCATTGGTCCTGGTCCCTGTTCTGAGCGATCTTCAAATAACCATAATATAACTAAGGCAATGAAAGAGACTCAACTCCCTAAACCTTTAATATGCCAAGTCAGAGATCTGGGTTAAAATACCTACAAATGTAACTACCTACATATATCAGAGGACAGCAACTTTGAGGTTTTTCCTACATCAGCTGTGAGTTCTTTGAGTGCTGAATTACTGCATAGAAAGCAGAGGAGACATTCTTTTTTTACTCATTTTGGGGTGAGTTTATTGATTTGCATGCCTGATCACAAAGTATATAGTTGTCAACGTTGAATTAAGGTACATTTTCTTCTAGATCATTATTAAATTCTCCTTGACAAGCAGGGGTTAGACATTTCCAGTACTCATTGCTGAGTTCGTTCACAGCTTCCTGGTTTCTGTAAATCTCATTTTCAGTGCCTGATCTTTCTTAAAACTTCATCAAGATGGCATGGATTTCTGATCTTGAAACTGTGGATTTCATTAGGCTAATCTGGTAAATCTGAGTCCAGTGTCTCCTGGGGGCAGACTTGTTTGGATGCTGAGTGGAAGACACAATATTAAAAGATTATCAGAATGATGACAGAATGGGAGAAATTAAACAGAAGAGTATAAATTCAATCATTGTCCCAACGTCTCTTAAATTCAGCAGGATTATAGAAAACACATGTAGTTACAGAACAGATGATTGGTTTTACTGAAATATCTTGTTTGCACTAGAGAGTGACTTCTGTAAGCTCAGAAAACTGAGCCATGTGAAAGCTGATTGTTTCACTTACAGGAAGCACCTACAACCGTGGTCTTTCCAGATTCCAGCGTGTTTCATTCACCTACAATGCTCTGCTGGGTGCAAAAGTCACAATCATATATTTTGTGTTCTAGCAGTATTTTCAAAGTTTTTCCAAACTTGCAAACAATGCAATAATAGGAAATGGACATATCTTCTCTGCAGTGCTTCCTTTGGGCCACAACAACCCCATGCATCGCTAGAGGCCTGGGGAAGTGTGGCTGGAGAGCTGCCTGGCAGAAAGGGACCTGGGGGTGCTGGTCAATGGGTGGCTGAACATGAGCCAGCAGTGTGCCCAGGTGGCCAAGAAGGCCAATGGCATCCTGGCTTGCATAAAGAATAGTGTGACCAGCAGAAGGGAGGCAGAAGGGATTGTCCCCCTGTACTCAGCACTGGTGAGGCCGCACCTTGAGTATTGTATCCAGTTCTGGGCACCTCAACACAAGAGAGATATCGAGGTGCTGGAGCGAGTGCAGAGGAGGGCAACGAAGCTGGTGAGAGGCCTGGAGAATAAGTCTTATGAGGATCGATTGAGGGAGTTGGGATTGTTTAGTTTGAGGAAGAGGAGGCTGAGGAGAGACCTCATCACTCTCTACAACTGCTTAAAAAGGCATTGTAGAGAGGTTGGTGCTGGTCTCTTCTCACGGGCAATTAGCAAGAGAACAAGAAGGAATGGCTGCAAGCTGCAGCAGGGTAGGGTTAGGCTGGACATTAGGAAAAAGTTTTTCCCACAGTGGTCAGTTGGTGGAATCAGCTGCCCAGGGAGGTGGTGGAGTCACCATCCCTGACTGTGTTTAAGAGTAGATTGGATGTGGTGTTGAGGGATATGGTGTAGGGGAGAACTTGTAGAGTAGGGCTGATGGTTGGACTTGATGATCCCAAGTGTCTCTTCCAATGTATATGATTCTGTAATTCTATGATCTATGATTTACCACAAATCTTTATTCCTTATCATACAAGAAATACTTTGGACTCAGTTACAGAAGTGGACTTTCCAGCTTCCATCTCATTTTAGACTTCAGTGTTAAACATTATGAAGAAATTGTTTCAGAAATGTTTTTTGTATTTTTATCAAAAAGGCAGACTAGGCTAATTGTACATATATTTATTTTTTTTTTCCAGGAATACAAGTAGTTTCATAAAAAGTACATCTGACTGCCTCAAAGGCAATAGCTAACTAGACAGAATGATGGGTTGTTTTGGTGGGGTTTTTTTGACAGGGGGCAAAATTAATGCTAATAGTAATACTATATCAAATCATTCACACTTGGATGCTAGTGTAAATTACAAATTCACACATTGCATGTTTGAAAATGTTGTACATTATCTCTGCCCTCTTCTTTCTCTTTCTACTCCTATTTAATTCCCCTAAACCAACAGAAAAGACCTGAACTGCCAACTTGATATCAAGAAAGAGAACTTGTAACTTATACAGTGCAGTAAAAAGTGTGATTCATCATTAAACTGATGAAGATGAAAGTTTCTGACCACAAAAAGGAACCTTATGAAGATTACTGTCTTGCAGGAAAAAGGAATATTCATTCATCTTGATTGACTATAATAGTCTGGGTATTCAGGAAGAAATAGCACATTGGTTACATTCCTTTAAAAATATCTTTAAGTCGGTTTTCAACTGCTAATGGTAGCACCCTTTAGGATCTATGAAAATCTTTTAAGAAAAGGAAATCTGTAGTCAGTGCCTTTTTTAAATTGCTGTATTGGGCATTTTCCCTATAAGAGCATTAAAGGTCAGAAAACTGCAGACTGTTAAGCATTACTTCTTTGAAACAGGAATACAAAAAATTTAATAATCTGGGTGCATGGAGATGTATTTTGAAAAACATGACATAAATGAGAGAGACCATCCCTACATATACATAATTTTTATGCTTATTCTATGATACGTGACACAATCTGTTCACAGATTTTGGGGCATTTTTTTGGTCAAGTCACTTGCTAATTCAAGGAGAATTAAAGAAATACATTGTATGTTCTCAGTCTCTGTGAAACCCATCAAAAAGCAGGTCTGGAAGATGTTTTAGAATACATTTTAACAGGTTTCTCCCTTTTTACAGGTTACTCCCTTTTTAATAGGTAACTCCATTTTAGCAGGTACACTCCTTTTTTTCAATTACCCAAATACATGTAAGATTCTGACAAAAAGTGATTTGTATGGTAGTTCATCTCATCTGCAAGGCATTTAATCACTTAGAATAATGACTTGCCAATGCATAGGGATGCAACATGCATCGGGCATTTCTTTCCAGTATGATCTGGTGTTTGATTACCACGAAGCTCAAATAAAATAGTTGAGTATAATTCAGATTCAGTAATGGTCTGTCAACATGAATTTAAATGCTCTAATCTGCATGTAAAAAGTTGTGGACAGCATGTTTGCCTCCTGATGACATAAGATTATTGTATAGACTAGCAGCAGGGAACTGGAAGTTAGCTTAAAAACCTCTACTGAAGAAAGATTTTAGCTCTTTATTTGCAAATTACTATTTTGATATCCCCTCTTTATTTTATTTGGCCCTGTAAAAATGTAAGTGTTCTTCAAGCACCTCTTTCACTAAACTAGTGCTTGCTTGGTATGGGCTGAGACGGATTGCATTAATTAAATGCATTTTTTTCACTGCCATTGAGTTGCCATGCCAATGATGAAACAGTTAAATTCCTTATTGAGATATTTTTGGAGATATTAAATAATTTTCTTTAAATTAAAATAATGGGCTTGGGCCTGGAAGGTGAATTACTGTACTTGGTTTTCTTTTTTACTACTAAGTATTATGGGCATCCCTTTCATAACTGACAGGATTGGAGGTTTTTTTATTCTTTTACAATAATTAGTTTGAAGCAAAACTTGGCAAGTTGGGTCATGACTGTTCCTAAAACATTTTCACACTCAATTGTACAGTATGATCAGTTGCCAAAAAGGATATTATTTGCAGCTTTGTTATATTATTTAAATTTAGAGTTAGCTAATTTCTGTTTATTGTAAACTTATCTTCCTCAAGAGACAGAATAGGCATGGACACATTTATTTTCTCAAATCTGTTATGAAATTCTAAAAGATTGTGTGGTTTCATAATAAAACTAACCTGAAGTAGGTAAAGGCTTAGGTTTGCAACACTTTGCAGAGAATAATTTAATTTACTTCACTGGTAAGCAAGAGTCAATATAATTTCTGCATATAAAGCACTTCAATAAAGCCTGTTACCCTGGAATTAATTCAATCAATACTTGATTCAGGGAGAAGAAAGCTAGAAAATATTTTTTTTAAAATATATGTTAAGGCTTGCAAAACATGCAATAAGACCAGAAATGTTCTAGAGACTTTTCTAAGAGACTGACCTCCACAGCCTGACCACTTGAATTTTTGGCAAAGAATCTTTCAAGGTAATAAGTACTGGAAATTGGAAGGATTCTTCATTTAAGCTTCCTGTGAGGCACACAGTAACTTTACAAGTAAGCTGTAAATATTAAAAATAGTTCATACACTCTAACATGTCTTTTATTTTTTTCTTTTAGGTTCTTTAAACTTTGTATTTCTAATATATTTCTGCAAAACACTAAAAAATTACTAGCCTCCAATACTGATATGAAGTAATATTTCCAAAGTCAGGGCAAACAGAATCTTTTTATAGTTTTGTATGTTTCACCTAGTGCAACACTTTCATGCCACATTTGAAAGTCAGTGGAACCTTGGACGTTTCTATTAATTCTTTTTTGGGGCATAACAGGAAATATTACTAATACAGCGATACTATATTGCCAATTGAGTGGGTCATGCAAAGGATGATTTTTAAAGGAAATGTCTTTATTTGCAGCTACTCTCAATACTGAACCTAGTTTACGCATACAAAAATGAGTCGTGCAGGCATAAGCCTGCGATGGCATGTTTTGCATGTTTTCCTTAAGTCTTTTTCTATATTACATTACTAATCCCAGGGCCAAATATTACAGAAACAATTAACCAATTAATTGGACTATTAGCTCTATCTGCGCAATGAAGTTTTTTTCTGAATAAAGTTTAAACCTTGTAATAAAAATTAGCATTAAAATTATGACAATAAATTATTTTATTTAACAGTAGCCATTCTGTACTTATCTATGGGAAGTGGGGAGTGAATACTCTGGTTTGCTTTGCTTGCATGTATGGCTTTTGCATTTGTCTTTATCTCAACCCATGAGTTCTCTCACTTTTACTCTTTTGAGCCTCTTCCCCATTCCACTGGAGAGGAGTAAACAAACAGTTGTGTCATGCTTGGTTGCCGGCAGTAGTTAAACCATGACAAGCCCCAGCACATATCTAGTCCATTTGATTCTAAACCAGCCCCTTCTGTTCATGACTAGTAAAATAAAACAATATATAAAAGATCTCTCTGGGCTCAAAGGGCAGTTTAAGGTCAGTCATATTGCCCTCTTCTTACATTATTTTGATATTAAAATGTTGAAAGCCTTTTTGTAATGATAAACCAATGAATTTTTATTTCTTATATAAAATTCCCAATATCATTATTATTAAAAATGCATCAATAACACATTTACCATTTTCAGGCTCAGAAAGGTCCATTTAATTTATATTTTAAATACTGAAATATATTATAAATTGTGTATTTTTCAGTGAAAGAAGATTCCACCCCTATAATATATGTGGTGGTGCTCTCCAAAAGTTTCTGAACCCTCTCTGCGCTGTGAAGGGGGCTCCTTACCAGGGTTAGCTTAACCTGCTGCTGGGGAGTGCTGGGTACTGGAGGATGGTGGGTAGCACAAGCTCCTCACTCACAGGGTGTCACCCAGCCTCCAAATCCACCAGGATCTCATCAGAAAGCCAGTCTGTATTTGCTATGGAACAAATATCCTGCAGATGCTCTTTGTGTGAAAATACGAAAAAGATCTCAGTAGGGATTTAAATAAAAAAAAACACCACAAAAAAAACCCAGAGCAAAACATAGTGGTTTCTGAATTTGTGACAGGTATTGTGTTGTCTTAGTATCTGTTCCTAAGCATTTTGAAGAAGGCAAGTATATCTTTACGCACACAATAATTTTAAAAATCCTCAGTGCATTAATATATTCATGTCTGTGTTCTTTAGCTATCGTTTACAGAACCCTGTTAGGATGCTGGAACAACTTAACACATCTTATGCAATCTATACTCATGGTTTGCAGGCAAGGCTTGACAACCATTGCTCTACTTTGTTAACAGCTGGTACATCATTTCCAGTCGTTCATTAAAAATACAGCAATGTGGTTTACATTGCAAAATACTGCCTACACCAGTGCCCTGATACTCCTTTACACTCCTTATTTCAGAATTCATATTAAAACTGAGGAAATGGGGCACTTCACACCTTCTGGAATCAAACATGTTTTTACTGGAGACATTTCACTTTCTTTAAGGAAATAATGATTAAATTAGGAGTCACAACTTTAAGCGCAGCCATAGCAGTTGTGATAGGGATTGACAAAAAATTAACTTAAAGAGTTATTTTTGCTAATTTGGGGGAATAAGAATGGGGGTAAAAAGTTGCAGAAGGCAGTCTTGGCTAGTCTCAGAGCCGTTATTGAAAAACAATTTGCCTGCATACGCAATGTCAATATCTAAATGTCTCCGTGTTATTCATACCAATGCTTGTCCATACTTGCATACTGTTTTTCACTTCTTCATCTTGGCTGATAAAAGTGTTGCTAGCACTTAAAATAGCTATAATAACAACAATAAGATGTCCCATTATCAGGCTCATCTTGAAAAACATCACAGGAAGCATGTTCAGGCAATGTAAAAGGTATATTCGGGTCACCTCTACCTATACTGGTATAGTTGAATTGAGAAAACCTGCCGTATACATAGATTTTTGAAGGTCTTTAGATGTATAAGTTTATTTGTTTCATAAACTTCTCAAATCTGTTTTATTTTTATTTTAATAGGAACTTTTGACCCCCAGTCTGAGCTGCGGGAACTATCCCAGAGAAAAATGAATCTTTGCATATTGTGCCTTTTCTTCAGAATGTTAAATTGCTGTTGTAATATATGTCTATGATGCAATTCACGGAAGTCCAGCTCCTCAGTATCACATGAGATTGTGGGACCTATTGAGTAGTTCAGTATCCTTGCACTCCTTCACACAGTGGAGAATTGCTCTTCTCCAGGACAGCCTACAGAGGAGAAGGAAATTAGTACAGTGTTGGGCTTGACACCAGAGCATTGACTTTTAAGAAAAAAACGTCTGCCCCAGCTCTATTGTCATTGACTCCTGGAAGCTGAAGAAGGGCTGCCCTGGAGTTCAGGAGTCCCCCTGTAACCACCATGGATTAAGTTGGAGAGTGCTGCATTGACTGCTCAGTTTTCAATTACCAGACAGCTCTGCTGGCAGATTTCAAGCATTGTGTGAAGATAGAATTGACAGACTTACCAGCTCCAGTCTGATACATTACGCAGTGTAGCATAGGAAACTATTTCATTATTGTTGGTACTGTAACTAAGAAGTAGGTTTAGTTTTGGAATAGTTATAGCAAATGCATTTTCCCATGTAGTTAATCTTTTAGGGGATATTCAGTTACTAATGGATTTTTGAAGGCAGGAAGTCTGTTGTGGTTTTTTTGAACTATGTGATTGCCGAACTCAGAGGATTAAGCAGGACAGTAAGAAACAGGTCTATATTTCAGAGTTCTTTCTTTCTTTCTGAAGTCTTTTCTATTTGAAACTTATAAAAATGTTGTGGACCCAGAAAAAAAAAAGTCCATGTGTTGTAGTTTTTTTGCCTTTTTTTTTGAGATTATTGAATCATTCTCTGACTACCTGATCCACAGTCATGAAAGGCAGTCTCCATTTCAAAAAGGTTACAGTAATTTGTGTTACCCACAGAAAATTTACTAAACTCTGTAAGACACAAGATAGCTAAACATAACTTTGGAAAGAAAGGGAAGTAAACCATACTTTTTACTTCCAAATCTTATTGGATTACCTGTTTATGATGTGAAAACAGACGCAAGGCTAAGGGCAAGGCTATAGCTGTACCAGGTAGAGCTGCACATCATACAGACAACATTAACAACAGTTCTGGACTTTGCATAGAATGGATTTTCTCATTTTCTTCCTCCTGTTTAATTTATAACTACCTTTTCAAATTCTTCAAACTGAAAAGGAACTGTTTTGACTAGTTTTTTAATGGAAGATAGCAACATGCAATCCTCCCTTGTGAATAACTGTGAAACAAACATGAAGGTTATTTTTACTCTTGAAAACAGAAAGAAACAGAAAGAAACAAAATACTGCATATTTCTGCAAGTTGATTTTGTTTGGCTTAGGAAGATTTAAACAAAATTGAATAACAAGGTTTTGGAAATCAGAATGAAAAGTAGAAACTTATTTTTTGATTTAGAAAGGCTTTTAATTTTTATTCATTTACTTTTAGATATTTTTTTCCACTGCGAGTAAGATAATATATTTTCTATAACTTAACTACTTGCTAGAATTAGTTTGTCGTCTCTCTTTCCTTGTGTTCCTTAGCATGCATAAACTGTGCAGGTCATCTTTTTAAATTTAAGGGATATTGAAGATTTTTATATTTTTTTTAGGTAAGTTGATTTTAAAAAATCAACAGATATGTTCACAAATATAAAATTACATTTAGCCAATACATCTGCAGAAAAATGCGTGACAGGTCATAAAACTGCATGAAACAGTTTGAACTGTATCCACAGTTACTACAGGCACAATTTGATTCTTAATGATTTATTCTTAATTATTAGGTGAACTGAGAACTTGGACTAGCCTGGTTATGAGCTTGTAGATGTTTCCTTACTGTATATTTTTTTATACCTTTTATTAGTTTTTCATTTTAGCATCAAACAAAAATGCACAAATAAAAAAGAGGTTTGGAAGACCCATCTAGGTCCTCCAATGTCAATTCTTTGCATATATCTTTACACAAATTAGCTCCAGCAACTTCTGCAGAACAGCACTGCTCTTAATTGGTACAGTATTTTAATGAAGTGTGAACATTTAAAATAAGATTTTTAGGGTCATGCAGAGTTGAGCTGAAGGATTTATGTATATTCACATCTTCTGGGGCTTATCTTGCATTCCTGTGATCTCTAAACTTTTAAACTTCTCTGAAAAAAATAGTGAGTCTCCTTTCACAGGAAATGAATAGCCAAGGGCACAACTAAAGGACAGAGTCCCAGATGCTGTCTATTATTTAGTTAATGACATTCCACGCAGAAATCTTATATTGAGAACGTATGTTAGTATGTATATAAAAGACTGCATGTATATGCATGTGTTAATATGTATGCATATATGTGTGTGTGTGTATAAAAACCAAAAATATTTGGATGCAGAATCTGCCAGTAAATATTTTTATTCATGGTCTAAAAGACATTTTTATTTTCAAAGTTTCAGAAAGCTAATTATTCTTAGTGAAATTCTAGTCCAAAGGAAGTAATTCCTTCTTCATCAAAGGATTCAGGTTAAATAAACTGAAATCAGCATTTAGTGTGACCAGAATTATATGAAAAATGAAATTGTCATTGTATAGATTACAGCTGTTAAATAAACCTCCAAATCTGTTCTTCATTCCAGTATAATATGAGAAGAGCTAGTATTAGGCTGTATAGTTTTTACTGATCAACTTTCTTTGACAGTCTCTGAGAAATAAACATAGAGAGAACAGCTTCGATTTCCATTTCACTTTACTGTTAGTTAGGAAACTTTGAGCTTTTATGTAATTTTCTGGAGGCCATATAATATATGCCATATAACAATGCTGCCATATGACATACAAAGGAGAGAGAAATCTTTTTGCAACTGAAACATAAATGTTATAGTAGAAATAGCATTTCTAGTTAGGAAAGATTTTAATTCTTATTGTAAATATTCTATGAAATTACTTTCCTCCTAATATAAAATGATTAACGAACTCCACTTACACAGCAAAGATGAAGTTGTAATTTTAGCCTTGTAGCTTCAAATCAGGACTGAATATATATCAAAATTAAGTGTTAACATGCATAACTGTTTGTCAGCTGTTCCATTTCAAGGGATTATATTTTGTTGAAAACTCTGTTTCTCATTTTTATAAAACCATTCGATTGTAAAAAAAATGTGCATTGGCAAGGTGCCATACCCATTACTCTCATTTTTTTATGTGTACTTTTTTATGTGTTTCTTTGCTGATCCATATACGCTTTTAGGGTTTTTACTATATAATATTTTTGAAGCTGGAATCCTATCATTTTTTGTGTTAATTATTCACAACATTAGCCACTTCCCATCAGAAATAAATAGTAAATTTAATTACTGGGATTTACTAGGAAACATTTCAAACATTCATAAACCTTTCCAAACCCAACCATCAGATTCCAAAACTATGTATTCAATATACAAATATACGCCACTGGATTTACAGAAAAGAATATTAGATTGTTATTAAACTGTGTGGTGCTTTAATTTACGCTTTCATTCTTTCACCTGAAAAAAATTCTGTGAATACCATGATAGATTCAGCTCATTATTTCAGACTGTCTCTATTTTTCTTTTTCATAATAGGCCAATATTGACGTTACTCCTCAGACTTTTCTTCTCCCAACCTCTACAGGACCATTAGAAAATTACTTATACTTGCGATAAAGAGTGTAAATCTACACATATATTTCTACATATACACTACATACACATTAGTTGTTTTGATTCATTAAAGATCTCCTGAGGACGTCTAACTGAATAATAAATATTTAAGGTTTGTTTTGTTGGGGTTTTTTATGGAAAAAAAAATAAAAACAATACCTCAGAATTCTAGACCTATGTTTGTATATTCCTTCAATAACATTTTAAGAGGATTTTATTTTCTCAAAGAAACTGCATCTACGTTTCTTACTGAACTTGGTGATGTGAAGCCATTCCTCAGGGACTGCAGGCTGGGAAACCAAACTTGTGAATTGGCAAAGATGTTTTGAGGTACTCTGAAATAACGCATTGATGTGAATAATAGTTGGTGCACATGTTTAGCTTTCTCGATGATGCTGGTTGCCTGGTAACAAGCAAAAGGCATATGTCAGAGAAGAGTTCAAATGAAAGGGCTGACATCAATCTCAGCAGGGTAAGGAAAAGGAAAAGCACTG
>VZTM01042815.1:7149-83355 GCA_013400555.1 Jacana jacana | reverse complement strand
GGGCTATCTGTTAAGACCGTGGCTGGGAGTAACCATTGGCATTACATGTACTCAACTTCCTATTCGCAGCGATGATGGAAGATGTGCATTGATCTTTTTCATTGTATTCGTGCATTGGTTTGCTAATAGCATGTAATTCATTTCATAGATTAAACATCCTGGAATCTTAACTACCAGGAGACTCAAATTACTGAGTATCACGAAGCATTTTAGGGTGATTTTTGGAGGGAGAAAAAACCTTCCACAATTCCAAACAAACAAAAAAAAATAGAGAATGGGGATGTGCTGCATATCTGTGACAAAAATTGATAGGTATTACTGATGAAGCCATTCTGAATGCATTAGTAAAAACATTCAAAGAGATAACACAAAACCTCAAAAGTCACAGTGCACAAGCCAGTTCTGCTGTACACTACCACACACATTCATGTTAGGTGCATAACCTTTTCAAAGGCTTTAGAAGTTTCAGTTTGTCTCATCTTCTGTAGCCTTGTGGTGGCAGCAGAGCTCTTACATAAAAAAGTCCTTCAAAACAAACTGCTGTGACCTTTTTAACCCTTCCTTTAGTATTGAATGGGTTGAAACGTGAAAAGGCATTTAAATTATGCCTTTTAACTTTCTGCAATAAAATCTCCTGAATGCTTTTAAAAAGTTATGTGATCAAATGTGTTTTAACAGTGCAGAGAATTCTTAAGGGGATTAAAAAAGCTCAGTTTTATATTCTAGTATTTTGTTGTACTCTGTGTCATCTCACCCATGATTGAGTTCTCTTTAAGTTATTCCCACTTTACTACTTCTTGCTGCTAAACACCTTTCTGTGGACCACTGTGAACAGCAGCCTGTGTACTACTGAAGGCAGTAGAGAATGTGCTATTTTTGAACTCCTGTATTAGATGCTCTTTAAATCTGGTTGTAAAAAGTTGGGCTTTAACCATGAAGCATGTTTTTAAACAATTTATATTATTTTTTTTTAGTCATTGTTGATGCAATTGTAAATGTTTCCTTTGTCCATAGAAACACTCCTGAATCCTAAACTCTTAGGTAACTCCTGGTAGCAGCTTGCTTATCTTTGTGTAATCTTTCACTTCTTTATAGCTAGCTATGAGTTAGCACAGGAGCTTATTTACCTCTCTGTCTCCATTCTGTTATGTTCTGCATCATTTTATTGCATACTTCTTTCCTTTCTAAAACAGAGTATTCATAAAGTGAAGAACTGCTCAAGTTATTTTGGGCGTCTGCTCAGACTGTCTGAGCTCACTTTTCTCCTGCTTGGTCTGACGGTCAAACCTGAAGTTTTCCAGGTGGAAAGCAAATAGGTGGTTTTAGTTCCATTCTGTTCTCAGGTTTTTGTCACTGAAAATACTAGGTTTTAATACCTAGTATTGAATAACACTATTGTTGCTGCTCTGATACCCTTCTTCTTCCTCATTAGTAATTCCAATTTCACACTCATCAGCTCCTGTTAGTCTTTAACATGGACTTCCTTGTACTCTTTTCACCATGAGTATCATCTGCTTAGGTAAGACAGGTCTCTCTAGTATTCATCAGCTTTTTCTCAAATGCTTGTTTTCTCTTTGTTATAAAGATATATTGGATAATTGATTTTAAAAAACAAAGGACAAAGTGGATCTGTGTATTGCAATTGTCTAATTGATTCTAAAAGTCAAACTGTTCCTTTTGCAATTATCTCTAACAAACTACAACTAGAAATTGGTCGGTGACAGATTTATGAACCATAAAAACGATGAAAGCACACTTGTGCAGCTTTGCTTGACTCTAGGGCTGAGTACAGTTATATTAAAAAACAGTGCTTTAAAAGGTATGATGATGTTCTCAAGGAATATTTCGTCAGTTTTTTGGTTTGCGTGGGTTTTGTTTGTTTTGGGTGGGTTTTGTTTGTTTTTCCTTTTCTACACTTTCTGTAGGATGTACATGTTTTACTGGTAAGGTGTAGATGCATTTCAGTTATTTGTGAGATGTGTTAAAGAGCTGGTTTTTGGATATTTTTTTTTTGTGCTACTGCTGTCAGGAGAAACAAACAGGAATGGAAAGCATCAAGAAAGTCTTAAGCTATAGATACTCAGTCAGCTTTTTATACCCACTTATAGGAAAAGTTTTTTTTCCAGGAATTCCCTTCCATAACTTGAGATACTAGGTTAAGAAATATCTGCTTGTGTTATTAGCTGATGTAATCTAAAAGGAATTAAGAGTTGTTTATCACAAATTATTGCTATTTGGAGTTTATCCATAAGAGGCTTATTTAATTAGCATTTAATACTAAATGGGAAAATATGTTTTATTTGTTGCCTTGATTCTGCTGTTGTCTTCAGACAGTAAAATTACCTTACTTGAAATCATGCAAATATCAAACTGTAATCTCTTGAATAAATAAATCAGAGGATCTTGACTTGATTTTTCCAATTATGTCTAAGTATAAACCTGAATGGTTTCAAAAAAGCTTCAATATAAGCACTAAGGGTTCATTTGTCATCTTGATGGTGTCTGACAACAGCAGGTAGTCCACTGTCAAAATTATATGTAACGATTGTAGAGGAATATTGTAAGAAGATAATAACAATTGCTGCCTTCAGGATGAAGGGAAAAAAGTAATCCTGTGTGTTCTGTAGTGTTCTCATTAATTCTTGCTGCTGCTACTAGTTTTTCTCGGCCAGCATTCTGGTAACGTTACTCTGCTATTGGTTTATTCAAATCCTATTTTGGAATGGGTCTTTGTCCTCTATGTAGAAATGTAAAAGCATTTGCTTGTAAAAGCTGCCTTCCTGGATAGAATATATTTGTCCCCCATACTGGTAAAGTCGGAAAGAGAAATCATCAAAGCAAGAAAACTGCTTCGTGGTGGTGGCAAAGAGCACAAATGCCAGCTCTTGCTATGCAGGAGGAGAAATCACTAGGAAGTCAAGCATAGTTTGGCAAGGAGTTTCTTCACCTTATATGAATTTTACATCCATTTCCTGGTATCTTCTTGGTCATGATCACCAAGGTTACAGAACTGAGCACCTGAGAAATTGTGTTCAAATGGACTCATTTCAAGGTGACTGCTGCCTCCTGGTGTAGATTGATACAGAGCCTCTAAGCACTGGAGAGAAACAATTTGTGTGTGGTTTACAATCAGTCGCTGCAGGTGGGTTTCAAATGCTGCATTAAGCAGAATAATACCTGTTTTTTCAAGTAGTGTGCCTTGACCTGTCTTCTCTAGTGTCATACAGGAATTGAGTCTGGTGGATGTTGTTTCAGGCAATGGGTTCCTGCCTCCTGCACTGTTGCCCCCGTAAGACTTTTTGTACTACCTTATTCCTTCTTGTTCTGTTTCCTAGAGGCACGGTGATGCCTGTCACCCAAACCGAATCTCCATCTGAAGCAGCATTTAGCACAATGGTAGGGAAGGAGAGGGATGAACTTATTTCTGTGCCTGCAGCAGCTATTCTGGGACACCCTGAACTGACACCCAGGCATGTGGTCTTTTGTCTGAGGAGCAAGACATGCAGAGTAATTTTCTGGGAGTCCTTGCTGTGCTATGGGTGACCTTCTGGCTGAAATACTGTTCAGAGGACTGCCTGCTTACCCCCCAGTACTCAGAGTACCTCTCTCGCATGCAGAGAGCACTTAGAGACCCAGCTCTGTGTGTTGATCTCAAGGAGGCTCCAAGGACCGCATAGCACAATGTCACCTGCTGCCAACATCGTTACTCTTTCCCCAGCTCAATGAAGTGAGTAAGAAAATAACACATATGCTTGCAAGTAGATAGCTTTAGGGAAAGGCCACTAAGCAGCAGGGAGCTGTAACTGTAGCTTACCAGAAACCAGTCAGGCCAAGTCTTTAGTCTTACCCTTTTTTTCTCTGAAGACTTACTCTTTATTGACTGAAAGGGTGTGAGATGAGCACTGTAAGTCTCGGTCAAAGGAATCTGTGAAGGAGACTAAAGCAAGCCTGTGGGCCATTGCATGTCTCTGAAGGTATGGCACCTTCAGATGTGGCAGCATCAGATTTGCTGCAGACTGCTTTATGTTCCAAATAATGTAGACCTTTTCAAAGCTATACTCTGTTCTTGCCAGCACAGCAGAACTCACAATGCTGCTGCACAAAGTGCTGCTGTTGAAGAGAGCAAGGCCATTCTTACTTTCTCTAATGTATACATACACATGTGTATATATCTAATTTTTTAAACTTGTTTTTAGTGAAAGCCTTAATCCCTGGCTACCCTAAAGATGCATACAGAAGAGTGGTATGCTTTTGAATTCAGATGTGGGAGAAGTGCAAGAGGGTTGCTGATGCTACCTGGAATGAAGGCTGAACTGATGGTATATACATGTCCTTAAAGGGATTTTCTGCAGCATAGTAGGGGTATGCTTAAGGTATCCTCAATTCTCTTGTGTAGTGATCTTAGGGCACAGATAACTAATGAACTAGAAACTTCATTGTATACTCCCAACTACGATTTGTTTCAGATCCTCCCTAATGACATGGTTCATGTCACCTTCCCCAAACTGCAGTTATCCTGAGGCTTAAGAGCAGGGTTGTCCTCTTTCATCTACTGTGAATTCTATCTCTAGATCCTCTGATTTTTCTGATCCTTAGCAGTCATGAGATCACCAGTGTTACTGCCACTGGGTCTGGTGCTTGAGAAGCTTTGAACCCTGTTGCAACTCATGTTTACAGTGTTCCTTTCTTAAGGCTTAAAGCCACACACCTTATATTTTCTGGGGTACTGAAGAGGATACCAGCATTGCAGAAGACAGTTCAAGGGAAGCAGTAAAACGCAAAGGGTTAAATACAAAAGGAACAGTAATTTGGCAAGAAGGTAGGGAGCGGCAGCAGAAGGTATAAACAGGTACAGGAGAGAGGTTTTGAACCAGTAAATGGGTAGATGAGGAAGGACAAAAGAGTGACAACCATTTGAGTTGGTTGGTTGTTAGCAAACATGAAAGGATGTGCAGTTTGAAGTACATGAGTTTTATCACTTGTACTCTTCTGGTTCTCTCCCCTGTCCCGCTGTGGGGGAGTGAGCGGCTGCATGGTCTTAGTTGCTGGCTGATGTTAAACCATGACGGGGTGTATTAAGATTTCCCAGCGGTTCAGAGCTTTCTTTTTGGTATGGTTTGGAGGGTGGTTGTCTTTGTTGGTCCAGACCTCTGCGTCCCTGCCTGTTGCTAGAGCCCACATGATACACATCTGCAGCAGGACGTCTAACCTGACTTTATCCAGAAGTTTGCTTCGCACACGCTACAGCTGCTCTGCCCCCACGGTCAGTGGGGACAAGGGCAGATTCTGCTTCTGCTGATCTGAACCAAATGTTGATGGGTTTGTTGGTGCCCTGCTTGCTGTGCAAGTGCCCGGCCTGGAGTGGCTCTCATGAAGGCTGTTCTCATTGGCAATGGGGAGAGCAGGGAGGGTCGAGAGCCTGTTCGTGTTCAGTGAAAATCAAGCGAAGGAGACTTACCAGTTTCAATCAAGGGGGTTTCTGGATGTCCTTGTTGATCACAATTTAGACAGATATTTGTAGCTGTTACAAAAGGCACAGCTTTAGCACAGGGTGTCTTTCAATTCTTCAAGTCTCACTCTGTGAAGGAAGTCATCTAAAGAAAAGTGGAGTGCACAAGATTATATTCTTAAATACCTTTGCTCTCTAAAGTGCTTAAGATGTCCATTGTTGCTGCTTTCATTTCTTTGCCTGCCTCTAAAAGTTCAACAGTCAAAAAAACCCTCAGACCTGGCATTTACTAAAAAGAAGCTATAAACTACTGAATACAGTCTTCTACATAGACCTGACATTATTCTATTTCGCTTGAAGTAAGCATCAGGAAGCTTTTCTGCAGGGGTATAGTGTGTTGTATTTTGATTTTATGAATCGGCTGTATCAATTTTGTAAGATACTGTCTCTTCCTCCCCTCCCCCCCTGCGTTTCCCCCCCCCCATGTGCTCAGGCTGGTGAAAATACACAAATCAGTGTTTTATAAAAACTTTTGCTTCATAAAGTATTTGCAAAAACTTCCTTTTTCTCTCTATAATAGCTAAAATAGACCCTAATCCTTGCTTTAAATACAGTAGCTGCTATTACTAGCACGTTTTTAAAAGTGCTTCAGTAGAACAGTGCAGTACATTAGTAAGTCTAATTAAACCATGCTTGTTTTCCCCAAATTGTTGAATATGCAATTTGTGTCAACTTTAATCAATTGAGTAGACTGGCCTCAGGAGGGCGATTGCTTTAGTGTTCATAATCACTGTAGTGTAGTTCATTAAGAAGCTATCACGGAATTCTGCTGGGAACAATTTATAGAAGATTATCTGCTTGCTCTGAAGTAACCCTAGGGACAAATGTCAAGGAGTCAGTAACAAAAGTAAGGGATTTTAGATGAGTGCTCCTGCATACTTGGCAATTCACAACTGTCTTTAGTCTGGGAGAAGAACAGACTGTAATTGTTCCTGTTTTCTTCCCACTAGTATATTTGAGCACAGAAGAAATCGTTTTCCAGCCTTCCTCCTTTTTTTGTGTTTGCTAACTGGAGCGGTTCATGCCATTTAAATTACCCAAAGCCCTCTAAATAAGATACTGTTGTTGTGTTTGGGTGGGAAGCATGAACTGAAATTGCAGGCACATGAGAATTGAGATGGCCTTTGTGGTTGATTAAAGAAAGCTGAGTTCTCTTCATCACCTTATTCCAGGTGGAAATGGTGTTTTACCTGCTGCAGGTATTTTGCAAGATATTGTAGCAGTGTTATACATAAGATTAGAAAGGAGCAGGACAGGGAGAGGAAATATAAAAAAATGTTTGTTTGGCAGAAGACTGTTTAGGAGGGAAGCAGTTTTTTCCCTAAGTGAAAAGTGCCTACCATCCTTTTCTTTTTCTTTTTTTTTTTTTAACCCCTTGAATCAGTGATAAGTTTTGTGCAGTCAGTTAGATTGTAGTGTTTGCAAACAGGTAGTTAGTCCATGGGGGGAAATCAGTTTGTTGAGGAGGCAGAAAGAGAAGTCCAACAGAGCCTGGGAAAGGTGGAGCTGGGTGAGGTGAAGGACGCTTGGTTTTCTAGGCTGCAGTGAAGAGAAAGAGAAGCTGGACTCGTTTGTAAGAGACGATTGATGAAGGTCAATGAAAGTGGAAGCCCATCTTGAGCCGGTGCGTAGGCAGACAGGACAGCAAAAAGGTGCCTCAGGATCCTTCATGCTGAAGTTTTGGGTGCAATTTGAAGCCCTTTTCCAAACTGATGTACAAAGCTCAGCACTTGTTCCACTTCTTCAGTTTGTTTGAAAAACATTAAAATAAAAATTTGTGTCAAAACGTCTGCTTGAATAAATGACTATTGCTCCTTTCATTGATCTGAGTGGCTTAAATTGTTTGTATGTGAAAAATGCCTTAGCAACAAGCTTTCATTTAATCAGTGTATTATATCGGATCTCTAAAGAAGTTTCTTTGATTGGAATCTCATTAGCTGCTTTTGTCTGGCTTGTTCTCTGCTTAAATTAGTGTAAGGCTTAAATTAAGTATACTTTTCCCGTTAAAGGAAATTCTTAGTTTACAGTTTTTACCCTTGCTTCAGAAGAAGTGCTGTGTGGTTCTATTGCCAAACACTGGCCAGCATAGCTAAATATTTGTCTGTGGCAGGCTTAAATGGCATCACTTTTGTGGAGTGGTTGTGAGAACTGTCACTTGGGAAGATTTGGTGACTAACTGAATCAGGACCTCCTACAAATGCATTGCTTTGCAACTCTCTAGCTTCAGGAGAGGCTATTTCAAAAGCTGTATTTAGTATTTTGATTCATTGCTCTTGAACTTTAAACATTGCTGCAGTGACAGATGTTTTTCCTCATTTGGCATGCCATAAATAAATCTGTGGGCAGGAGTTTAATGTAACTTTTCACTCAAATGCAATACAAAAATGCTCAAGAATGAAAAGGGGTGATTATAAAAGGTTATTTATAACAGTCTGTTGATTTTCTGGCTTGCTTGTGTTGGCTTCCCCATGCTCGAGCTCAAAATAGTGACAGTGCTGAGGAGCAGAGTGATTTCCTTCATTATCCACTCTTCTACTCTTGCAAAGGCATCTAACCTCATGGGTGATGTTGGTGCTGATGCAAAGCTTCCAAGAGACCAGAGCAACAGAGAGAGGGCCTCCTTGGGTATAGCTGGAGCATGAAACCAGTGAAGAGCTCTGGAGAGTTCTGCGGCCTTTTCTGCAGGGTTCCCCCTAAGCAGAACGTGCTGCTTCAATACAGAAAGCTCAAGAGGTCCTTAGTTTTGCTCTGAGGCTGTCCCTCAATAGTGGGTGCACTTGTACCCTGTAACTTCGATGTTAAGCATGTAGAATAAAATAGACAAGAAGCATTGTAAAGAAAGTGGGCTTGTCATGTATTTGCCTAGTGAACAGACTGATCCCTGTGTCTGATTTTCCCTTTAGAAGCAAATTCTCTCACTGAAATAGAGCGGCAGAAAGGTGTGCATTATTATCATTTTAAAGTGACATCTGCCCTACACTTACATGTGAAGAGAACCTTTAAAAATTCTTGTATATGGGGTTGACTTTCTGCTTTCAGAGTACTTAAGCCAGAAGTTCAGTAAATGTTTGAAGCCAAGGATGATGCTTTATTACGTTAAAAGAAAGCTGAAGTTTTTGAACTGTTAAATCTGACAGGATCTGTTCTTCATGGCTTGCATATCTTTTTAGTTTGGCAGGAAAATGTGAAGTAAGTACTCAGGCAAGTGCTCATCTGCATGCAGCAAGCAGCTCTGCTGAAGTCAATAATGCAAAGGGATTATTTTTGCAATGCAACAGTGTCAAGTTTTTCAAACGTGAAATACTTGCTTCACTCTTGCTCATCTGTTCTGTCCCACTTCCCTTTCTCAGTATGATAGATTTAAATCCAAGATAGCCTCAAAAACTCATTACAAAAAGTGTTGCCCTCTGGTAGTAATTCAGCATGATTTTTTATGAAGCTGTACAAGGGTATAAAATGAATCCAGCAAATCATAAAACTTGAATAGGTAGAAACAGATTTGAAAGTATATTAAGAATTTCACGTATAAGTTATTCAGTAATAGTAATAATCCTTTTATGCTTTTTTTTATTGTCTAGAATGGCTATGAAATTGTACAGCACTCTGAAAACTCTCAGACTTACAGAGGTTTTTGCTGGGTTTTTGAGGTTTGGTGTAGTGTTTTTTGGGTTTGGTTGTTGTTTTTGTTGTTGTTTTTTATAGAAGTCTGTGCAAAGCCAGCTTGGATTAAATGATGAGTTGAAGTGTCTCAAAGCCTTAAAACCAGGGGCCAGCAAATGAGAATGGGGGAGCAGTTTAGGTGAACTTCAAAAGGGGTTGTTTGTGGAATGGGAAAATAATTTGATGTGATTTACATTTCTGTTTCGAGTTTCAACCTTTACTTGTGTAAGATAGGGCTTGTCACTGCTTGTGCTGGAGCAGAAGCTGTTTTGCCTGGAGAGACAGTCTGCAGGTGTCCTGCTAGGAGGCTCCGGGAAGCAGAGGTTTAGCACATTGTTAAATGTAAAGAGAAGGTGAGCTCTTCAGGATTTCAGGGTCAATGTGATTGAGTTGGTCTTGTGTTTGTTTCTTTTTAGCCATGCTGGTGAATGGTTGAACAGTTGTGAACAGTTTGCAATCCTATGGATGCCTTTTTGGTGTTCAGTCAGAATTTGGAAATAGACCCCAGTGCAGTAGTGTGAGCTCCTTGTACCTCTTTAGCATGCTTTTTAATGCACAGTATTGTCATTCTGCAGCTACAGTCTGCTGTCACTTAGTGTAGATGAATGATGACCCTAAAAAGTTATTTTATTCCTGCTTCTTCAAGTGGAATAGAGCAAATGACCATACTTCAGTATGGTTCCATTATCAAAGGCTATAGGAAATGCACAGTGGGTTAAAATCAGATGCAAAAAATTTTTAACATCCCCACGACATTCACTTTCCCTCCCTGAAGGACAATACAGCCTTTGAGGGCAGCAGTGTAAGGGGCTCCTGACCTTCAGGAGTCAGAGCATCTGCTGGGGCGGCATGGGTGGCTAGAGACAGAGTCACTCTCCGCTGTCCCTGGCTACAGACTCTGCATCAGTCAGTCCTCGGGCTGCGTCCATGCCAGGGGCAGCATCCATAGGGGCACACCAGCCAAGCAGCCACTGGGAGCGGTGATACTGTGGCAGGCTGAGCTGTGCTGCACGCTCTCCTGTGCCTGAATGCAGGAGAGTGAAGTGGAAGTTGAGACCTTCATGCCTGCTCCTACTCTCCAGGCTCTCCACACCACTGAAATCTTCCTTTAATCAGTGACTTTGGCTTATTTTTTTTCTCTAGCACCGCAGCGCTTTAGAAATAGCTCATCCTGGAGATTGTTTAATATAGGTTTCCTTAATACCATGTTTTGCTAACCCCTGCTATGCCCTGTTTCTGTAACAGTAGTTGTAGTTGACCAAGCAGCACAACACTGAAAAAAGGGATAAAATGATGGCCTTTATCCATTATTTGAAATCATCCATTTTCTCATACTTGTAAAGGAGCCGATAGTGTGGTCGTTTGGGAGGGGAGATGACTACTAAGCACTATTTTCTTAAAATGCATGTATAACTATAATTATTAGGTGTCTTGGGTATGTCCTTTTTTGCAGTTCATGTGTCTGTGTTGCAATTGGAGGTGATGAGTAAATTTTTTAAAAGAGTTGCTCTCTTTTCCCCAGCCAATGAATGCTGAAGCTCCATTAGGAGAAGACGCTGAAACTGGAGATGCTGACAATATCAGCTTTGCTGGGCAGATTCACGTTAGTAAAAGCAGATAAGCTGAGTTAGTTGGTTGTGCAAGATCAAAGGAAAACTGGATTGTGAGAGGCTGTTGCCCAGATAATGCTGACACCTTGTCTTTTTCATTAGGGCATAATTGGACAGCTTTCTTAAGTGATACAGATTTCTGTGGGCCACCACAGTCAGCAGAGGGCTTGGAACAGGAAACACTGAAATATACTCGTTCTTTGCTGTGGATGGGAATTTTTTGCTCTGAGGCTTTATTGTGAAAGGTACACTTTAGTCATGAAACAAGTGATGTGCAGTGTTTGCCCTGCTATTGGAAATCAGGCATGGTGATCTTGGGTAGGCAGTTAAGTGCTAGCAGGCTGTAAGGGCAGGAGGTGTCTGGCAGGTGTGAGCTCCAGTGCCCAGACTTCAGTGGGATTTTGCAGTCGGGTAGCTTAGTTATGCTGTTGCTAAAGAAAATATTCTGGGTAGAAAAGCTTGCCTTGGAGTTGGTGGTAGGTGATGCTTTTAAGTATTTCTATAATATTTCTATAATATTTGGATCTTGTTCATCATCTTACACTCTGAAGGTCTGAACTGGAGAGGTGGGCTCTTAAATCCGTGCTAGTTGGGGCCCTTTTGGAGATGCTTACCCCAAAATAAGCTGTATTTGGTGGTACTATCTGGAAGCAGATCCCCTGAAGCTTCCTGTTTGCACAAATTGCAAACCCTTTCTATTCAGCTGTGTTTAAATAGATACTTAAAGGCAGTAAAAGGATTAGAGACACATTCTCAAACAGGAAGGGTATTTCTCCATGCTCACACTACACCTAAATCTTTTTCTCTGATATTTTGACACAGTTTCAAATATTTGTGACACATTTTAATTTTTTTATTTGAAGGATGGATTGCTGAATTAAGTTTTATACCCACCCTTTGAATTAAGCAGTGTAGTCGCTTGCTGGCATATACTAAGGTATTATTTCTCTCCTTGTCAGAGGAGAGCAGAGAAGCAACAGGAATAAGTCTCCTGTACACGCAGAAAGATCTGAACTTGTATTTGAATATGCAGTATTTATCTTCTGATGACTTCTTAATATCAAGCATCCATGAAATGGGAAAGCTTTTCTGGTATTGTAACTTAAATTAGTAAAATATCACCTTTTATCTAGAGTTGATTTCCAATAATTTGATGGATTAATAGATAAATTACGTGAACATGAAATGCACCTGAGATGTATGCCTAACTGACTGTGCTTTACCTTTGCAGGATGTTGTCTGGGGGTTAAACTCTTTATTTACTGTAAGTAAATGAATATTTTGCTTATTCACTTTCCACTTTCCTGTCTGGTTTGGTTTTAGCATCACCTTACTATGAAGCTCATCTGTTGCCTCTTAAACTTGACTGTTATTTGCCTTAGCTTCAGTGGGTGTTGTACAAGTATGAAATCAGTTTGTGTTTCTGTTTGTATAACTGCAAGGCTCATACAGATGGTCTGATATGTCAGCTTTTTCATACATGGTTTTTACTTTTGGTTATAAATCTGTTAGGGATATTTTGGTAACAAGTTCCTTAGGATCTTCCATACAGTATGAAATTCCTTCTGCTAATTTGCAGGAAATAGAAATTAATTTTGCTCTGAGAAGGAATTGTGTTGGTGTTATGTTTTTTTAAAAATGTTTAAGAATTACTGCCCTGCAGTCTCATTCCTGTTTTGAACACTTACATTCCAGTTCAAGGGCCTTGGTACCCACATGCATTTTTGCATAAACCCTGACTTGTTAACGAAATCAAATGGTTTTATTCAGGGATCCCATTTTCTTTTTCCTTAGACAGACAGGAGTAAGAAAACTGTGCCTTGTAATTATAGCAGCAACTTGAGGATGGAGGAGATGGCAGGAAGCTGCAAGAGGCTGGCTTTTGCCCTACAAGCAGAGAGAGGCTAAGTCTTCACTGTAAAACAGCTGCCTTTTTTTAAGGAGTCCAGGATTATGTTCCCCTTTCCACAGCCATTGCTGCTGGGTAGAAAGGTCAGGGAAAAGCAAAGAAAGGCACTCACTTGGTCACTGTGTTTGTCACCGATTCTGGAGAGGACTACTTCAGCCACTCCAGAGTATACAGAGGTGGCTGTGAAAAGCTTTGGATGAGGAGCATCACTGTGGGCTTTATGAGTCCCAGCCTGGTTTTGGAGAGAGGAATGCCTTCCACCGCTACCTACAGAAGGAGTATAAGGTGTCTTGGGTATGTCCCGCTTTGCTCACGGCGCTGTCGGCGCTGTCAGCAGGATCACGATGTGTTTCTAAGACCTCTAGCATAGACTGTAGCCAGTGATTGGCTACAATCTCCTAAAATTTCCTGGCATTTGTTAATTTGTTTCCACAACTTACTTGGTAAGTTGATTTAGAAGATTGGAGAGCATTTGCCTTTTCAACAGAGTAATTACATTTCACAGTTAGTCTCCCACGGCTTGCCAAGTAGCTGGAAGAAAGTGAAACCCACTGGAGGTGCAGAGAAGTGCCTTCAGAGGCAGAACTGCAGGTAAAAATAACATGTTGGGCAAACAGCTGCCAAGAGTGATGGTCATGCATTGGAGACTGCAGGGATTTGTCATGGCCAGTAAGAGCAGTGCTTCCCAGCTTGCCTTTTAGATTCCCCCCATACCCAGCTTTTTAGAAATAATTAGGCTTTGAAAAGCTGGCATTGGAGTGTACTGGTCTTGCAGATTCTTTGGGGGTTTCTTGAAGAAAGTAAGGGAAAATAAGGTGGATTTTTGTCTTGGTTTGAATGAAATGGAAGGTTTTCTGTTTGAAAACAAGTCAGAGTGACAGGGGCCTTTCACACTTGAGAAATGATAGCATTTCACTGCTGTCACAGGCTAACCTTCAACTGGGAAAAGTGATCTGGGCTGCCAGCAGAACAGGGGGGTTTGCGATTCAGTGTTATTATTTTATGATGGTTCCCCTTTTATCAACTTCTTGGTTTCCTTTGATTTTAACCCAAGACCCTTTCGTCTTCCAAAGTTAATATTTATTGAGATTAAACTGACAGATGTAAGATTGATTTTGACAGGTACTGCTCCTTGCTGCCGTATGCCCTTTGGTTTTGAGATCTTTGTGTCTCCTTTCCTCTGGGCCCTGTTTTTTTCCATTGCACTAAAACCTTCCTGTCTATTAGGTTCCAGGTTATGTAGTTTCTTCTCGGAGGGAATGAGATTGCTTCACTACAGGAGATGGTATTAAGGAACTTCTTACCGCTTTATCACCAGGCCATTTGCACATCTGAACCTTTTTAAAAATGTTTGCTTTACCCTTGAAAAAAAAACACCAGAAGTTGTTTCCTTAAACTTTGAATGTTCCTTCAAAATTTGATTTAAAACTGTCTCAGTTCTCAAATAGAAATGCATCGCTGCCAGAGGGTGGAGTGCCACAAGAGGGGGTTGAATGCCTTGCTGCTGTTGTCCTTTGATTGAGTTGTGGTTTGGTGTGCAATCATCACTCTGCCTTTGGCAGATATGCCTATCAAGGTGGTGAGCAAATGGCACTACCACTGCTGGTTTTATTTGTTTTATTTCTTTACCTTGTTCATTAGGGCTTTTGATTCCTCGTATGATACATTGAGTAGAAACTATAGTGTTATCTGTTTCTTTTCCAGGACCTTTTGAATTTTGATGATCCTTTGAATATTGAGGCTGCAGAGCATCATTTGCGTGACAAGGTGAGTCAGCAGTTTATTTAAAGCATGTTGTTCCTAAACAACTACACATTCTGTACTCAGCAATTCCTAGTCATTCCTTTTAAAGCATTCAAGCTTGTACTTCAGGCAGTTGCGTGACTCATTGTATCAGCGACCAGTTACTCAAAGTGCTTTATCTGGGAAAGTAAACTCTACACAGTAGTGTTAGTCACCATATGCTAGAATTGTTGGCTATAATGTAATCATATCCCCAAAATAGAGGATCTTTTCCCTCTTGTTTCTGAGAGTTTCCCTGAAGTTGTACATGTTCTGTGCAGCAAATGATAGTCAATTGGTTTGACGCAGTTAGGTGAGTAGCCTTTACCTTCAAAAGCCTGCAAAAAGATCTCATCCTTCTGTCTCTTTCAAAATGCAACTTTTTTCTTCAAACTCTGTCATGTTTCATGATTTTATTAAGCCAGGAGAAATCTGGGCACATTTAAAAGACAGGAGTGGAAACTTTTTCTTTTTACTCATCCTGCTTGTTCTGTGTGTATTTTGGACTGGGCAAAGCAAAACGTGATCGATTAGTGGCCTGATGAACTCCTGTTAGATATACCTCTCAACTGAAATTGAGCGTGGAGGCAGAGGTGAACAAAGTATTCACTTCCACCTTGTATGGCTCTCTGCAGTTGTATCATGTTACATTATATAGATGCATACCTCAAGTGTATAAAAGTTACACTTGGCATGTTCAAGATCTCTTGTTTTAATTAAACTCTTCTGATACTTTTGCTAAGTTAACCTTAAAGATTGAAGAAAGTTTCCAGGTAAATGTTGATTTGAAGAGTCCACTGAAAATGCAAAGTTAAGTGGTGCACATAATTTATCTAATTAGGTCAGGCTTGCAAGTTATCTTTCTAGCTCTTGTCGTGTTTAATGACACCTTGTAGCTATTCTGGTATTTGTCAGTGTTTACAGAGCAGGGACAAGACTGTAAGCCTGAAGTGAGAAAAATTTAGTAGACACTTACTCTGAAGAGGTATTTTTAATGGCTTTGTTATATTATTTTGGCAAAGAGTGCCAGGAAGCCTTCCAAGCCATGAAACACAGAAAGTGTTCACAGAGGGGATACAACCTAAGAAACAAAACCAGCATAGTGAAGGTAGCAGTCTGAGTCATTTTCTTTGTATTGTTAGAATTATTCTCTAATCTCTTGCTAGGGAAATTTATGGCTCTACGAGAATAGTGAGGCTACACACCTTTTGCTAAGTGTTGAAGTTCACTCTTAATTTCTTCTAACTGCCAGAGGGAAAGCAGATTGTCTGGTGCCTGGGTAGGTTTTTGTAAGAAGAGATGCTGCTGTAGTACTACTACAATCTTGTGTCAGATGTGCTGGGGCTGTGGTAGATGAGCCTTACCAGTGCTTCGAGTAAATTGCTAGACCTCAGACCAGCCAGCCAGTAGTGCTCTCTTCCCAAAGAGTGGTGAGATGCTAAGAAATCACTGTCCTGTATATCTCAGCCTCATTCAGAAATTGGAAATCTTGGGAATCCACAGAACGGAAGAACTTGCCTGCTTTTAAAAATACACCTCCCTCAAAAATGAGAGGTGAGCACTCAAAATACTTACTGCTACACTAATAGTATGGAAGTTTTGGGGTGGGTTTGTTTTGTTTTCTTTTGTTTTTCAGATAAAAGCAGCTGTGGAAGAAGTGAAAGGCAAATTGAATGGGTTTGTGACAGTCTTCAAAATCAAAAATGCTTTTGCACAAACATTTCATTTTTTCTTTAGTAAACTCTAAGTAGTTCCCACAGGTAGCTGTAAAATTCATGTTCTGCCACGTTAACTTTTGAGCTTACCTGAAGTTAGTTCAGGTATTTCATTGATAGTGACAGCACCAAGTAGTGCTGGATTTTCCATAGTATGTCTTACAGAAACATCAAGACAAAACCAATCATGCTTGTCTGGAGAGAATCAATTTTGCAAGGAAGGGAAATGGCTGCTTTTACAATTAACCTCAAAGGATGCAATTGCAGTGGGAGTTAGTTTTTGTGTCTCTTAGACGTAGATGTCACATAGTGTATAAGCACTTTGTTGTGAAGTGAAGCTGCTGTGGTCCTGTCCTGTCTCTTAAGAAAATACTTTCAATGTACGATATGGTTAATATGAGAATGCTAATCAATTTTCCTGAGACATTTTTGTGTGTCTAATACAGTTATACAAATAATATATATATGCCCGCATGCACAGTCTATATACAGATGTGCAAATATATCTATATAGAAAGTTTTACATACAAACATCTGTTCCTTAACAGATACAGTAAGAGAGTGTCTTTGGTCCTTTGACAGTGTGGGAGCTATGGCTTGTAGCAGCCAAAACAAATGCACATCGAGCTCTCTTCTGTGGTTCTCCTGGAGGAGATGACTCGGTATTTCACTGATGTCATTTCAGATTTCAAATCCTGGGATCCCTTTGCTGACATTCTAGGCTAAGGGTGGCTGCCCAAGAGGTTAACAGCTAATCCGAAGCCTGCCTCTGGTTATTGAAAGTGTGAAACTGGAGTTTGATCACTTCTGTAGGCTGGTATTAAGTCATCAAAAATGACTGTCACCTTGCAGATGCTGGAAGAAGTCACATCGTAGATATCAGATCCTTATTAGTGATTCTTGGAACTTTTTGGAAGATTGTACAATAAATTTTGGCTGAGTCATCAAATATCCAATTTAAAAAATGCTAGATAAAGAGATTATCTCAATATTCAGGCTCACTAGCTCTCTACTTGTTTCCAAAACCTACCTTCTTATCAGCTACAGAATTGATCTGGAGACCTGTCTTCTAGTTGGTTGTTCTCATCAAAAGCCCTTTCCAGTGACAAAAGACACTGTCTGGGTGAATCACCTTGTGTGACTTCAGTGAATTATTTTTTCAGAGATACAACCACTGTATTTGCCTGCATTATATGGTACTGTTCAAGTGATTCCATCATTGTCATCTATTTTGTAACGCTTCAGTTTCGCCAATCATGAGTTTATCTTACGATTGTCACTAGTGATGTTGGATGCTCCAAAGCTTAGTTACCTACATTGTAATCTTTTTCTATATATCCAGTCAAAAGCCTCTCCTTTTCAGTTTATGAGCTCAATCTCATGTTCTGTTGTTGTGCACCTCCGAGGCAGCTGTGTCCTCTCGGCTGCCTCCTTGCCTAGTATTGGGGGGGCTGCTTTTAGGTCCCCCCAAAGCGTGTTCCTCTCCACCAACAAGACCCTGTTCCTCAGACCCTCCTCGCCCTGAGGCCTTCCCGGTAGAACTGTCCCCAGCCTGGCATCTAGGACTGGTCCAGTGCAGAGGCTGAATGTGTCCCAGGGGCCAGGCTTCTCATTGGTGTTGCTGAGCCTCCTGAGGTTGCTATTGGCCTTTCTTCCAGCCCACATAGGTCCCACCGAAGGGTAGATTTGGCCTCTGACACGTTGGATGCATCCTCTTTAGTGACTGTATTTCTGTAGACCTGGTGTGAAATTCCACACTTGGTCAGTTTTTAAACTCAAAACTTCTTGCAAGTTTGTTGCCTGTGGCTTTCAGCATTTAATAAAGCATTCAGATAGAACTATAGTTTCTCTCCACTTTTCTATCCTCCTCCCCCCCCTTTGTTTAACTCAATTGTTTCCAGCTTAGGGAAAGTTTGCACTGTCCATTTTTGTAGTGTTACTTTTGAGAACGTTCTTGGTGCCCACATTGCACTGCAGTTAGGTCACAATCACTGGAAGATAAGCAAGCATTCTCTCTTGGCTTAGAGCTCAATAAATCCGAATAAAAAGATGTTTGATGTATCTATGTAAGCTAAGTAAGGTATTTGCTAACATTCAGTCTTTTCACACTCATACAGTCTCATCAGTTTGGTAGTATGAGTTTTCTTGCGGAGTTTGAAGAACTGCTTACCTAGTTAATCAGCTGGAACTGCTTTGGATTTAGTAGAGAAGTCAGCCTGTCAGTAATTATGTGGATGGCCAGAGCCATTAATCATCATTATAATTGGTTCCATGGATTCCTAAGCACTGAGCAAGTATTTAAGTTTTAATGACTACCCACTTAAAAGCAACGTACTAAAAATTATAGGATTTGCTGGTTTGTAAAGTCAACAAATAGAGCTCTCTTGATTTGCATTCTATAGCAGCCAAGTAGGCCAAATACTGAAAGAACAGGGATATGACTTGGTAATACAAAACTGAATCAGCTTAGTAGGTCAGGACAGTTTATTCCGTAGTCAGAGGTGCTATGGGTGCTGTGTCTGCTGTTGGGTACCTGAAATGTAGAAAATACTTTCCATACATATATCTGTCATGGTTGTTTAGAGGTACTATTTCAGGACATTCCAATATGCTGTCTTCCTTAAAAGGCCTTGTATTTCCTAATACTGGTTGCCTTTGCCAAAAAAAACCCACCCAAGCAACATTTAAAAGCCATACGTGCAGTATACAACAAGAACAGAACGTACAAGAACAAGTACAACATTACGCTCTTCATGTGGCTTGAAATTCTCTGAAGATTCCTCACCTCTCTTCCTCACCAGGGCCTGCCATATCAACAATACTAATGGTGTCCCCTATTTTAATTGTATTCACCTGTTGTATTTAGTGCAATTTAAAATACTAGAGCAATTTTTGTCATCCTGCAGATGACAAAACACTCATTTACTTGTTCACCCATGCAGTCTTTTAGTAGGAGAAGCTGAGTAACATCTGAGCGTTATCTTCCTGCACGACCTTTCCATTTCAGTGGAACTCATCTCGATGCTTCCTGCTGTGTCATTGTGAAGATAGTATTCTGGGAGGGACTTTTTTCCATCTTGTGAAAATCTAGCATGTCTGGATTTCATGGGCTTTTACCATCAGCTCTGAAGTGCCAAAGCTGAGAAATCCCAATTAGAGTAAGTGTGTGTTTGCCAGGAATCCATCTTAAACACAGATTTTGTACTTAAATAAACTTTACTTTCTGAATTACGTCTTCATTGGAAGGCAGCATTGTATGTTTCTGGTTGTAGAGCACAGGAATGCACTGACCAGTATGAGTGTCACTGCTTTGGTGACTTCAGGTGACTGGCAAAATCATGAAAGGAATGATTAATGCCAGGCTTTTGTGGCCCTCTCTTTGCCAGCGGAATGAGGGCTGTTGTCAGACTCAATGTAATTATTGCTGGAAACATGCAGTGGCTCCTGGGTGTGTAGGGGTCAGCATGCTGCTGACAGGTGCTCCAGGTGCTGAGCATCCCAATCTGTTCTTGTGTTGTATTTCCCAATTGCCTGTGTGGTTTTAAAGAACAACCCAGTGAAAAAAAAGGTCTTGTTTTTGCCCTTTTCCCCCCCTTTTCTTCTCTGGCCATCCGCAGAGGGAGTTTTAATTCTTTCTTTGCCTTTACCATGGCTAGATCAGTAGCAAAGCTTGTAACTCTTGTTTTGGTACTTCAACAGTGAATTATTTTGCTTAGTTTGTGTGGAAGAGTTTGGTTGTAGCCCAGCTTTAAGATAGCATGGGTTTAACTGGAGCTGCTCAAGTTTAGCAGCTCCTGTTGTCACTTATTATATATAATATATATATAAAAAAGTATATATATGTATTATATATAGTTCATCTGTTTCCAGGTAGATTTACAAGCTGTTATGATGTTGTTTGTAGTCATTGTATTTTTACTCTAAGGAAGAGGGTATTGTACAATAAGAATTTTAAGGGAAGGGTTGGAATTTTTGTATAATATAACTGCTGTTAAACATGACGCTGAACAATTCATAATGTTATTATGGCTGTGTTTAGTCTTAATAGATCATCCTCACAGCTGGGGTCTCTAGTTCTGCTCAGATCATGTCGTTGTGATTCTTTACCGTGCTGATACTAGCACACAAGTCAAAAAAAATCCTCCAGCACACACCAGAGAGAGTTGCCAGCCTCACTTCACCTGGGATAATGCTGTATTTTCATGAACTGCACCCTGAGATAAATCACACAGTCAGTGCTGGCACCAGTGATATGTGAGGCCAGAAGCTACTGGGGAGGAAGAGTGTTGGGGCAGACTTTTCCTTGTGTCACTTGCACGCTGCTGTGACAGCTGTTAAATCTCTTTTTCTTTTTATTTTTACACAAGAAAACACATTACTGCTTGGCTTTTGCTATTTTTTTTTAATTCAGGACTTCTCGTAGTAATAAAGAAAATAAGGTTTTTATCTCAAGATTGTTTCAGTGGAGATAGATTCATAATGTTCATAGTGTTATGGCATCTGAAGCTGTCTCTTAAGGTTTCCTCTTAAGATTTTAATTGCCCTACACGGCTTCAGTTGCTTAGGAAACTGGGCTTAAAAAAAATATCTCTTCCCTCAATTGCTTGCAGTCTTTGGAGACTGTTCTAACAAGTCTTCTGGGAGGAACATTTTCCTTGAATTACTTGAGGATTGTCTTCTCGTCTTTACAAGAGAGAGTGCTAATCTAATTCATTAGAAATTCCATTGATAATTAGGAACAGTTGCTGACTAAATATTTCACTGAAGAGCTTTTTTAGCCTTTCATAATACTATGCAGGTTTTTTGAATCCTTAAATAGCAAATAGTGTAAGATTTTTGTAGAAGAATCTTAATTTCTCAAATCTTGGGCAACTGGGCAAGAGCCAGCATCACCTGACAAAATGCCAGTGTCTTGGCCAGATTCCAGAGAGAACGTTAATGAATCTTCTGAAAACAGGTAAGTCATGGAAAGAGAAAGTTGTTAGAAAGAGGTCTGCCTGTAAGTAATGATTGTAAGTAGGAAACAGATATGTCTGTAGAAGATTTTTAGGCATCCCTTTAGAAATATAGTGAATTGAATTTCCCTCCCCAAGTTGTCCTTCTGCATCACAAGCTGTCATTGCCCAGCAAAGCCACTTCAGTTCTGGAGCCACCAAGAAACAGTAACAACTTGGAATTGTACAACTTCTTTTTCACCAAGAGTGATTTCATCCTTGCTGGGTTTATTTGCCTGTGGGTTTGGTGGTTTTTGGTGTTTTTTGTTTTTTTTACATCAGAAGCTACTAAGTCTGTCTTGCAAAGCACGTTCTCAAAATGGAAAGGGCTTACTGTTCTTCTGTCTCACCTCAGGTTTTATCAAACACTATGAACTAATCTGCCACACAGACTGAGACTCCTGTGCTTTCCTTTGCAAGCTACTCTGCAGGGTGCTAAATACAGAAACTGGCAGCTCTGGGGTCTTTCATCGCTGCTGAAGTTTACAGTAATTTTGTTCTCAGACTGATAATGCCTGCAGACAGTTAAAGAGTCTCAGAGCTTTGCTGCCTGCTTATCATTTCAGATTTGATCCTTCTAAAGACTTATCCAGAAAATGCCATGGCCAGCTGTACTTTGATCCTCCTGGCTTTTAATTTCTGATCTTATACATAATAATGGCATAATTACATTTAGATTTAAGATTACCTTGAAAATCTCTTTTTCTGTGTATCTGAAGAAATGGATGCGTAACTAAATAGCATCTTCAAATTTGAATTCTTCTTGATCTCTTGGAATTGATCACTTTGAAGTTAGTTTACTCCTATCAATGTAATTGCATGTATCAGAAGATTAGCCTGTTATTTGATGCATCTGAATGAAAAGCACGATATTAATCCTAGCATGTCAAGTGTGTTGGATTCTTTAAGCAGACAAACAGTAACAATATAATAAAAATTTGGAAAGTTTGGACAAAATATTTATTAATTGTATGTCTTTCTCAGGTCTTCTGAAGTAATTCATTTAAGTGATCTTACAGTAACTGCTCTGTTTCTCTGTCTACCTGCCCTTTTAAAATGGTTTTTATATCAAAAGCATTTGAGTATACATTTGAGAATGGAGCTCACTGAGCTCCTGAAGTTATTCTTCCTGTTTAGCAGAGATCACATCTCTTCCCTTGCCACTTCTTCAGAACCATCCCAAACTTTACAGAAAGAGAAAGCAGCCAGCAGTGGCTTTACAGATCAGCATCTTCGATGCAGATCAACACCATTGCGTATTGAAACAACTGGGTAATGTGAACTATTGCCCTTGTCAGAGCCTAGCTAACAGCTGTGTTGGAAATGAATGAAGCATCTGCTGGAATAATCTAATAAATTTTTATTTTCTTTTTCTTACCTCCAAACTGCTTAGACTTTGCTTTTTTGATTTTTATCTTTGGCTTTATGTAAAACTCAAGTACAAGATGCCTTAGTTCTCTGAGACCTAGGCAGCAGATCCTAAGAACAGAGGTACCGTGACCATTGTAAGGAATGCATAGAATCATAGAATAGTTAGAGTTGGAAGGGACCTTAAAGGTCATCGAGTTCCAGCCCCCCTGCCATGGGTGGGGATATCTCCCACTAGAGTGGGTTCCTCAAATGCATGATTATGTGCATTACCTTTTTTAAAATTATAATTAGTAGTAGTAGTTATTTTAACTTACTATGAATTAATGATTTAGTGCTTTAGCTTTTCTTGCTCTTGAAGTATTTGGGTTGGTTCACCTCGTCATACATGGAGACTGAATGACCTGCAAGAACACTTCTTCCTGCTTTGAGTTAATTTGGTTTGTGTGACTGGCAGCAAAATCTTTCCTCTGTGTGTTCTTCACTGGGTTTTCTGCTTGCTAGATTTAATAGCAGTTAAATATCTTGAAATCTGGATGAGAATTGGAAATAGTATCCCCTGATCTATAGTGACTGTTGGTGAATTTGCATGCTGGTGGTGGATAGTACTCACCAAAATTGTCCACGACTCTGTAAAAGGCATTGAAATATAATAAATTTATATGATATAAAATATTGTAAATAAAATGTCACGGTCCATGGATGCTGCATCTTGTCACTATAGATTTCAGAGGAGATATTTGTGATAAAAAGCACTAGAAATAACTCTAAACAAGCACTTTATTTTCCAGATAATTATGAATTCTGTAGAATAGCTGTGTTCCTGTGAAGGGCAGTGTTCCTTGAAGAAACGGAAATGGTTTTATTTTGCAGAGTAGTCAAAAGCATGTGGGTCGGTCAAAAGTCAAATGCCAGCTCCCCATTACCCAAGTTGATACCCTCTTTCTAGCTGAGTACTTGTTTCTTTATTGGATTTGGGTCTGGGCAATGCACTCCAAAGGTTTTTAATGGTAAAATGTTTTTCCTAACGCCTTCCCCAAGGAATTTTTTAAAAATAATGCTCATTTTATGCATTGTTTTTAATCCAGTTCTTTGTCAAACTTGTCACACTTTCCCATCACAACCATGCACTTCATTAAACTTTTTCCCAAACGTATCCCTAAGAAATTTTGAAATGCAAACAGTGCTAATTGTATTTGAAGAATTCTGATCATTACAATTTTTATTTTTAAGCTCAGATGCCTAAACTTAGTGATGGCTCAAGACAGCTGGAAAATTAGCCTTTGAGCAGAGAAATTATTTTGTAAACCTTACTTGAAGTTTATTTTAAGTGTTTTTATGATTATTAATGTGCTTGAGGTGGTGCTAGGGGAGTTGTGCTAGATGCTCCAAAGTGATGAGCAGCAGTTTCTCAGCTGCACCCTGCCTGTTTAACTGCAGGTGGGGAGAAGTGATGGAGCACACAAAAGTGAGTTGCGTTGTCATATTACACAGTGCAGAGGGAAAAATCTTTGGTTTGCCTGTTTCAAAAGATATTTTCTGAAGTCTGACTGTTTTCTTTGTATTGTTTCCCTGAGGTCATCACAGGGAGGAAAAAAGAGGCTTCTCTGAGTCCAGGCTTCTCTGAAGCTGGCGGTACTCTTCCCCAACCACAACAACTGCAAGAGTTGCTGAGGAGAAGTAGTAGATCTAACTAGCTTGCATCCTGGCTTGCATAAAGAATAGTGTGACCAGCAGAAGTAGGGAGGTGATTGTCCCCCTGTACTCAGCACTGGTGAGGCCGCACCTTGAGTATTGTGTCCAGTTCTGGGCACCTCAGCACAAGAGAGATATCGAGGTGCTGGAGCGAGTGCAGAGGAGGGCTACGAAACTGGTGAAAGGTCTGGAGAATAAGGCTTATGAGGAACGATTGAGGGAGTTGGGACTGTTTAGTTTGAGGAAGAGGAGGCTGAGGGGAGACCTCATCACTCTCTACAACTGCTTGAAAGGGCATTGTAGAGAGGTTGGTGCTGGTCTCTTCTCACAGGCAATTATCTATAGAACAAGAGGGAATGGCTGTAAGCTGCAGCAGGGTAGGGTTAGACTTGACATTAGGCAAAAATTCTTCACAGAAAGAGTGGTCAGGCACTGGAATTGGCTGCCCAGGGAAGTGGTGGAGTCACCATCCCTGACTGTGTTTAAGAATAGATTGGATGTGGTGTTGAGGGATATGGTGTAGGAGAGAACTTGTAGAGTAGGGCTGATTTTTGAACTCGATGATTCCAAGGGTCCCTTCCAACCTAAATGATTCTATGATTCTGGACATCACGGCTCTTATTTCTGTTTGATGTGGGAGGCTCTTCAGTCCCTTCTACCAGATTCTACTGAAGAGCCTTCTTAGTAGCTCTTCTATTCTGTGTTGCACTCTCAGCTTTCCCACAAAGTAGCGTTTCCTGCATACATGGTCCAAGTGAAACCTAATAGGTGTTGTGGAAACATCTGACTAAGGTACTTGTGTTTAGAGAGAAACATTTACCATGGCCCTGTGTCCAGTCTGGAAATTATTGGTACAGCGTGCAGGAGTAGGGCCTAGAGTTTGGAGTCCACAACTATTGCCTCTTTCATTACTGCCCAGGTCTTTTTCCTACTTGTGGGCCATTTACTTGTGGGGATTTACAAAGTCAGTATGGTTTTGTGATCCTCCCTCCCCCCAGCTTTACAAGATTACCTATGCAGGTCAGAATACATTAGAATTCATCTCCTAATATGGGTCTGTCTTGTCTCTTGTGTAGTTGAGTGCCAGGCTCTCACCTGTAGTTCCTCACTGAAGATATCCAACTGCATTGAAGTTTTACTAAATTATTTTGAAGGGTTTAAAAAATGGGTGTATTTGTGTGTCCTTTTCAAAATTCCCTAAGTCCTGGCCAATAATATAATGATATAACAAGTGGGAATCTGAAAATGCTTTAATAATAAACCCCTGCTTTCATCTGTCAAGCCAACCAAATGGAGAATGCAGATGATCAAAGCGTTACTTGACAGCCTTTCAGAATATTGGGAAAGCATCTTTATCAATTACTGGCAGGGCAGAAGGATCAGATTGGAGTCTGGGACACGGTGTGGTAGCTTGAAAAACAAAACTCAATCAAGCAGTCCATCTAAGTGTGCAGAGTGCGTGGTGCCCACAGTTTCATCTTCAATTAAAAAAGAATTGAGACCATTCTGAGTTTTTCAGGATGAGTGTTTAGTTTTGCATTGATTTCATAGTAGCTGTTCCACAAAACAGCATTAACTAACTCTCCTTTCTCCATTTCATCATGGTGCATGAAAATGTATTAACTACTCATACAGGGGCGTAATGAAGTGCGAATAGACCTTATCTGCCCTTCACTCCTCTCGCTGATCACAGTGTGGAGATGGATCAGAATGTATTGGTGGCGTGTTGGGTTAACATGCCCTAATGTAATCTTGCATAAATGCATCGAGATAAAAACCAAATGTAACTTTGCTGTTACTGGAAGGATGTAATACAATATCCAGCTCCAATGTGATGTAGGTAGCCTGGTATTTTGCAAATTGTGCAGAGAGTTATGGGATCTGGCATGTCACATTACCGGCCTGTTTTCTGCTGTGTGCTTGTCAGTAACCTCAAATTCATGACTGACAGCTCTGAGCTGCTTGCTTGTGTTTCTGCCTTCAGCCTATTTATTTTGTAATTTACTGGGACATGGTAGCTTCCTGCTGGAAAATGACTCAAGGAGCGACAGATGCAGACCCACCTGTCACACAGAAGCAACCCAGGAGACTTTTGGTATGAACACGTCAGAAAAAGATGTCGAGACGTCTTCTGCCTTGTGTCGAGTATCTGGTGGTGCTGGCTGTTTCTTGATTGAAGACAGTGATTCCTTAGTTGCACTCTTCTGCATCTGGAGCATGAGCCTCTGCCAGCACTTTTGGGTATGGTGGCAGATGGCTCACTTGACACAGCAGGAGGGGATATCATCTGCCAGTATCTTGCATGTTTGTGTTCTTAGCTATGAAACCAAGTTTACATACACATCACTGAAGGGAGGATAGTCCACTGAATACTTGTCAAATTAGTCTGAAATTTCATTTGACCAGTTGAATGTGGCATAAGAAATTGGTAGATCAGCAATAAACAATTTTTTTGGAACCTCTGTGCAACACCATGCTGGTGCTGACTTCAAATATTACCTTGTTTAGCCTCGTGTTTATTTTGGCAAAGTAGATGGAGAGAAGCAGGTTGGTTACAGCAGCCAAATGAAGTATTATCAGGGAAGTGGTTCTTTTCTATGGATTCCAGCCCTGTGTTGGCAGACTTAGGAGGAAACGATCTGACAACCAGCTTGTCATCATTTACTATTTGGTAACAAAATCTATAAAGCCAGAATAATTTTTTTTGGTGTCTTGAAAGAGCTTTATTTCAATAGTAATACATTTACCATGCAACCTGCAAATTACTTTCCATGTATTATGTTTTATTACTCAGAAGCTAATAAAAAAGTCACTAGTTTTGAGTCCATGGCCTTCTGCTGTATGGGCTGACCAGAGCCACCATTCTTATACATGTAAGTTGTGTGGCCAGCCCCATCCATTGGAGTCAGCAGTTGCTGACATTAATTTCAACAGATTTTGTGTTCATTTTTAGCACTGGAAAAAAAAAAAATATCAGGCTTTCTATGAATTTCATATGAACAATTTATCAGCTAAGTCTATCTAGAGCCCCTTAATCTGAGGATACCATAAGGATGCTGGTTATTACTGACTACTTAGCTCTGATTAAGTAGTACTGTCTACTATGTCAGTTTGTGGTCAGGCGCTGTAATTTTGTGCTTAGGTTACAGGTATTTTTCCTGGAGGACTGGGCAGTTGCTTTTGCTGTGTTTTATTTGTCTGTGACAACAGAAACAACTTCTAAGGTGCTGCTGGCCAAAAGAACCTGATGGGGTACATACTGACCAGGAGAGAAGTCTGTAGAGACATCGTACCTAATGATTGCTGCAGCTACAGGGAGCTGGGTTTCTTCCACGCGGCAGTGAAGCACAGATATAGCACTGCTGGGAATTAGCTTATCACTCAACTGAAAATAAGTCCTTTATAACTTCCAAAGTCCTTACAGTGCTGCTTGTAGAAAACAACAGCTGCTTTCGATTCTTTAGTAGCATTGAGCATATGAACTTCTCTTGAAAAGTAAATAGGAATTACATTTAGTAGGAGGAAGAGGCAGTAAACCAGGTTTGGACATGTTTTTGAATATTCTGCTTATCTCATATCATCTGAAAATTCACAGAAGTTCATCTGCAAAGCTTAAATAGGTAGATAACCCTGAAGATTTACCAGACAACAGCAAAGATGATCCTTTGGTTTAAGATTCTTATTTGCTTCACCAGGAATGAAAATTAATGTTTCACCATTGCAATGTTTTTTTTTCCTCCACTGGCTCCAGTCAACCTAAGCTTTTCACTTTGTCTTGATTTTTTCTTATAATGATTAGTAATAATTGTAAATTATTTTATTTTTGTATCTGTAATAATCAACTGAAGAAATAGGTTTAAAGAAAAATAGGTTGTTGACATTTTTTTGCTTTCAGTATTATGAAGCTGATTAATGTTTTACAGTACAATTTGTAGAATTTTTTACGTTTATTTTTGTGTGAATAGAATAGGATCTGATGTCCCCAAATTTAGTTTGATCATCCAGCATTGCAATCTTGAGCATAGTTTCTTTTATATGAGACCTAAAGTTACACAAATTGCCAGAGCTCTGAAGCTTATGAGGAGACAATACCATGGTAGGAGGTAGTTACCTTCTCTCACTGCTTAGGTAGCAAGAGGCCGTGGGTGCTCAGGCATTCTCAGTTCAATCTAAGTCACTGTTAATTTGAGGTGGAATGCCTAGATATGATTTAGGGTGTTTCAACAGTGGAAACAGAGCACACGGATGGAAGGCATGTTGCATTTTTGCTGCTTTGCAGGTGGGAACATAATGTTGTAGCGAGGGAAATTTTTCAGTAAAGCAATGGGGGTCTGAGCGTTCATTTGGATCCTCTTAGTCTTGGATTAATACCCTGGCATTTAAATTGTATTCTATTTCATATCTGTTCCTTAGTTTTGACTTGAATGTGTCTTAGTCTTGCTGTCGTGTTACTATACAGACAACTTCTCTCATTTTCTCTCTGCTCTGACAAATTTAGTTTTGAAGGAGTAAAGTCAGACCACTTCTCTCTGCTGTGCTGCCCTTCTAACTTGTACGTGCCAAAGCATCCCATTATGTAGAAAAGCTAAAATGCATGAAGAAAGAAGTAACCAATTTTTGTAATCTGTTTGACATGCTACTTTTTTTTTTTTTTAATCTGCCTCCAAAATAAATCCTTCTTCTGGTTTTCAGAACTGAAATTGGATTGTGGTTTAAATTGGCACTGCACTGCCCTGACTGCAGTCAGGCAGACTCTTGTCCTAGGGGTTTCTTTCTTACCTCTCAGAAACTCCAACCCTATAATCGGCCCGTGTTTGTGGATAGAGTAGAGAATGTTTGGCAAGGAACTCAGTGTGAGTCCTAAGATTGAGTCCCTAACAGTCAGTAACTCTCCTGTCTGAATTGGTTTAATATCCATTCTCCCTTGAGGAGCCCCTCTCTGGAACTGTGTAGCACTGACAAAAAAGAGGCTTCCCCTGAGTTTTTGAAACCATTTTCCACGTGCTGCAGAGAGAAGAGTTGCTCTTAATGTCTTGGCAATAGCTGCACACTATTCATGTATCCTTATGATAAGTGGTTACTCATCCCTGATATAAATTACTGTATTCCACATGCAGTCCCAGTTATAATTCCTTAGCTGAAAGTAAATTCTCTCTTGGTGTGTGGTTAAAGTCAGTGGCCATCTTAATAGAAATAAAGACTGCCATCAGGAGGATAATTTCCTGAACAAGGCAACGCAGTACAGATAGCTACTAAAATAGGTGGAAAAGAAAAGAAAGTTTTTACCTTGATCATCAGAAGCAATCAATTGAATGTAATTAATATAAATCATGGCAAGTAGGAAGAGATACAGAACTTCAGGCTTAAAGTAATTTTTTGATTAAAGTTTCCTAGGCTGTAAAACTAAATGGGTAAGGGGAAGCAGGGGAGTCCATCCATATATTCTAAGCTAAAAATCTGTTCTTGAGCATATTGGAATATGAGATAATAGCAATTAGGTGTAGAACAAAAGAGTTTGTGGAGCTGAAAGTAAGGGAATTACTGAGTTGACAAGCCTGACACTTTCCTCCTCCATTCCTAACACTAAAAATTACACTTCTAACAAAATGTTCCTATGTTTGGTGTATCACTCTTGTATGGATAGATGTGTCAACCTTAGTGCCACTATCGGTTTTGGAGGATTTCTGTTTTCTATCCTTTCACTTGTCTGATAATAGTTGGATATTGTTTTGGAGACTGTCAGTCTAATAGTCTTGTAACAGCAGCAGAATAATTTGAAGGAATATAAAATGATGGATAATGATGAAATTGAGTAAGGAGACACTGGAAAAATTTGGTAGGGAGCTGGCAGTTTACATCAAAATAAGCTCATCTTTTATGTAACTGCAAGTTAAAGGACTTGATAAAAACATTTATTTGTTCTTTCTTGCCTGTGCCCAGCGTAACCAAGTCAGTGGTGATTCTGAATCACATGGGGGGGGGGAGGGGGGGGGTTGCTGTTTATAAGTTTTCTTTGCTTCATCCTCAAGATACTGATATTTCAGAAGGTATTTTACAGACTCATGACGTTACTGAGGTTGGCAAGGGTCTCTGGAGTGTGTCTAGTGCAGCCCTTGTGTTCATGGTAGAGTCAGCTGGAGCAGGTTGCTCAGGACTGTGTCCAGTCAGATTCTGAGCATCTTCAAGGCCAGAGACTCTGGAACCACTCTGGGCAATCTGTTCCTATGTTCCACCACCCATACAGTAAAAAAAAACGTTTCTAATATAAAAAAGAAGTTCCCTCTATTTCAGTTTGTTCCCATTGTCCCTCACTCTGTTACTGCACCACTGAGAAGAGTCTGTCTCTGTCTTCTTTCTACCCTCCCAGGAGGTATTTATATCCATTGAAGTCTTCCAAACCTATTCTTCTGCAGACTGAACAGACCCAGTCAAGTCAGTCTGTCTCTCCCTACATGCCAGATGCTCCTATTCATCAATCATCTTTGTGGCCCTTTGCTGGGTTCAGTTCAGTAATTTCATATCTCTCTAGACCTAGAACTGGACCCAGTGCTCCAGAGATGTCTCATCAGGCCTGAATGGAGTGAAAGGATCACCTCCTGTGACCTGCTGCCAGTGTTCACTAGTGGTCTTTGGTGGTTCTTGGTCAGCTTGGTGACTATCGGGGCCCCAAGCTCTTTCTCTGCAAAGCTGTTTCCCACCCATGCAGCCACCAGCATGTACTGGTGGATGGTGTTATTCACAGTCAAGACTTAGCATTTTCCATTGTTGGAACTTCGTAAGGTTCCTCTGTCCAGTTCTTGAGCCTGTTGAGGTCCTTGGGAATGGCAGCACACCTATCTGTTGTATCAGCCACTCCTCACAGCAAACTCGGTGCCTTCATCTAGGTCATTAATGAAGAAGTTAAACAGTATTGGCCCTATTATCAACTCCTGAAGTACTCCACCAGGCCTATTGTGCCACTGATCACAACTCCCTGAGCCTGGCAGTTCAGCTGGTTCAGCCCCATCTCACTGTCCATTTAAATCTGTCTTGGAGCCTCACTGACGTGAACCCTTAGCAATTAGTTCGCTTTTTAGGTTTGGGTTTTTTGTGTGTAAGGAATAAAGCTCATGCAGTGATGCCATCCATCTGTCCCCTTCCCTCATCCCAGCCTCCCCCTCAATCCCTGTAGCTTTTGAGTACACACATCAACTTCCATCAAATTTGACAGAGCAGCAGAGTCTTTACATGCAGTTCCCATAACTGTCACAAAAACTGTCAGCAGCAGCAAAGACAGGATGGTCTGCAAGTGAGCCCCCAGGAAAGTCCCCCATTCAAGCTCAGACAGGACCCGCTCTGGGTGGTCTGCTGTTGGGCCTGTGCAGGTGTGAATAGCTCAGAGCAGACCATGTGCTTTGCCTTTTCCTCAGCTAGTGGCCAGGAGACCTGGGTGCAACCCAGGAGGGCTGCAGGGAGGGTGAAGGAGTCACAGTTCTTGCTAGAAGAGGTGGTAAAGGGTATCAAAGAAAAGCTGTAGCAGGGAGAGAGGGGAGAGACAGTAGTAATGATAGCCTACAGATCTGTAGGCAGTCAATTTTTGCTATCTTTGCTTGCTGAACATGTCTTTTAAACCCCTTTCTTGATTGTGCTAGATATTCTCTAGCTGTATGGGTCAAAATGTGTGGGTTGCAAATAGACTCTTGCATGCTAAGTAAAGCTTTATTCTGGTAAAGAGAACTACCTGCAAGCTATTCAAACACAGCAGGGAGATTCATTTTAATAGTGATCATGAGATCTGCATATTTTTACTTGCATTTGTTGTCCTTTCTCTTCTGTATTTAGCCACATTTGAAGTAATTAGTAATCAGACTACTGTATATATTAGTTTTTAGGGGATATTTGCACACTTTTTTTTATTTTCAGTACTGCTGGTGTGTACTTGAACAATATTTGTATCTTTTGAGATATATGCTATAAAGATTGCTTAAGAAGTAATTGAGGTCAAGGCTTTGAAGCTACTGCTTCTTCATCTTGCATTATTAATTCTCAGGGTTTACAGAAAGAGTGGCATTGTAAAATTGGGCAGGGTCCATGGGCAGGACACCTCCCACTAGACCAGATAGCTCAAAGCTTCATCCACCCTGGTCTTGAACACTTCCAGGGGTCAGGCATCCACAACTTCTCTGGCCAACCTGTGCCAGGGTCTTACCACCTTCACAGTAAAGAATTTCTTCCTAATATCTAATTTAAATCTACCCTCTTTCAGTTTAAAACAATCCACCTCATCCAATCGCTATACTCCCTGATAGAGAGACCCTCCCCATCTCTCCTGTAGGTCCCCTTCAGGCACTGGAAGGCCGTGATAAGGTCTCCCCTGGAGCCTTCTCTTCTCCAGGCTGACCAACCCCGACTCTGTCTGTTTTCATAGGAGAGGTGCTCCAGCCCTCTCACCATCTTCATGGCCCTACTCTGGACTTGCTCCAATAGGTCCATGCCCATCCTAATGTTGGGGGTTCCAGAGCTGAATGCAGTATCCAGGTGGGGTCTCACCAGAGCAGAGTAAATGGGTAGAATCACCTCCCTCAACCTGTTGGCCACACTTGTTTTGATGCAGCCCAGGATACACTTAGCTCTCTGGGCTGCCAGCACACACTGGCTTATGTTGAGCCACCAGGCTGGCTTTGTCAGGCCCTCATTTTTTACATTGTTTGCATTGTAGAACAGTTGAATCAACTGTGTTATTTGAATTAGTGTAGTCTCATCCTTGCTGTGCTGTTTTACTTGCTCTTGTTTGAGCTTCTGTTGGACTGGGATCTGTCTTTGTTGTCTAGCATGAGGTTTTCCACTTCATTCCCTTGTTTAAATTGATGGCACTGCACCAGCCCTTGACATCCTGAAATCTCTCTTCCTAATAGGAAGTAGCTGGTTCTGAACATTTTCAACACTGCTTTTTATTTCTAACAGTACAAATCTCTGACGAGACGAAACCGTGAGGGTTTTTTTTAACCTTCAAGTAAAATAGGAAGCTCACATTTATTCCTGGGTACTGCATCAAGTATCTATTTCATGATTTCCTCTAAAAGAGGTTAGAAAACATTGAAGAATTGTTCTAATTAAATGCACCCACAAAGTGTATCTGAGGAATTGAAGTGTTCATTCACCTTTGGCCAGACAAAACTGTCATCTCTGTGTAAGCAAACTTCTCCCCCCCCCCTGTCTTTGTAATGAATCCCACAGTACTCATAACTCATCCAGAACTTGCAGCCTTGCTTTCCTGACGTGTGCTGCCACCGCTCAGACGTCAGCTGCTGCATGCACCAATTCAATTTCATGCTGGTGATGGGGATGTGCGTGTATTGCTGTGACCCCTGAAGACAGCAGCAGGGCAATAGCTGACAGTCAACGTGTGCGTCACTGCCTTTGCTTTCCCTGGCCCTCCAGATCTCTGGATTTGGAGGGCTAGGAAAGAAGTCAGAGCTAGACCCCTAGCAGCTTCATTGTCCTGAGATTCCCTTCAAGCTGCTTGTTTCAGACCACAAGTTACCAGCTGGTACAAGTGCCTGTGGATGCCACATTTACGGTTTGAGTCAGTAAGCTGCAGAAGGTGCTTCTGAGGGAAGAACTTGGTCTATTACATCCGAGGCCAACCTTAGCTTGTCAAGCTTTTGCCACACTGGGAAAGAATTTCGCCCTAAAAGGATTTCAAACCTGATGTGGGTTTTTTGGAAGCTGTTTACTTTTTGTAGTGGGGTTTCTATTACTCTTTGGTTACAGTTTACCTGTCCTATTAAGAACAATAGTGCCATCCCAATCTAAAAGCATCTTTTCACAGGAATTCGCCCTGTGAGTCATTGCTTTCATTTAGCTCCATATTTCTTGCAGTAAATCCTTCACTGCCTCTGCACACCCAACAACCATGTTCAGTGTTGTTCTCACTGAAATGGTGGCAGTCACAACAGAATACATATTTGGTTTTTGCAGTATTCTTGCCTTTAGAGAACTGCACTGGGTTTTTTCTTGGATTGCCTTACCATTTTATGTTCTGTGTCCTTGTTACGGCCTTTGAAGCCTTTTCCCAGTGAGCATAAAGCACCTTAAACAGCATGTGCAAATGAGCAACAGCATAGCTGCTAATTGTGCTAAGAGATGTAAATAGGAAAACATTACTTTTCTAACACTAAAAGCATTTATAGAAACTGTATTCTTTTTTCATAATATTTTGATTGTGGATGGAGCCTCTTTCAGGTTCAGCAAAGTTGGTTAAGCTTTTGCAGATGGTTTGACTTGCTGAGGTAATGATAGAAATGTGGAAGAAATGCAGATGTTTTAAAGCTTTTGTTTTACATGCTTTGGGCAAATAAGTGGCCCAAAGGAAAGCTTTTACTTTCTGTTCTTGAGAAAAATGCAAGGATTTAGAACAGAAGTATACAGGAGTGTTGTCGAGTGCAAATAAGGACCCGAACCTCTTTGAGCCAAGTTCCCCGTGTGCCTCGCCTGCCCGGGCAGGCTTATGTGAACACTGTATGACTTGCAAAAACCCTCTCACCAGACCCAGGCAGCTCCCATTTCCGATACACTCATAATTCATCCATTAAGATCCCAGATCCCAAGGACGTACCCTCTCTCGGGAATGAGTGGCATCCGCATGGTTGGAAGTGGGTGTGTAGCACAGGGGAGGTTAACGTCAGTGTAATTGGGATGATTCAGGTAATTTTTCTCGAAGGGCTCTCTCTATAACCCTTTCCAACAATTGCACTGACAAGACGGTGAGTGTGCCTGGTGCCAGCCTGAGGCTGACCCCAGGAGGTTTGGACGGGCGGGGAGACAAGCACCTGACATCAGTGGCTGAGTTGACGGAGCATCCTCTCTGCTTCCTGGTTTAATCTTCCAGGTTTTCTTTGTTTTCAGCAGTCTGGGCGAAATAATAGATGGTCATAAGAAAAACTGTCACAGTCAGGGCAAAACCTGAGTCGTTGGGCGCTGCAGCTGTCTGATAAGAGAACTCATCAAAGTCCCTGCCTCCACCCAAGCTGCTGTGTAAGCCAAAGGGCAGATTTGGCAAGAGTGTCAGGACTCGCATCACATTTGATCCAGGGAGCAATTTTCTTTGGGAAGCTGCTTTGCCCCGTTCAGCTGGCTCGGTGCCCTTGCCTTTGCAAAAATGGGGTTTAGACATAGTTATCCCTGGCTACCCTGTCAGCTTTCTCACCCTGCCTCCTAATCATTGCCCTTTCTTCTTCTGATAACTTCAGTGAGTGCTTTTTTCCCCTTTATCTGCGCTTCACTGGCAAGCAGCAAAAAGTTTGTGGAAGCATGAGGGAAATGACTTAAGGTCTGAGCATCTCAAAATGGATGTGCTGCTTCATGTTCAGCATGCTAATGCTTTGCTCTATCTTTGCAGCACATCTTTGACTTCTCCCTGAAGCAGTGTCCTGGCAGGCAGGTCACTACTTCTCGCATCAATTGTGTAACCTACCTATATCTACAGATACTTTGGAAAAGAAAGGACCAAAACTTAGTGTTTTTCATCTTCCCCACAATGCTGCTTCTTTCCAGACAGTTGCAGTAAAAACAGAGCAGTGGGGTTTTTTGATACACCATTCCCACCCCTCACAGTAAGAATTCCACCACTTTTTCCCCTTAGGACTTAGCTACCAAAGAGATCTGTGACAGCATTTTCTCATCAGTTTGCAAAATCAGAATTGCTTGACATCTAGAAAAGGTGTTTTAAATTGGAAGTCGAGAGCATGGGTTGTGAAAATCGATGCAGTTCCAACTGCGCCTGCTAGATATGGGAGCCTGTGGGAGATACCTACCTATAGGGTTTTTCACCCCCTACCCTCCTCTTTCTTCATAGAACTACAATTTAATTACAGAGTGTGGCAAATCCTTCAAATGATGTAGAGTCTGAGCTAAGTAAAACAATGACAGGCAAATGATAGCAAGGTAGGAACATGAATTGGAAAAACACATACTTGAGATTTTTGTATTAGTCAAAGGTTTCATTCAGTTCCTTTTCAAATGGGAGTGGGTGTGTGGGGGTTGATGGGCGTGAATACTCATTATTTCCTGAAAAATGGAACAGAAAGAAAAGGTCACTTTAAATACAATTAATAGGGCTAATGGTTAAATCTACCTGGTTATTATATTGTCCTCCTAAATCTTTGGCTGGAGCGGAGTAATGTTGTCTGATTGTTGATTGATTCCTGATGCTCTAATCACCCCTTTACTACACATTTTAAGTAAAACCAAAAGTAAGATCCCAGCAGAAATTGTTTGGAATTTAATCTTGATTATAAACTTTGGGTTAAAATAGTGCTTTTAAATTATTTCATTGTTTAACCTGAAGGAGGGAAGGGTAGTAGCAGTTCAGTATTTTTGTGTTCTTTTTGTATCTCTGTTTGAATCTTAGAGAATTGCCAATCTAAACAATGTGAAGGTGGGACAGAGTTTGTGGCAGTTATCTGGGTTGCAGTTGCAGCTGAGGGACAGATGCAGGCCACTATGCATTTCCCTGCGGGGACTGGCCAGTACGGCCTTCAACCTTGTGAACACAGTCCCCAGAGAGGGGGGAACAGCCTCTGGTCTCTGACATACTTCAGGGCAGAAGCTGAGGTCAGTATTTTCAGTAGGAAGAAGAAAAATTTTGCCAAACACTGAAGTGTGTGAAGGTCTATTATATCCTTAGTATATATAATATACTGGGTATATTAAGGATAATGAGTTAAATCTGGGTTTGGCTGTGGTTTTCTTTTTTTTTTTCTTTTTGAGTTGTGTAGTTCTTATGTATACATTTGTTCTAAGGAATAATAATAATAAAAAAAAATCCTGAGGTAAAGTTTCCATTCCAACTTTTCCAGACTTCCCTGGTAGTTGTCACAGTACTTAGAGAGAAGTATTGTGTTTAGTGTGAATAACTGAGTAGATCTTTCTTTTTCAACTTAAAAGCTTAATAATAGACGAGCAGTTAATCAGTACAACTCAGTGCAGTATAAATTGTTGAAAAAATACAGTCTCCTCTCATAGAGGTGCTAAATCAGGTCAAACCCCAGTTTTTGAAAGGGTACCTCATTCTTGAATGGGTACTTCAATGTGCTTTTACAAATTGTAAAGGGTAATTCTCTGATGGGGTTATAAGGTGGCTGTTTCCCTTTGGTTTCCATAATTGTCTATCTAGCCTCTCCCAAGTGCTATCAAGATACATAATCAGAGATCAATTACCACTCTGACCAGGTACTGAGGTCTTTTATGCCTTCAGTGTAAAATATCTTGTAACAGCTTTTACAGTCTGATGTATGTTTTTTAATCTCATTTCACTGTGAGGTGTTTTTAAGACAAGTAGCAGTTGAGGATTAAGTGAATTTTCCTAATGTTACATCAGTCAGTATTTTTTTTCTCTGAAGCTAATGAGATAAAGTTATTCTTCTTTAATATTTTGTTAATGCAAATCTTTGCACATATTGTCTGGTAAAAACAAACAGTGCAATTAAAAATTATGAAATTTGTTCTTTGAAATTTATATCTTTGGCCAGAGCTATTAGTTCAATGTCTTTGTGTAAACAAAACATTTAAGTACAAAAATATACCCAGGAGAAGTTTGATGGGATGTATGTTGTAACCTTATGGTGCTATAACCCAATTTTCAGCTAATGATATTACGAAATATGTTGTGGCTCATATATTCCATACTCTTAATTCACCAATTAATTTTGCATTTCCTTTAGACTGATTGTCCCCATATGATTTTCATCAAATGAAGCAGTGATCTGGGCAGCATTACTCATGCAGCAATCGCTTCCCACAGCGCTACTCATGTGCTGCTCTTCTCTCCCTCTCACGTCCCCGCAGCTCAGGGCAAAGCTGTCTTTCTGGTAGTACTTACACGTAGGATCTGTCCTTGAAGGGAAGTGAGGAGAGGATAAAATGCTCAGCTTCGTGTGGCAGGAGCATCAGGGCGAGTATGTACTGTCTGTGACGGGTGCTTGCACACTCAGCATCCATGTGCCACGTCTCCAGCTCCACTCCCTGTGAAACCAGTCCTCCTTCCCTGTGGCATTCCTAACGGGGGGGGTTATGTGCCTCTTTATAATGCAGAATGTGTGCTGCTCTGATTTTTTTTACTTCTGTTTATTCAGAGCTGCCCATAAACAGATGTGCACGTAGTAAAGTGCCCCCTTTTAATCAGGAGCTGTTATGCCATATGGCATGTGAGGATGGATATTACAGCTATGGGAGGAGAACCTCCTGTTCAGCAACCAGGTTCACATGCGGCGAGTACTGTGTTAACACATTGGTACCGGTGCTGTCAGTTCCTTTATCTGGTGAGTCAGCTTAAGTGATGGTGTGGATTTATGGAGCTTTCCTACTCCGCTGGGTTAAGTCAGTGCCGAAAGCCTGTCTTCCCATTTAAAAACTTCGTAACGGCACTGGTGAAAAAGCGGAGGGTGCTCTGAGCTGCCTGTACTGCACTGCTCTTGGGTATTGTCAGTACAGCAAAGACGCAGGTGGCCTTATTGCATGTATTTCTTGGCCCAGTTTCTTTTAGTGACCAGTCTTTCAGAGAATCACAAGGGTAGGAAAGTCCGAGAGGCTTCGGGTATCAGATGCGGTGTTGCGCCCAATGTGCTCTGATGCTGTGAGTGCTGACGGTGAGTGCTGGTGCTGTGAGCGATCAATCAATCAATGCTGGAGACATCCACCATAACCAGTGAGTCAGAGGTTTCCACCATTGTTTGCCATTATGAATAGTTATTCTAGTTTGCATTGAGGTAGTCCACAACACATCAGAGCTGAAAACAAATTCAAAAGATCACTTTTCTTTTGTTTGTGTGGTATTTTAACAGGCTCAGGGTGCCTAGAGATTCTTCTTCCCTAAGGCAGCCCAAGATCTGGGAACTATTCTAATGGATGTGTTGTTCATAAGTAGTTACTCAAAACTGCTTTATCATGATACTTGGCTACCAGAGCTGTTTTCAAAGGATTGAAATTGCCTTGTATTTGAAATCTTATTTAAAATGAAGGTGGCATTAGCTCAGTAGTGCTAGTTTCTTAGCATGCTTAATGAACAATTGTATGAGCATGGAAATGGGGGTGTTTGCAGAAGTTAAACGGTCACTACACAGAATATTGTCTTTAGCAGGTGCCATGTTGTATCAAAATAGCTGCTCCTTTCTCCTAAAGTGCAAGCAGCCTGTCTCTAAGGAGGAAGGGGATTTCTGCAGCTGTAAAGAGTTGGTTTCTGTTAGCAATCAGTTGTTGCAGGGCTGCTCTGCACCTGGGCTCCTACTGCTCAACACCAAGATGTCAAGCATCTTACAATGCTTTCCTGTAATGGGTGATTGTAATCTACACTCTCTGCTTTTATTTCTTCCAAAGCACAGATCTGTACCTCTCTTGAGAAGAGCCATTAGTGGTGGGTGGTTTTTTCTCCGAAAATGCTTTGTATGTTCTTGTTTCTACACCTGTGATATTTTTGGCCTTAAACTATGTGTCAGGCTTCTTTGAGATTCAGAGCACTTTGCATATAGTTCATGGACATTTCTGTGATGCACTGTATCAGTTGGAAAATGAAATCACAGACAACGTTTCTGGTGGATCATAATTCTTCTTTTATCCCTTGATTTGGGACTTTGACCGTGAGATAGCCTTTATCCTTTTCTTGATAGAAAAACTCTGGCAGAAAACCAAAACATCATAAAGGGGGCTGATCAGGAGCTGTTTGAAGTGTCATGTTGGATCCAGGGCAATACTGATGCGTTCCAAGGCTAGCTATAGCATAAAGGCTACATTACTGCTTTATTCTGGTGTGATGGCTACCAAAAGTTTTAGTGGCAGACTACAGATAAATGTTGATCAAGACACAGGGTAAATCCAATTATTATTTTTTTAAAAAAAAGGCATCAACAAGCTAGAAACAAAGTTAGCTTGGCAAAGGGAGGTCTTAGCTTTGATTTCTTTTTCTGTTTTAAGTATTGTACCATCTATTTCAAATTTCAGAATGGGTTATTGCATGCCACTGCATGGAAGACAGCTTTCTCCTGGTTTTTAAAACAAGCTCACAGTTAAACACAACTACTCACTACTTTTCAGACCTTCTTTCCAGTATTAGTACAAAGTCATGGTGCATATTGTGGTGCTCGCCTTCTATCTACTGTTAACAAAGTAAAAAAGACCTGATATTAAAGTCCTCGAACAATGAAAGACCATTATTTACAGGGGGCATTAAATTAACAAAGTGCTGCCCTGTCTGTCAACTTCTGTTTATTTAACTCTTTGCTGAGTGGACCAGAACACTCAGTCTGTGTTCAACAGGCGTCATTTTATGCATCAGCAAACCTGGAGCTGCTCTCTTTGACAAGGTACATTGTTGAAGGCAGGAGCGTACCTCACCATGATCCCTCAAGTCGTGGCAGCAAGACTTTGTGCCCTTCCTAGTAAAAGCAGAGTCATGTCTGGGACAGAGGATTTCAGTGCTTCCATGGCCCCTGTTTTCCAGGTAGCTCTAGTGGAGCACGACAGCGTTTTCAATACCTCCTCCTCTGTTGTGTGCATTGGGTTTTGTTTGGTTCTTTAAATTTTTTAACAGAAGTGAGGACATTAATTTCCCAGGTTTCTCTGCTTCATATTCTAACTAGCACACAAAACCGGGAGGTGGAAGTCAAGCAAGATGCATTTTGCTGTGAAACCTCCACTTGAATCTGGAGCACAAGGCACTGAGTGTGGTTGTGTTGAACATATTGAATAACAGGCTGTAAGCACACAGGACAAGGTTCAGACTCAGAATAACGTAAGAGGAGTGTAGCATGTCTGGCGTCCCGGCTTGGACAAGAATCAAATAAGGAAGGTTTGTCAGAATTTCACTCAGCATCTATCAGAATCGTGTGCTTAGCTCTGTTATACAGGGGCTATATATAAACTAGTTGCATAGGTTTTCTGTGGAGGGCTATAGGTATATGTGCATTCCCTCTGAACCACTTTAACAAATAAGTGACTTGGATAATGAGTTTTTCCTTCTCTAGGCTATACTAAACGACAAAAAGAGAGCAGTGATTGATTTACCTTAATTATGTGCTAGCTGTGATATTTTACAGTTCTGAGGGGGAGGCCAGAATGAGTATTTGGGACAGAGCTGCCTTGGGGTGCACAGGTTCTGTGGTGGTTCCTGCCGTAGTACACCTTGCCTCTCTTAGGCAGTGAGGACAGCTTCCTGTATGGCCAAATCTTAGCTGTGAGACACATGTCAGCAGCTGGGTCCTGGCCTCCCAGCACTGGCAACCTGTTTGCACCAGTATTGATAGCTGGCAATGGCAAACTCTTTGTCCCCAGAGGAGACACCTGGTGGAGCACAGATACCCACTTACAAGGACTTGAGCGGTTGACTTGGTTCTCACAGGCTGTGTCAGAAATGTGTGCTAGGTATCGGGCCGAGTGGCAGACCTTTCACTTGATAGAAACTTGACCCTACTGGTGCTAATTTAGGAATCCACCACCAACATAGTCCTACATGAGCCTCTCTCTCTGACAAGCTTGGGCTAATTCTGACTGTGCTTTCTTCTAGGAGGACTTTCGGAATAAAGTTGAAGATTACATTAAGCGCTATGCGAGATGATGAAGGGAGATGAATGGCAGAACCATGGCTTCCATACTAGAGTTGTCCTTAACTTCAACAACAACACCACCAGCCCGGATTGTACTAGTCCTGTGTCCATGTTGTACTGAAGAAGAAAACTAACTTCATAACTTGTCCATGTTAAAAGGAGAGTTCAGCATAAATACAGCAAGAAATTGTGTATGTTGGTTGAAAAAGTTGTTTGCTTACTTTTAAAAATGTTTACTCTTCTGACCTGTACTGTATATCCTGTTGATGAGATATGCTTGAGAAGTTAAAAGAAATCACTATTGAAATCGTTAATTACACTTTTTTTAAACTCTTGCTTAGTTTGGAGGGGGGGAACGAAGAAAAAGGAAAAAAGAAACCAGAAAAGGTGGTGTGTTTTTGGAACACTTCAAGTTGGCAATAAAATGGTCTGTGAACCAAATCATAATACTGTTGCCTTTGATGAGCAGAAACAATATGAGCCTTCTACAAGAGTCATTCAGCTAAGGCTTAGAGCTTGCCAGAATACAAGCACTAAATGAAATTCTACTTCTGATATTGCAATTCTTGATTATACTTAATGTAAGTATGTTTTTGTCACATGTTTGGAATTTTTACATTGTTATTTTCAGCTCCAGTTTGGGCTACGGTATTTTTTTTTGTTTCTGTTCATTATGTGAAGTAGTTAAAAGAAATATAGGCTAATCCACAACTTAATTAAATGTGTAGTATTAGTAAAATTATATATATATATATTATATATATTATATATTTCGTGAAAATTTAATGAAAGGGAGATTTTTTCTTTTTAAAGAAATCTGCCTTTGGCTTTCCCATCTGGATGTGGTGAGGGAGCATCAGACACCGTTTGATCTGATGGAAGTAAATTCAACCACCATTACCTGGAGAACACCTAATTGTGTTCTTCAGAATTCTGCACTGCAAGTGAATGACTGATAGCACAGCTGAGAACAATAATGCACGGCACCCTCTTGTAAACACTCATGTGCGCCTGGCTTTTGTAATTTGAGAGGATATAATGCTATAATTGCCTTTCCTGTGAGTAGCTGTATATCAAACGCAGAGATCCTTTAAAGAAGAGAGTAGCGTGTACCTCAGGAATCACTTCAGAGTAAATGCCGTGAGAAGTCACTGCCCATCGTGTGCCAGAGCTCCCGGTCACTGGCCCACTGACCCAGGCCATGCCCGGGGCTGCCAAGCTGGGGGGCGTTGGCGTAGCCTCAGAGACCACAACGTGTTTTGCTCGTGGGATCACACAGAGGAGGTGCAATGGAACAGATTCAAGCTTTTCTAAATACCATAGAAATAAACGTTCGTGTGGTTTCATACGGAGCAAGTGTGTGTGTAACCCTCGGGTGTAGACCTGCTGGTTTTTTATCCCCTTGAAGGATTACTCTTTCCTCTGCAGACTCTGAAGGAAATCAAAAATGCCTCCACCGTTAGCATGGCAGAGCTGGCTTGCAGACTTTAAGCACGGTGCAGCTTTCCTTGTTAAGTTTTCCCTGTGCCTTTTCCCTGACAGCTTCACAGATTCCTGTACGTGTTACTGGAGGTCTAGGAAAGCAGGGAAGTGAAATGCGGAGATTGACATGCAGGAAGAAAGCCTTAGTGTAAGCTTCATCTTTGGATAACATTGCCTCTGTGTGTACTGAAAATGAAACATGGACCAGCATGCTACTGTAAGCTGGCAACCGCAATGAAGGATCTTTCCCAAAATAGTGATGTCGGGAAGGTAAGAAACAAAGCACTCGCGAAAACAGAAAGATGGTTTTCACAGAGGAAAATACCATTCCTCATCCTAGAAGAGCCCATTAGTTCACAGTCCAGGAAAATAAACTGAATTATTTTTTCCTGAACATGAAGAGCTGGGAGATTTTTTTTTATATGTATATTTATTTTTATATGTATTTTGTATATATATTTAGATACATGTTTGTATAGACACAGTTCATCTGTACTCTTCCCAGCCACTCTCCATTTTCACCTCTCAGTGAAGCACTAAGCTGAGGTGGGGGACACAGTTCACTGCAAGTGACCAAAGTACTTACAGAAATCTCATGAGGAGCTTGTCACCATCCTGCACTCTCATGGACCCCTGTGCTGGCTGAAGGCAGTGTCCTATATGTCCCCTAACTGTCACCTTCCCTTGTGGTCGATCAGGATGTAGAGGCTTGTCAGCAAATAGTAGTTATGCAGGAATCAGCTTCTCTAACTCCCGTGCAGTTTTTGAACAAACTGATGTTTTTTTCTTGTGGTTGGTTATTTGTTTGATTGCTGTTTGGGGTTTTTTTAATTTATTTTTACATTAGGCAGGTAGCCGTCTTCCAGAAAGGCACTTCAGCTCTTCCTGGCTGCAGGGATTCTAGTCTCTGGAGCACTGGGTGCTCCTCATCAAGTTATGCTCTTTTTTCCCCCTTAATTGTTAACTGCCCCTGAAAAAAAAAAAAAAAAAGCCCCAGATATCAAATGGCAAAGACATAAAATGCTGCAGTATCCTGGAAGAGAAACGGGAGTGGGGATGTGGCAGCCTGAGGTGGGCAAGGCAGGTGGCTGGAAGTCAAAGAATCACAGAATGGTAGGGGGTGGAAGGGTCTTCTGGCAATCATCTAGTCCAACCTCTTGGCCAAAGCAGGTTTTCCAGAGCAGGTTGCACAGAAACTTGTCCAGGTGGTTCTTGAACATCTCCAGGGACAGAGACTCCACCACTTCTCTGGGCAGCCTGTTTGTTTCAGGGCTCTGGCATCATCTAAGTGAAGAAGTTTCTCCTCATGGTTAGATGGAACTTCCTACGTTCAAGTGTGTGCCCATTTCCTCTTGTCCTGTCACTGGGCACCACTGAAAAAAACCTGTCCCCTTCCCCTTGACACCCACCCTTGAAGTATTTATAGGCACTGAACAGATTCCCCCCTCAGTCTTCTCCACACTAAAAAGACCCAAGTACCTCAGCTTTTCCTTGTACAAGAGATGCTCCAGTCCCCTAATCATCTTTGTGGTCCTCTGCTGTACCCTGTTCTAGCAGTTCCCCGTCCTTCTTGAACTTGGATGCCCAGAACTGGGCATAGTACTCCACATGGGGTTTCACCAGGGCAGAGTAGAGGGGAATGATAACCTCACTCAACCTGCTGACTACACTCTTCCTGGTGCACGGGCATGCCATTGGCCTACTTGGCCACAAGGTCTTATTGCTGGCTCATGGTCATCCTGTTGCCCTACCAGGCTCCCAGGTCTTTTTCCTCAGAACTGCTCTCCAGCAGGGCAGCCCCCAGCCTGTACTGGTGCAGGGAGTTGTTCCTCCCTAGATGCAGGACCCTACACTTGCCCTTGTTGCATTTCATCAGGCTTCTCTCTGCTCAACTCCACAGCCTGTCCAAGTCTTGCTGGATGGCGGCACAGTGTTCTGGTGTGTCAACCACCTCTTCCAGTTTTGTATCATCAGCAAACTTGCTGAAGGTACGTTCCATCCCTTCATCCAGGTCACTGATGAATATATTGAAGAGGACTGGACCCAGTACTGACCCCTGGGGAACACCACTTGTTATGGACCTCTAACTAGATTCTCTGCCCCTAATCATGACCCTTTGAGCTCTGTCTTTCAGCCAGTTTTCAGTCCACCTCACTGTCCATTCATCTAACCCATAATTCCTAAGCTTGCCTATGAAGATGCTGTGGGAGATGGTGTTGAAAGCCTTGCTGAAGTCAAGGTAGAGGACATCCACTGCCCTCTCATCTCTCCAGCCAGTCATGCCATCATAGACTGGATGGCCTGCTGCCTGGCATGTGCAACTTCGGGGTTTTTGGGAAACATGAGAGCCGGGGGGAATAGTGACTGGGTCTCCTAAAGGGACTCTCCTGAATGAGCAAGACACTGAAGCGGCTCTGGCGTGGTCCGGAGATGTTTGGGATGGCAAAGACCGGTGACAGGGTCAGGAGTTTCCTCACCATCCCAGATGCTACTCAGCCTCCCACCAAGGGACTTGATCCCACTCCTGGTCACTGATGAAGGGGAGGACCCCTGGCCTGTTCAACCAGGGTCCCCGCTGCTTCAGAGGAGCAAAGGCCATTCAGTCAGCCCTCCTAGCCCATCCCCAGTGTAACCCCATAGGACAGGGTCAGTGCTGTTGAGGGGTCTCTGGGATCACGAAGGCTCCTCTAGGGCAACAAGGGTGGCACACAGGAGGGAGGGGGGGGGGCTGTGATCCACCTGGACCTCAGAGTTCACAGAGGTGGCCAGTGCTGAGGATCTGCACCAGAGACAGATTTTTTGGTTTTATTGATGTATTTATTTAGGTAGGAAATGCACTTTATTCCTGTTGCTCGTTAGCCCAGAGCACTGCCATGGCCACCACTGGTGCTACCAGCTCTCACTGCCAGTTTTTACCCATTGCTCCCCACCTCCCAGACAAACCCACCCCATGTGGGCCTCGCCCTTGCTCTGGGGGCCAGGACAGGAGATGCCCTTCCTGCTGCGGAGAAAAAAATAAAGGACAAAACGAGAAAGCTGTGAGGGTTTCATGGCACGGGGTCACACCCAGACCTGCTGCCCTCGTGGTTACACCCCCAGTCACTTCCTGGTGCTGCGCTGGCACCGTGGGGCCAGCAGGACTTCAGTCCCCTCGCCCCCTTTTCTTTCTTCTTTTTTTTTTTAAAAATTTTCCTCTTTTGGCAAAACACAATGCTGTGGGGTGCCAGGAAGGAAGCAGATGGGAAAGATGGTGGCAGTGCCGATGCCTGAGGTGAGCCGTGCTCGCTGGTACCCCCAAGAGGGCTCCCCGACGCTGGGGCAGCCTGTGGCAGCCTCCCCTGTCGCCCAACGACCGAGTCTTAAATGATGGGTTTCCTGGGAAGCAGCCAGGCAAGCAGCACGCGTGCGGTGCGGAGGGTTCCGGCAAGGGAGGAGCGGTGGCGTTACTGTCTCTGCCTCCCAGATTTGGTACCCTTCCCCAGATGCTCCTCTGGCAGGGTCTTCCCAAAACAACGTGTGCTTTGGGGTGGGGACGCCCCGTCCGTCCCCTGTGCCGGCGGCAGGGCGCCCCTACACGATGCCCTCGCTGCGTTTGCTCCTCCACACCACCAGCGCGGTCATCAGCAGGGTGATGAGGACGGGCAGCAGGATGAAGGGGCAGAGGACGCCGTTGGGGGGGTCGTGCAGCGCCCGGCCGGAGGGGGAGCAGTTCTTGAAATACTGCCTGTGGACGGCCACGAAGAACTCGTCCACCAGCCGGTTGGGCCAGTAGCAGTCAAGCCTCTCGGCAATCAGCGCCGTGCAGTTCGTCAGCTCCCCGTAGGTGCTGCAACACAGACAAAGGCACCAGCGTTACCTACTTGCTATTATAGCTGCATGTATATGTTATTTGAGAGTTATCTGCGTTATTTGACTTTTTTTTTAAGTATTTTTTTGAGATTGTGGGTAGATAGGTATAAAAATATATGGGTTTTTTTTAATTCCCATCAGGTTTTGCACACTTTCAGGGGCCATCCACAGCCAAAAGCACCAGGAGTTTTCATTTACTGATGGAATGACTACAGCAAAGGGATTTTTAGTTTGTGTTAATTTTTTGCAGGATTTCGTGACCTGACTGGTGCTTGCAGAAAATACCAGTTGGACCCAAATAACCCTCTGGCACCTTTATCAAAGACCTTCAGTAAAGCCACCCTGAGCCACAGAGCAGCTCTCATGGCTGTCGACCTTCAGGGCACCATCCTTCAGCCCAGGTTCAGCCGAAAGGGGTGAATCTACTAACAATACTTAGAACTGCCTAAAAATAAGGGGAGTTTTGAACCAACAGCCTGCTTTTGAAGCTTGTCTCTGCAGGTCCACAGGACCACGACCCATCTCACCTCTCACTGGCAGGCAAGTATATTTTTCTAGGTTATGGTTTTGGTTTTTTTTTCCAAATATATGGAACACGGAGCAGCCCTGAGCAAAAGGCACTGCAGGCAGAGGAGAGCCCCATCTTGACTGCATCTGGAATATTGTGTCCAGTTCTGGGTGGGACAGGGAACTGCTTGAGAGTCCACGGCAGGGCTACAAGGATGATTAAGGGAGTGGAGCATCTCCCGTGTGAAGAAAGACTGAGGGAGCTGTGTCTCTTTAGCTTGGAGAAGAGGAGACTGAGGGGTGACCTCATTCATGTTTATAAATATGTAAAGGGTGAGTGTCAGGAGGATGGAGCCAGGCTCTTCTCAGTGACGTCCAACAATAGGACAAAGGGCAATGGGTGCAAGCTGGAACACAGGAGGTTCCACTTAAATATGAGAAAAAACTTCTTTATGGTGAGTGTGACGGAACACTGGAAGGGGCTGCCCAGGGAGGTTGTGGAGTCTCCTTCTCTGGAGACATTCAAAACCCACCTGGACGTGTTCCTGTGTGACCTGATCTAGGTGCTCCTGCTCCGGCAGGGGGATTGGACTAGATGATCTTTGAAGGTCCCTTCCAATCCCTGATATTCTGTGATTCTGTGCTGGTCCACCCACCCACCCTCTGGAAGGACAGGTATGACCCCTGGGTTTCAAATCCTACCTGCTTTAAAATTGAATAAAAACCAAAGAGGGTCTGTATCTCTCTCTCTGTTTTATTTCCCCACCCCAATTTCTTATGGCTAAGCCTAGAGAAGCAGAACTAACCAAAACCCAACTATTCAATTAAAAACCCACCTGGGAGAAGAAATATTTTACAAGCAGTTTCCCAGCTACTCGCTGCAGCCCCTCTGTATCTCATCAGCTGGGATTCTGGGCAGGCAGCGGTTGCCTTGCTGTGCCCGTTGGCACACGGCAGCGCCAGAGGGAGGCCCTGCAGAGTCTGGTGATTTAATTAATGGGGCGCCTGGAGCTACTAAAAGCAGCTTCTGCTCAGCATCCCAATGTGCAAAATTACCATTTCCCGTTCATCAGCATCCTTAGCAGACATAGGGGCTGAAGCAGCTTCAGGAAGCAGAGGCAAAGAGTTAACAGAGAAGCGAATAAAAGCTTTGTTTCTTTCAGACCGCAGGGCCGTGCAAGCAGCCGCCTTAGCCCTGCCCGGCTCAGACCGAGCTTCCGTGCTGATAAGTAGCTGCTCCCCTCATTACATGTGAAGACAAAGCAAAATGATGTCAGCAAATGAAAGGAGAAATTGTAATTATGCTTTGTGCTTGGGCAGCATCTGTATTTCAGTGCTTGGATGGCTCTGTGCACACCGGCTGGGGAGAGGATGGGCCCCCCCCGCCCCAGGAGAGGAACCAAGTGTCTACTGCCCTGCAAGCAGCACAGAAGGGTGAGGAGGTGGCCATGAGGCTATGATTGTCTTTTCAGGAATGAAAGGAGGTCCTTCCATCCTCATGGTGGGGTCTGCAGCTGTGGCTTAAAATAACTTAAGTCTCTTGTCCCTTTTATTTTCACGTCCCTTGCCTTCATTAAGGCCTCCCTGATTCAGATGGGATCGTGTTCTCAGCAGGAGCAGGTGGCATCATGGCCACCACCACCCGCTGGTCCCACACACCCCTAGAACTCAGTGGGGAGAGAGCGGGAGGAACTGGAGGGAGAAGGACCAAGGGAAAGCAAAGTCTGGCTGCTCTTCCAGAGACAATTTTCTGCCCTTTGCTTACATAAAGCACTACTTGACCGTGACAGCTTTATGACCAACTAAAAGCAAAGCTAGACTGACTCTCAGCTGCAGCCGAGTGCTTTATTTTCTTCCATCACCACCATCTCATCAACCCATGGCCATCCAGAGAGACAAGCTGCCAACCACCGGCCAAATCCATCCCTTCCAGCTGCCTGGGTCCTGAGCTGCCGTGTCTCACATCTCGCGAGACCCTGTCCGTCTTCTGTCCTCACAAGCAGAGTACCAAGACACATGGCATGGAGGACCTCCTCCTTACAGGTGCATTACATAGAGGGCTACCAAAGGGATCCATTTGCTGAGATATGGATAAACCAGACTGGTTGGAACCAGGCTGCTGCTCACGATGCCTTGTCAGAAGGGATCAGAATCACACCAGAGAGCAGCAGTGTTGACGCCCAGGGCTGAGTGTGCACGTCCCTGCTACAGCCGTGGTGAACATTTGTCCCATTGCAGCTCCAGAGCAGCATTTGGTTCTCTTCTCCCCACAAGCAGATCCGCGTTACTACATTAGCACCCATGCCAGCCCAGTCCCACCAGGGAACTCAGCCTGTGCTGATGGTGAAAATTCTTGGGGGGGGTGGGGGGTGGTATTCTTTTGCTGCCCTCTCCTTGCCACTCACCTCCCACCCCACAGTCCAGCCCAGGACGGCAATGTCTCCCTACCACGCTCAGCCAGGAAAAGCTGAGTTGAGCTCTAGGAGCAGGGACGATCATGGGATTTTTTGGTGTCCAGAAAGAGATGTAATCTTAAGTCACAGAGTGAAAACTGTCTTTGGAGAGAAGGTTGAATCAAGCTTTTAGGTTACAGACAACCCTAGAGCTCATTTGCAAGCCTCTGTCTCCCAGAACATCATCTCCTCCAGCTGAGTGAGGGTACAGACCCTCCAAAACAAAGCCTCCAGAGGTTAGAAGAGAGAGGGGCATCAACAAATCTCATCCTCCCACGTCCAGTGTGGAGGACTGTGTGCCATGCCCCACTGTGCTGGGACCGCCACTGGTGCCAGGGTGCTGCTGCTGGCTACAGCCCAGGGAGAGGCCCCATGGCTGCTACTGCTGCAGCTGAAGTGAAAGGTGACACGGGTACCCGGCACAGCTGCAGAAATAGACCAGCACAGCATGCCACTGGCTCTGCTGCCGTGGCCCTGGAGAGGGGGTGCTCAGGCTGTCACCTGCTGCTGGGGGAAGAGAATGGATGGTTGTTTAGGGAACCCCAGAGTGCAGCTAGGAGCGCCCTGGAGATGATGGTGAGGACAGAAACTCAAGTCAGTGGCATCAGGTGTACCTGGGTTCTGCAATGCCTGGCAAAACACCCGGGCAATTTTCTGGAGGGAGGCCCTGAATGTCATCAACCCCAAATCAGACCTGAGGTGGGGCTGTGCAGATAAATCACAGAATCGCAGAATGATAGGAGTTGGAAGGGACCTCTAGCAATCATCTAGTCCAGCCCCCTGCCAGAGCAGGGTCACCCAGAGCAGGTTACACAGAAACATGTCCAGGTAGGATTTGACAGAGAGACAGAGATTCCACCACCTCTCTGGTTATCCTGTTCCAGGGCTCTGGCACCATCAAAGAAGTTCCTCCTCATGTTCCGATGGAGCTTCCTATGTTCAAGTGTGTGCCCATTTTCTTCTTCACAGACTGGTTGCCCCCTACGAACAGCTGGATGAGGCCTTATGGCTGTTACTTCAAGCAGGTGGGTGAAGGACAGGTCAGGTCCCTGGCCAAGCTTCCAAGAACCTCCTTCTGTCCTCACAAGCAGAGTACCAAGACACATGGCATGGAGTCGGGGTATAAATAAGGCAGTTGAGAAGCCCTTGGGCCATCAACCCACGCTGTGGCACATACCTGTGGCTTTGCAGAGCAGCCAAAGGCTCTAAGGATGTGACATCTAAGGAGCAGCTGATTTTAATGATGTTTGCCAGGGGCTCTGCAGAGCCAGTGCAGCCTAAAGCTACATGTCCTGTTCTATTCATTACAGCTGAACGCTAGGCTGCCAAACCTGGCTGGTTAGACAAGATGATATTTGGAGTTAGAGGACATGACAAAAGCCTTTCCATTGAGTGCCTCTGCCCCCATGGGATGGTATTTGAAATCCCTCCTTGCCTCTTACAAGACCATCCAGTTGTATGTGCAGAAAAAGCCCTGGTTGGAGCACTTGGGCTGGTCCTGCTTCCCCCAACCCTGAGAAGAGCTCAGCAGCTTCAAAGGAGCAGTGCACCCAAGTCATGCTCCCTTTTCCCAACTGGGATTGGGCTTCTCTGGGATCTTTTTGGCTGCTGGTGCCAAAAATCACCAGCAGCCCAGCAAGGGGTCCCCTGGGATTGGCAGCTCTTGGGGGCTCACCTGTGATATGGAGGGATGGAGATGTACTTGTCTGGAAAAGCACTGAGCATGGAGGGTATCCTTAGCTCCCTGTGATGGTCAGCATATCCCCAGAGACCACTAGACATGGCAGGGAGAGGGAAAGGAGAAGCAGTCTGCACCCACTCTATCTCTCTCTTCTTCTGACCCTCCTCTCTCTTGTTTTTACCTTAAATACCAGCATCTTAATTTAAAATCCTTAAAAATACCTTAATAGACTAGCTTTAATTACTAAAAAAAATAATAAAAAAGATTGTGATTATTGAGCTGACGTAAGATAGCACTGGGAATGGTTTTCCCAAGCCATCCCACCACCACCAGTTGTAGACAGGTAGATGTGCCAGGGGACAGGCAGCCTGCCCTGAAAAGTATGGCTTTGCTTAGTTCTATTTTTTCCCTACCCACTAAGAACTGCAATTAAAACTGTTTTCCTCATCACCATGGAAACGGTGTGGTTTCAAGGATGCTGCAGCAGGAGGAGGCCGAGCATGGTGGGGACAACGTGGGGATGAACATCTGCAGGCAGGATGAGAATGGGGCTGGGCCGCTGGTGGGAAGCCACTGAGGGCTGATTTTCTGGCTACGCTGCTGTGCATCATAAGCAATGCTTCTGCTTCTTTACCACGGCACCTGAGACTGGAATTTATTCCTCGCCAGCACCTTGGTGTGGACGCTGTTACACTATGGATACTGGTTGGGGCTCACAGCATCACCAGCTCTCCCTTTTACCACGAGTATCAGGAATTTTTTCCTACCCTCCCCAAACCTCTTCCTTCGGCAGGTGAAAAAATAACACAAGGCTTTCCTTTTGCTTTGTAAATTGAAAGAAAAAATGGATGTTTTCCTCTGCAAGGGTGAGCCTGAAGACATGGTGCAGGTGTAGCCAGAAGGGACCTGACAACCTGAAGCTAACTAAGTAGTAAGATAATAAGATAACAGCTCAATCTGTTGTCTATCAGATACTAGATAAATAACCTGAATGTATTTAGAGCTGTGGGAGCAGCCCTGCAGGGGGGGGTAGTGTTGGGGCCGGGTACCAGGTGTGCCGGGAGCTGGCAGCACTGGCACATTTCTGGACCCAGCTGCAGCTGTCAGCCCGGCAGGTGAAATACCACCCTGGGGAGCTCCTTCCCCATGGGATGCCCGCAGAAATGGGAAAGCATTCCCAGAGATTTTTGAGGGGTGCCACGGGGCGGATATATTTGGGATGAAGGCGCCTGGCTCAGCTGGAGTGACATCCACAGCTGCAGCATCGCCCAGCACAGCCAGCATCGCCCCCCGCCCACCCTGCTGGTTGCTGCCCAGTGTGCCAACCCGGGGCAAGCACCGCTGTGACAAGCCATCCCCTGGCGCGCCAAAACCTCGCATGAAAAATATCTACAAGTCATCAGCTCCTGCTGATGCATTCATGGGTGAGGAGCCAGCAGCTTGGCCCCCTCTAGCTGCCCCAGCTCTGCCAGCAGCTCTCCATGGCCCCAGAAATAGCTGCCGTGCTGATGAATCTGGTCCTGGAATCGGAATAGCCAGGCTGATCTTTGGGATAATTAGTCGCGCACAGCTGAGCTTCCGGTCAAAGCAGCTCAGCCACCACCATGAACCAGAGGACACCACAACGCAGCTCCAGCTTTAAATAATAAGGTAGATGCTAGTCCTGGAAAACTAAGCACCAAAGTCCTTAGTCTAAATTTTTCTCAGGCCAGGTCTATGGGGCAACCCCACAGAGGGGCTGGAGAGACCAGCTTGCAGCTCATGAGTGCCTAGGTGGGCAGCTCACCCAGCAGGCACCGGCTCACACTGCTCCAGCAGGAGCATCTGAAGTCACACCACATCACTCATCCTTTAGGGAGGAAGAGAAGGAAGGAAATCAGATGACCCATGGGAAAACACCTCTCAGAGCAGTCCTTCTCCCCTCCCAGGAGACAGAGTTCATGGCCAACTTCTGGAACCAATTATTTTATTATAAAACACCCAGCATCCCATTCCTGAAGTGTGTAATGGCTCACCAAGTTCAACTGGTATATGATTTCACATATTAAAAAACATCAACTTTTCCCAAATAAGTATCACTAAGAAAGTCATCGGAGTTCAACGGTGCTGGACAAACCATCTCAGAGAGTTGGTGCTTGTTCACATGGTCCAAGCCCAACCCCAGCAAACAATCCTGGTCCAGAGAGACCCCCCTGTTACATCTGAATGCAGCGGTACCAGCAATGCAAGAGCTTGGTTAATACTTCTGAGGGTAAGATGGGAGGGAGGATAATCTGCAGCCTATAAATAGGACCAATAAACCACAATTACAAGCTTGGCTGAGACAGTTCATTTATCCAGATGTTCCCATCGTGTCATTCTCAATCGAGTAGTAAGTGATGGGCCTAACAGGTATTTCTCTGCTAAATGCTGCATAGGAGAAACCACAGCTCTGAACCTGATGCTGCTGATGGTAGGGGAGCTGTCAGAGGCAAAACCTTCAAATATTTCTTATTCTCATTTCAGACATGTTTTAAGCATCAAAATTCCTTAGTTTGGGGGAAGATATGAAAAGTAGATAAGGCTCTAGGCAGGTCTTTTATTTCTATTTCTTTGTCTCATGCCTGGTGGAAGGAAAAACAACCCAAACCCAAAGCCAGAGGGGTGACCAGCCAGCCTATGCCACCCCCTGCCCACTCCTGCTGGGAGATTTCCTAACCGCACTTTTTCCTCTCAGAAGTGGGTGGTGAGTGCCATGCACACCCAGGGAGCAGGGGTGTTGAGCCAGGTGACCACCTGAAAGCCAGATCCTTGCAGAACAAGTACATTTACAGCAGTAGCTGGGCTATTTCTAGGTGATTTTCCCAGTGTCCCGAGGGCACAGGAGGGTCAGAGGAATGTCATCTCTTTAATGACCCGAGCCCTTGTGTTTGCACAGAACAAATGGACTTGCACAATCAAATTAAATACTGCAAGTTTATCAACATTTCCTCCTCCAAGTACCTAAAGGATAACAAGTTTAGTAGAAGCTATTTAGAAAACAAACAAACAAACAACTGGACAGTGGAGATAAAGAACAAGCTCTTTAATACAATACACCTCTGCTTCCTGTGCACAGGCTTCACTGAAGACCTGGAGGAGGGAATGGATTACATCTCATCAAGCTTGTAGATAGCACTGAACCAGGACCAAAAGGAATGTCCTGCCCTGGGACACACTCAGCCCCTGCATGGGGACAGCCTGGATTGAGCACAGTGCTGCTGGGATGGCCTCAGGAGTGGGACCTCACCCCTAGCACAGCTGGGAGACTCAGGGAGGTGGTTATCCTCTTCTCCTACCATTCACCACATTTGGATGCTGCCTCCAAACAGAGGGGGACAGGTCCCGCGGAGACCCCCAAGGAGGGAGCAGCTGTGGACATTTTTGAGGACCAAATGAGGTTTCTTAGAAGCAGAAAAGCTCCTACAGTCTTTCCACTCTTTCCTTCCCCTCCATTTTGTTACCAATGAAGGGGAAGGAAACCCCAAGCTGTCCTTTTCAGAAGGTATCTACCTGTATACATATGTCTGCTTACATACACAAATGTATATACATTTTTAATTTGCCACAGAGGAAGGGGAAATGAAGCAGAAAATCAGCCAAAACCTTACAAAAACTGTAATTTTAGTGCAAAACACTCTTGGCATATGGCAGCATCTGCTCACCATTCCATCTGACCTCACTTTTGTCTGCCACTTTGTTTTCCTGGAGAAAGGCCATGGCACAACAACATCGTATGTCGTGGAAAGCCATCTCAGAGCAGAGAGTGGGTTTTGATCTGCTCTTTTCAGGCCTTCACGCCAACACACAGACAGCCCTGACTGGTCTTTGCAACTTCAGTCAAAACCATCTTGCCAGGAGAATAATTTATGCCATGATGGTACTGAAAGATTCAGCTCTGCTGATTATAGAGAAGAGTTAATCCAAAGAAAGTGTCATTCAGGTGGTTTGCAATAAAAAGAACACAGAAGAAATGCCAAAAAAAAGCCAAAACCAACCCCACAGGGCAGTGCATTTCCCAGATGCAGCATCCCTGCTCTCCTTGATGCTGCTTCATTAAGTAGGGCTTCATCATCCCCCCAAGGATGTCACCGAGCATTTCCTGGGTGCCACCAAGAGAGCAGTCAGCATCTCCATTTCTCCTAAGTCATAAATCACCACTAATTCTCTGACACTGATTACAAATGGGAGATTCAGCAGAAGAGTGCCATGCCGTAGCATGCCAACCTCTCCCCCTAGTTGCTAAGAAAAATCAACATGCAGCTTTTGGAAGTACCAGGCAAGCCAGCAAGTCCAGTGGGATTTTCTCATAGAGTCTGAGGGCATCTCAGTGAGTTTAAGGGATTTTCAAGCTGAGTTAGGACATTTTGAACTGTCTGAGAACCTGAGTGCTGAGAAAAAAGAAAAATCTCATGGAAAGTATGTCCATCAAGCAATGAGTCACCAGAAGAAGTAATGGAGCTGTGACAGGCATCCCAATTTACTGCCTAGTTAACACATTGATACCCAGCATGTAACAGGCAGCTGTGGTCTTCTCTTGTTCAAGCTTCTCCACTGCGGCGTATAATTTCATCATATGTACATAACTGTATTGAGCAAGACAGCCATCCTGGTTTCCAAACCCTGCTTAGGTTGGGCTCCTTGAAAGCCAATTTAACCACAGAATAGCTGAGTTTGGAGAGGACCTCTGGAGGTCACCTCACCTTGTCCAAATGTGCCTGTTCAAGCAGGGACACCTATTGCTGGTTGCTCACAACTGTGTCCAGATGTTTTTTGACTATCTCCAAGAATGGAAATTCCACAACCTCCCTGAGTGACCTATGTCAGTGCTTGGTCATCCTCACAGTGAAAGTGTTTCCTGATGCTCAGAGTTTATTCAGTTTGTGCTTCAGTTTGTGCCCATTGTCTCTGGTCCTGTTACTTGGCATCTTCTTTGCACCCTCCTGCAGGTATTCATATACCTTAGTAAGATCCCCCTGAGCCTTTTCTGAACAGCCCCAGCTCTCTCAGCCTTCCTTGTAGTCCCTTCATCACCTTTGTGATCCTCCATTGGACTCTCTCCAGTATAGCCATGCCTCTCTCGCACTGTGGAGCCTAGAACTGGACCCAACACTGCAGCCTGGCCAGTGCTGAATAGAGGAAGGATCACCTCCCTTGGCTTGCTGGAAACACTTCTAATGCACACCCAGGTTCTGCATTAGAATTCACTTTCTTTGGCACAAGGCCATGTTTCTGGATCACGTTCAACTTGGTGTCAAGTAAGACCCCCAGGGCCTTTTCTGCTGAACTGCTTTGTAGATGGATGGCCTGCAGCATATCCTGGTGCCTGGGGTTGTTCCTCCCCAGGTTCAGGTCTTTGTGCTTCCCCTTGTTGAACTTCATGAACTTCTCTTGTGCACATTTCTCCAGCCTGTTGAGGTCCCCCTGGATGGCAGCATGACCCTCTGGTGTGTCAACCTCTCCTCCCAGTTTGGTGTTGTCTTCAAACCTGCTAAGGGTACACTCTGCCTCATCACCCAGACCATTAACAATGATCTTAAGCAGAACTGGACCCAGCATTGACCCCTGGGGTATAGCACCTAGTTGCTGGCCTCCAGCTAGACTTTGTCCAATGAATACCACTCTCTGGGCTGGCCATTCAGCCAGTTTCCAGCCCACCTCATTGGGTGCTCCTCCAGACCACACCTCATCAGCTTGTCTGTGAGGATCTGAGGAGGATCTCACTGAAGTCCTGGTACACAACGTCCACTGCTCTCCCCTCCAAGCCCATCTTGTGACCCCTAAAGTGACCAGGATGGGCAAGCTCCTTCAGCTGGACCAAGCAGGGATGAGCCAGGGCAGCAGCAGCAGCAGAGCAAAGTGAAATGGTATATTTGTTTCCCGCCTCATGGAATACAACCCACTGCTGAACTTCTTACACTCCAAAATCAAGTGGTGCAGGTGGTCCTGGGATGCCAGGAAGGGAAGGGCAAGCAGAGGGATGTCACTTACCCCACAGTTTCATCCCAGTCACACCAGAGCCGCTGCCCGATGCCCTCCATGCTGAGCTGGAACTGCTTGAGGCAGTAGTGCCGGATCATCCAGCCGTAGTCCGCCTCCTGGCATGCTGTTGCCGCAATGAAGTGATGGGCTGGAAGACAGGCAAGGGGCAAGTGGGGTTAGGCTTTGCTGCTCCCCTCTCCCCCCCCCCAGCTTGTCACACAGAGGGCAGCTGCCAGAGCAAGGCTGGACATCAAACCAACCTCACTCTCAACCAGCTTCTACAAAAACTCCTTTTCAGAGTTTTATTTCCCTCTTCACATTCCTCTGACCCTGCAGCAGCATCCTCCATGAACCTCCCATTGCCTGATGCTAGAGAGATCAGTTATTCAAAACATGCTAGGTAAATCATAAATAAGGACACAGATTTAATCTCTGCTGATCACTTGACATACATCTTTGCAGTTTAAATTCCTAGTTTTTCAGTTCACAAAGATTAAGGGAGTGGAGGAAACTGTGGAATAACACTGCAGCTCCCAGACAGATTCCTGATGCTGCTGAAGCAAAGGGTGGCTTAAAACTGATCTGCATGGTGCCACACTTGGGAACAAACATCCACCTCCGAAGGAGTGCAGCGACGGGCATCGCCAAATTCATCTCTGGCTGCATGGTGCTGATTTAATTCAACTCGGCCCACACGTCCCCACTACAGGGTGCCTTCTGGTTTGGGACCAGAGGAGGAAGAGATGCTGCTTACATCCCCATAATTTTGGGCACAATTAGTCCAGTTTTGGTAGCGAACAGAAAGGGAAAAGGAGAGTAATGCTCCAAGGGGGAGAGGGAGCAGAGTAGAAGACATAAAGGATTCGAAGGAATGACTTACTAAGCCTGGCTATAAATAATACGTTCCCTTGGTCCCAAAGTGCCAGCGATGCCTTTGCAGCTCCTGGAGCACACTGCAGGCAGGCATCGCGCACCAGCTCTATTTTTTGCTACGCACGAATAACTCTGAGCAAAAGAGTGGGGCTTTATTTTTAACTTATTTTTTAACAAAACAGAAATTAGCTACTTATTTAGCAGTCAATGTCCCGTGCAAGCCATGGGACATTGCTGGCAGCTCCTGCCTGGGGGGATACCCTCCTTGAGAGTTCCCTCTGCAGCCCCCAAATCCTGGGAGCAATTTAGGTACCAGCACCCTATGACAACGGGTGGGAACTTGGAACTTGCTGAGCTATTTGGGCTGCACGGGCCTCACAACCCTTGGATGAGGTTTCTGGATGGCTGCAGTGCTCCCACGCTGCCTTCTACCATCCCAGCTGCTTCAGTCTGGCTCGAGATAAATTATCAACCCAAGAAGAGGGAGTTATGGAGCATTAAAACCCTCATCGCTGCAGTAATGAAACTGAATTTACCATAATCTAAAGCTCTCCCCAATGGATACCACAAAGGGGTTCAGCCTGCAGTACCTGTGCAACACCAGCCCAGCCCTGCTCTGCAATGGGAAGGTTTGGAATGCTGAAGCAAAGCGTCAAGCGAGGAGGAGGAGCCGGGAAGGTGCAATAATTTTATGTGAGAGCTGGACTACAAATCTCAGTCCAGGCAGGCTCAGAGATCATTGACAGCTGGGAGGCTTTTCTACTCTTCCCATCCCTTCTAACCTGGATTAATCAAGTGAGCAAGTGATATATCTGAGGGAGCATCAGCAACCAAGGTTCAGGTGATACCCTGAGGGGTCATCCATCAGTGAAGACTGTGCACCAGACTGTGAAGCACAAGCACTCTGCAAAGATTCCCTCATCACGTGGCCGAACAAAAATCTTGCTCAGGAAAAGCCATTGGCGAATGCATGGAGTGCGGAGCAGGAGGAGGATGCATAAGGGCAGAGAGGAGTGCAGGGGAGGTGAACAGATTAAAAGGCAGCTGGAGGAGCGGCCAAGGGGAATCAGAAAAAAAGGAGGAAAATGAGCCAGCCAAAAATGAGTGGAGCACAGAGAGAAATTGAGGAAGGCAAAGACACTTTAAAAAATTCAAGAGCAATACAGCATGAGAAGAAAGAACAGAAGTCAACTGAGCACAGCCAGGCTGCCCTTCCCCTGGCTTTGCTTCCCCCTGCTCCCAATTAGCACAGGCAAGCCTAGAGATAAGGCACCAACTGTACCATAAAAATCAACTATCTTTAGAGATACCCAAAGATTTCCCGATGACCAATGCATCTGCTCCTGCAGGACGGACACAGAGGAAACACCTTAACAGGCAGCTCCAAGGAGAAACACTAAATAAACCATGGTGACAAAGCAGCTGAGAACTGCAAACTGGCTCAATGCCTGCTTGCATAGCTGCAAGCCATGTATATCTGGTAGTCAGCATGAAAATGAGCCCTAGCATTAAAAGAAAAGGAAACAAAACAAAACAAGTGAAAATGAAAACCCAGGGAGCTCTAAGCACTTGCCAATCAAAGCAGCTCAAAAGACACTGCTGGGTTAGATGTGGCTGTGGGCTGAGTACAGGTGTGAATAGCCAGGAAACGGCCAGTGCAGGAGCTTCATCATCCCCGAGCATGTGACTTGTGACACTTTGTTCTTGCCTCTTGTCTCAGCTCTGAAGTCCTCTGCAGGCACATAACCACCTTTCTTCCCCTCCCTGGCAGCTCTTTGCAATGTTCCCCAGGAGCTCTGCCTTCCCCATGAGGACTTGTCTTCTGCAGTGGTGAACGCTGCAGATGCCAACAAGGCTTGGTGTGCTTAACCCCAAGGAGTAGTGCAGAGACCATGCTTGTGGAAGCTGTCTCCCCACTGCATCTCCCACAACTACATGTGGGGTCTGTCTGCAAATCCTTTTCTCTGGGGGACTGGGGAAACTAGACCCGCCTGCCAGTGACTGAGATGTTTCATGAGGATTTTTATCATTGTGAAGGGCTCTTTTGTTTTATACATCAGAGGCAAAGAGCATCCAAGAGGAGCAAGGCTCAACACAGTGTGCTGGGTAAATGCTGCAAGGGCAAAGCTGGGTACGATGAGGCCAAAAAGATCTTTTGTTTTCAGCTGGCCGGGGAAAACTGGCTTTAGCTTTAAATGCACATTTTAAGGTCAAAGTGAGGAAGAAGCTCCTGCCATGTTTCTGCACAGCCCCCACCTAAGCCCATGGATATTTCCCTGCTGCTTACCAGATTTTCTCCCCAAGCCCACATTTATCGACATGTCAGGCTGGGGTGGGCTCCAGGTTTGTAATAACGGGAGGGAAAAAAGCTGGGAGGGATTTAGTTTCTTCTGGCTCTCATTCCAGAAGGTTTTCCCTCCCCCCTGAGCCCTGCTGACAGAGGAGGCAAAAGTCAGCTGCAGGGAGCTGTAAATAACCGAGCCCCAGCATGGTCATGTCTCTGTACTTAACAGCATCCATTTGTGCAGGCTATAAGGAGCTGCTTAAATAAGCTCCAAAACCCAACTATACTGAGGCTGAGCTGCCTCCAACAGCTCTCCTCTCACACGCCCCTTGTGCTCCCCTTCCCTTAGGAAAAACAGCACAGGCAGAACGCAGTGGTCCCCTGGGAACATCCCACCAGAGCCATGTGGTACCTCCAAAGCCCAGCTGGGTCTTCAGGTGCCACCTAGACACAGAGCAGGGGGTTATCTCTGTCTTGCTGCATCACCTCAGACTATCCATCTGTATAGGTGATACCATTGCAAGTCATCCAAAATTCATCCTTCCAGCATGTGCATGTGCTGCCTTTTGCATGCAAAGATGTCTTCTGCTGGAAGGAGGCTCCATTCAATGTGCTGTTTAGCTCACAGCATGGACCCACGTGACTGCTGATGAACACCTTCCCCTGTCAAGAGGAGAACTGATTGCTTGATAAAAGGCAACTTTAAGGATCCTTAATTTGGCTCTTCACAGGGAACACTGGGAGAGTGGTGGTGAGGAAGTGATTAGACAGAGGGGTTTTTCAGCCATCACAGGTCCTATTGATTGCCCTGGGATTGATATCCTGGAGAGTTCCAGCAAATGTCTACCACAGCTCAGCTTCCCGAGGGTTGGCTGCAAAAAACTCATCGCTCAGGTATGTCAGCAGAAGAACAGTGTTAGCCCTGAATCTCTACAAAACTTTTGGGAAAAATAACTGGACATCATTCTGTTGCATTTTTGTAGCTGGAGTTTGGGCCAAAGATCTGGGCTCACAGCTGTAGAAAACAACTTGGTGGACACCACCTCCTCCTTCTCCTGCCATTGCTGCAGAGCCTGCACACTTGCCATGGAGACAGTTCACCAGCAAAAAGCTCCAGGCTTTCACTGTGAGAGAAGTGTTGCATTACTGACCTCCCTGCAGAATTTTTCAGTCTCTGCCACTTTCTCCTCGGAACTTCTTGGCCTTACCCTACTGGGATGTGCAGCCAACCCCAGAGGAAGGGCAAGGTGGGGAGGACTGCGGAACCTGAGAACAGATGAACATTTCAGGCTGGCACGGCACAGGAGGTCAAAGAGATGCCAACGCTGAGAGACCCAGTTCCCAGGGATCATGGGGGAGGCTTGCCTGCATTTTTTGCAAGCCTCGCCATCCTGGCCCTCTGCTATTTGGCCTCTGGATGCTGCCCATGACACATGCACACTGGGAATATATGAAGAGTTTGGGGCAGTGAGTCCCAAGTAAGGTAGTCTCATTTTTGGAAAGATTCCATGTAGGTGGACTGACACACTGTGAGTCCTTTGGGGCTTGCTGGATTTCTCCAGAGGCAGCTAGGGCAGGCCCAAGCCATCTGCCACATGGCTCCTGCAAATGAAGATACCTCACTCAGTGCCTGGACTGTACCCCTGGTTTGCACCCTCATACAAGAAGGAAGACCTTGATGGAAGCTCTTATACAGGATGGGAACTGGAGACACCTTAATTTGTGATCTCTTTCAGTGGCACCTGCTGGGTGGTGTTGGAGGGGCTGCCAGACCCACCCAGCATGGCTATAGCTCACTGCTACTCAGTAAACTGGGGAGCTTGACTCCCCCAAGCCCATGACACCCCTTGATGGTGCTGGATGGAGGATGAGACTATTTGACTACACGTGCAGAGAAGTCACGAGACCATCCTGGCTACAGCTGGCCCAACAGGGCTTTTTTAGTGGTATAAATCATTCAGGGTTTCATAGCAAAGAGCAGAAACTAGCTAGTTACTTAGCTAAAAGCTTAGAGGTCTCATTAAACCCCCAGAGATCACGGATAATTGCAAAGTGACACTCAGTAGGGCTGGCAATGAACAAGCCGCACGTACCTAAACCCGAGCACCAGCAAAGCTCTGGGTTCAAGGAACAGACATTCCAATATCTTCTCCTGGGCTTCTCCCAAATGCTATGACCCTCCCTGTGAAATAATTAGCTTTCTCAACAAGCTCTCCTTTTTGGTGTGGTTGTTTGCTCTATTTTATTGAGAACAAATCCTGAGGTTTGGACCCAGTTGCAGAATGACAAGAGCTGGAAATCTGGAGCTCATTTCCAGAGTGTGCTCCAAGCCCTGCCTTTGCCATGTCCTCATTCAGCAGGATGAATCCTGCCCTGGTAGACCCCAACCCATGAGATGAAACCAGGCAAAGCCCAGATGTACAGATGTGCCAGATATGCTGCCAAACTAAGTACATGGGAACAAACCACCCAGGAACAATGCTGGGAAGGAGATGGTTGCTTGTGGCTAAACACAAATCCAATTTTGTCCCACTGTCTTATGGCCAACATCCCCTGGCCACCCTGGACTTGTAGCTGTCCTGTTGGGCCATTCACCCTAGTGACAAACACCTCCAGGGGGGACGACAGCTCTGTGTCCCCCTTGGAGGTACCAAATGGCTCCAGGAAAGCGCATGTGCACTAGCTTTGTGCTGCCCCATTTTGCTTTTCAACCCTTCCCTTCATGTTGGGACCCACAATTATAAATAGACCAGCTGAGCCAGTCCTCAGCAACTGCATTTCTCAGCATCTTTGCTTTCACTCAGCAGAACCACCATGTCCCCTGCTAATTAGTAACTCGACATAATTAAGCTCCACTTTTCATCTTAAGCCTGGTGAGTATCTAGTACCTGCCCCCCTAAAGGGGCTTCAGTACCCTTGGGAGCATCCTCAGGTCATGTCAGAGCAAGTCCCCTCCTGGCACCCTGGTGCTCTGCCCAGATTGAAGCACAAAAGCACAGGATCAGATCCAACCCAAAACTTCTCATGCAAAACACTCGTGGGAGGATGGGAGAGGATACGGGGGCAGGAGGCAGAAGAGGAGTGTGAAAAACATCCTGGCCTACAGCCAAGAAATGGCAAATTTGGGGGTGGGGAGGTTGAAGGGGGTGGGGTGTGTTTGATTTGTTGACTCAAAGCCAAAAAACCCAGCCCTGCTGGCAGCAGCAGATGGTTTTGTGGGGGATGAAGCATGTGCTCACAGGACTAAAAATAAACCCACCACTTCCACCAGTGCTCACACGTAAAGGGCTGGGCTGGACTCTGGCTGGTACCTGCAAACTGTTGATGTGGGAACTGGTGGCATGGCTGCAAACCTGGCCCAGGGACCTCCCTGACCACCTGCCTGTACCTATCCATACCTCCTAGGCCTGATTTTTCCCTCCCCAGACAGAGCCAGATTGGGCACAGGGGGCATCTCCAGCCTGCTGTTTCACATGTAGCCTCTGGCCCCATTGTGGTATCACAAAGTCAGGTGTTCTCTGCAAAAAGCAGGTTGAGTCAGAGGTGCAAGCCCTGATAGTGGCACAGCACTGGGTACTGACCTCCTCTGCAGCTCACTCATCCAAGGAGCACCTTCTGCACCAGGCTCTGAAGGCCCCCATGGAGTACAGCTCCAGACAGGACTTAAAAACCAAGATACTGATAATCTAGTAGGAAGCTCAGGTCTTGCACAAGAAACCTCATGCCAAAAAAACATGACAAAAAGAGGGAAGTCACCCACACCAGTTGGGGAGAAGCAGGAAGAAAGACACAACTGCCCCTTCCAGCATCTGCAGCTCTGTTATTCCCTGGGAAGGGTCCAGCACCCTCTGTATAAAAAAATACCTCCCACTGGGGCTGCTTCAGGCAGCTGCCAGCTTAGTGAAGGCTTCAGACCTCGTAAATGATCCCTTGGCTCACCAAGAAAAAATGAAGCTGGTGCTTAGCAAATGCAGGAGCCCCCTTCAGCTGGAGATGCGGGACAGACAAATACAGATGTTGGTGCTGGGGAAGGACAGGGTGGCTGGCTCAACACTGTTCCTCTAACAGAAAGGAGGGAGCCATGTGCTAACACCTCTGCTTGCTGAGAGCCAGGGATGCACCCTGGCAGTCAAATGAAACCTTTGAGCCCTGGCAGGGCTACTTCTGTCCTGGTTTTGCACAAGGAATGTATTTTAAAAGCCTCCCCTGCCTTGTGGGATTGTGCTGGGGGCAGTGACAGGGGCTCAGTGCCCTGAGCTGCTGGGATCTAGCAGAGATTCCTGGGGCTCTTGGGGCTGCACAGTGGCTTCAGAACAGCAAGATCCATGGAGGTGTCCAAACACTGCAGGCAATTAGGGGGCAGAGTCCTAGTCCCTTCTCAAGCAGCCTGCCCGAGCCTACCACCAGCACAGGATCACCCCATCCCATCCCCTTCTGTGAAAGCTGAACCCAGTTTTTCCCCAGGAAGCTCCTCTGGTCCCTCCTCCCTTCCAAGCCTGGCAATATTTTGTCTCCAGCATCTTTCCCTCTCACTACCAGCCCGCTGCAGGGGAACATTGGTGGAGGCTTTTAGTATCTCCTTCATGGTGATTTCCAAGCTCAGGTTAGAGGAGCATTCATTGCTCAGGACACCTCAGCTCCCAAGCTCAGTAAGACAGTGAGAGGAGAGCACAGGGCTCTCCACATTGTACCCTCCCCACCTGGCACAGCCCCCCTGCCCATGGTGCTCTCCTGCCCCAAGTACTAGCTTTTAACTCAAAGTCCTCCCTTTCCTCAACTGCAGGTGAGGATCATCATCTTGGCCCCTTTTGTAGGGTATCTGGAGGTGCAGAAAAGCCGTTAATTGTTATTTAACAGGCAGAAAAAGAGCCCCCAGCAACCCACCCACCAGGCCTGCAGCTGCCAGAGCTACCCTGCTACCAACTTTGACCAAATAAATTTGGCCAAATAAATTGTATGTAGTGCTTCAAACATCTCAAAAGCTTTATTTATTAATGCATGTTTGGATGAGGTGCTGCTGCTGCTTTCACCACAGCAAAGCACCAGGCTCCCCGCAGCCAGCTTAGAGGCCTCAAAAATACGTGGAGGTGGTTGAAAACCTTGCAGAGATGCCTCTACTTCCCACTTGGTGCAGGGATGCAGGTCCTTGGCAATTGACAGGTGACCCCAGGAGAAGAGCCTGTCCCCTGCACTGGCACCCCACAGGCACATAGCCGGGGGCAGGCTTGGGGACATCAGGACAAGGAGGGACTCACAGGCTACCCACCCTCTTGTTTAATGTGAAAAAGGCATTTCTCATTCCAGGAGCATTAACTCAGAGCAGCTCTGTCCAAAACCTACCCCCTGATGCATCTGGACTATCCTCAGGTCCCAAAACCAGGCAGCCTCTGCCTCCCCTGCCTGCTGCATGTCTGTTCACTGGGCACGTTGTGACACTGTCCCTTAATCTGAAGCATCTTCCTTCCTTAAGTAGCCATTCAAGATGTGAATTAGGGGGGAAAGCAAGGAATTTGGGGGTTTTCATGTACTGAAAGGGAGCAGGGATTTATCAACTCATTGCTGAGGCACTGCAGTGAGGATTTCAGAGGCAGAGCAGATGCTGGCAGGTGGGTGAAACATCTGCCTGTCTCCCAGCACGTGTGAAGGCTGATATCAGGATGTCTTGGAGGTGCTGCCACTGTTCGTTTTGCAGAAGAGGAGCATTCCGCCTTCCCTGCCTCCCCTTCACCCTGGGGGGCTGCAGATGGAGCAGCAGAAGGAAACTACTTCATTCCTACTTCAACAGAGCAGTAACCACAGCACAAACATGGTTACAAAGCACAGCCTGAGGTCCCCAGTAAGGTCTGCAGACGGAGGGCTCACCCTGTATTTCACTTGTCTGACAGCCTCACTACTGTGAAGTTACAAAAGCTTTCAAAGGACTCAAGGACTTGGATGGGAGAGAAGCCACTCAGGCTGGGGTGGGGGGTGGAGGGTGTGTGCAGAAAAGGCCTCACAGCTGGGAAAAAGTGTTAAATGAAAAGAGACATGGCTAGGAAAGCCCAATTGTAGGAAATCATATTCCTCTGAAAGACACATATGTGGCTCTGGCTTTGCTCATGCAAATGAGATCTCTGTGCCAAATGCACACCCTGTTGGGGTGGGAGGTGCCATGGTGTAAGTGCCCTGCCAGGGGTGTAAGCAGCAGCAAGGGTCAGTATAAAACCTTGCTGGCTTGGGAGACAGCAGATTTCTGAACGCAGAATAGGCTGAGAAAGTCAGTCCCTGCTCGGCCAGGCTGGGGGCCATCCCCTTAACAGTGACCTGGGCACACAGAAAGCTCGGGCAACAGATGCCCTCCAAAAAGGCCAAAGGCTTCCACATCTTTGGACTTAATGCACAAGATACAGTGGGTCTGAAGAGCATGCTGCAGTCTGCCAGTGCTGTCCTACCACTGCTTCCAGAGAGGTGACCCCAGAAGTGGGACTTCTGGGGACAGTGACCTGGATGAGCACAGGAGCGGACCCAGCACGGGGGCTGCAGAAGCTAGGCTGGAGGCAGTGTGATGATGCTCCAGAAGCACTTCTGGGGATAAACATCACTGGGCATGAAGACACATTTACAGTAAAAGGCAGTAAGAGGAGAAGGTCAAACGGAAACAAGCGGATCGCTCAGCTGCACACCCGCAGCCAGACATGGCTCTGAGCACAAACGTCGGCCCAGCGACTGCAGCAGCCCCAGTTCCCTCATCACACCTGCAAACAGAGCACAGCACCAGAGCACCACCATCGATTACACCCCCACCTATTCTTTTGGCAGCCCTACGACTGTCAAATAGCCGTGCTGCCCACGCCCTGCACTGAAGCCATACCAGAAGCATCACGTTTTTACCAAAGCACGTTGCTCCCACGCGCGGACGTTGCTTTCCCTGGGCCGCAGCGAGAGGTGAGCAATTGCAGCTCTGGTCCCCGAGTGCTGGAGCCAGCAGCCAGACCCCGCCACCCCGTCCCGGCTCTGCGGCCCCACGAGGAGCAGGGCTGCAGTACGCTCTGCTGCGCCTGGCAATCAGCTCTGCAGCTAGGTCCCTAATTAGAGCTGCATTGTGAGCGGCAGGCTAATGAAGCTGGCCAGTACATGGGTCGGGAGTCCTCTGCCCTCATCTCTCTTCCCAGCATGACACCTCCTCACCGCATCCTGCCTCTCGCTGCCTGCCAAAGAGACCACACAATAATGGATATTTCCCTGCCCGTCCTCCCGGAGACCTGCACCTGCCCTGCTCTGCCCGCTGCAGTGCCAGTTTTCCCATGGGACATGGGACTCTCAGCCTGAAGCAGGTCTTTGAGACATCCACGCTTCTCTCCAGGCTTTGGGGGAAGCGTGCTGCTGCCAGAGATGGGGGCCCCAGCACCCAGGGTGGTGGCTCTGCAGGGAAGAAAACAATCTAGGATACTGACAGGAAAAACACTACAACCATCAGCCTGCCCATGTGGGATTTCACCTGCCTCCCTCTGGCAGGAAACGCTGCCCATCTCCTGCCCAGCAGCTGTGTGGCAGAGCTCCTACCTCACTGTCCCTCCTGCCCTTGGGTGACCCCTGCCACCCTGTCCCTTCTCCCCTCCAACTCACAGCCCAGCCTGAGCAGGAATCGCAGCCATCAATGAAGAATACCATCAAATCTGCTGGTTTAAATTCTCCTGCTCATCAGTTTGACAAGGCACCTGCTTAAAAAATATAATTAAAAAACCAAAAAACCCCCCAAATAGGCATTGTTTTCAGGCAGCCGGCTCCTACCTCAACTTCAACACATAATCCACTGGCAGTTATTTTTAGGCAGTTTATTTTGTGTCCTCTTGTAATGCTTGGGATAACTATGATAGCAAAAACCCCCATCCTGGCAAAAAAATAAATGATTACAGATCATCAAAGTATCAGCTTGATGGATAAATCACTACGTTCCTTCGCAGGCACAACAGGATGCCAAAATTAAAACCTCGGATATCCTTTGGGTTTCATGATTATGTTCAGCTGTATGCAAAATATCTCATTAGTGCTGGATGGAAAAAAAAAAAGCTATCTATTTATTTTGCTTTCTGTAATAAAATGAAGGGGAATAACTGTTCCAGGAGCAGAGTCCCACTGGATGAAGTTCTCCTTTTCTACACTGAGTTAATAAATCAGCTTAAAGGAGTTTAGGTTCTGTGTGGAAAGGCCAACTCCAGTTCTCCTAAACATGAAAGTGATTAGTTTTCGTAAGATTTGAGGGATTTAAGAAACATGGAAGCGCTTTGGGATGGTGTAAGGCTTCCAAAGCACTAAATTACTGCAAGACACAGCAACTCACCAAAGTACCAAGTGATTGCCTCAACAATCCCATAGAAAACAATTTCTCCAGCCTCTCTGGCTGGATCCCTGCCACACACAGGAGATGCCTGGGTAGCAGAGATACTGCTGCACTACAATATTCTTTTTCCAAGTTCCATATTTTATAGAGCATTTCAGAAAGCAGCTGAGCCCTCCCCAAATGAAGGGTAATTTAACATCATTCTGATACAGGTTTCCACATAATGGCTCCTGTAAGATGCAGAATATTTGATTAAATTTAAAATGCCAAATAAACACTGATATTTTGCAATGTATCACTCAGTGCAGGACAGTCCTGCTTAGCTGGGTCACAAGGGATTCACTTTTTGCCATCTAGAATTGCTGTTACATAATATTAACTACTAAATACACTGAAATAGGCTGCTCAAAAAGCCAGGACCCTGGTCCAGTTTCTCTCCTTGCCTCAGTTTCCCACACGTATCAGCACTAGTAACGGTATGTCCTCATTACCCATTAGTGGCTGCCAAGCACATTTCCAGGAATGGGACTTATCTCCCATTTCCCTAGACTCTCCACAAGGCAGAATGACAAACACTTTTCTTACCCCTAAAAAAATTCATTTAGTAAGTAAAATAAAATCAAAACCAGCTGAGAAAGGGGGGGCGGAAGGAGAATGTGCATCAACACGCAGGCATGCTGAAACCCAACTGCTGGCTGACTGCAAATCAGGAGAGCAAAAATCTGCCACAAGCAGTTAGTTATAAAGATAATTACATCTTAATTAATAGCAGGGTCTTTTTAAAAATAATTCACCTTGATTAAATTAATGGAGGAAAAATTCAGGTTTTAGACACGCACTGGAAGTTCAGGATGGTGCAGCCCTCACTTCACTGGCTTCACCTGTTCCTAGTTCAAACCGGGTCTGACCATCACCACCATCAAATACCCACTCACTGACTCAGATGAGCTGAACCAGGGATCCCCGTTTAATTCTGCACACCTAGCTTTTGCAAACAGCCCATACAGTTGGCAGCACATTCCAGGGGCTGAAGGGATGCCACCCTCGGGAACTGGCCGCATCTCTCCTGCATACCAGAGGAGGACAGTGGTTTCCACCTTATGCTGGTGTTAGACCCATGCTTTAACGTTATTTTTAAAACATCAACAAAACATGGGATGCCAGCAGAGGTCAGATGTCATCTCAGTCTCAAAGCTGGTCTGGTCTTGTTGAAGAAAGCCAAGGAGAAACGAGCGGCCACCACACTCAAGGTCTCAAGAACGTGCTAAAGGCAAATGCACCCTTCTCCACACACCCCCAGACTATTTTTTCCTTCAGCTATTTCTGTTGATTGAGGCTATAATAAGAACAGAGAAACTAACACCAAGGTTAAAAGCACCCGGCACCAGTTTGGAGGCAGTGTGCTTCAATCCCTGGTTCAGGTTTCAACGGGTTTCTGTGTATTACATGTGGATTATTCTGGTATGTGGGACTACGAACCATTTTATTGAACTACCTTCACGATAACAATGTTAGTTCCTAGGCCAATGTTATTCACTCAGATTGCTGTAAACAAGCACATAATACATAAATATAAAAATTCATTAGGCAGAAAACCAAAATAAATTGCTGCACTGTCGTCTTGGTGCACTCATCACAGGCTGCAAAGAATAGCAGCTTCACTAAATACTTTCAATATACAGTTTCCAGACTAAAATCTGCCACTGAGCCACATCAGCAGCACGGGAACAATTTATTTCCCTTTTAACAGAGGTTTCTCAATGTGGTTTATCTTTCTTTCCAGATGAATAACACGCAGAGATGGAACTTCTCCTGCAACTCACCCACACAGAGTGTTGCCGATTTCCCAACAAACCTTACCTAAAGGACACGGGGAAGACCGGGGGGATCGCATCCCACCCTTCTTGGCCAAAATCCAGTGTTGCCAGAGGTTTTCACCCAGGCTGCTGCCTGTTTCCTGGCACAGCACGCTGCTGGGAAGCTTTACCAAGATGTCAGGCTGTGGTTTTCAAATACCGAAAAGCTCAAGTTGTAGAAGCACAGAGACAAGGGACTGAAACCATTAAGTAGGTTCATTACTGGATTCACTGATTAAAAGCACCAAGCTTGTAGGCAGCACCCGCAGCAGCACCATGGCAGAGCAACGGCATCCCAGCTCAGGATTCCCCAGTAATCACCTATCCGCAGCAGGAACATACCCAGCAAACCCTAGCTATTATCTTCTTTTAGAAGGTTAAAATTGTATTTAGCTATTTAACCAAGTCAAAACATGCTGCACACCCCCTACAGAAGCAGCTTTTAATGCTCCTTTCTCCTGAACCCAGTGCTGCCCCGTAGTGTTTTCAGTCCTCGCTCAGCATGCGGTCTGGCAAGGGCTGCAACCACAACCACCACTTTGGGGCCAAAACCACCATCAAACATGCTGGATAATGTGGAAAGAGACAGGGTTTGCAGCCAGTTTGAGAGGCAGAAGGAACTTGTGAACGCAGAGGAGTAACTCCACATTTCCATCCGCAGGTTTCCAAGACCTCCCTCAACTCTGTAATGACCCGATATTGATTTCCAGCCGCACGAAAACATGAAAGATGCCAACCCCATTTTTAGTGATTATGAGATCTCTAATTTCATTCCAGGTCATGGCATTTATATTTTCATTACTCACAACCTCCTGGGTCATTATAAATACAAGATTACAGTGTCGGTGCTTAATGGTTGTTTAATTTTACAGCATTTCAGAGTTAATAAATGCAATTCCATTTCTTAAAGCTAAGTGCCTTCCTGACAGGGTAAGACAGCCTGCAGCCAGCTCACCAAACCCATATGCCACCAGTTTCTATAGGAATAGCAAGCTATATGCAGCACATATGTACATGGAATTACACAGTGGAAGTAATTTCCACTACTCACACGTTTTTCTTTTAATGTAGAGGAACCTCGAGTTCTTTCCATCTCAGAGATGCTCTGAAAGTGAGGAGGAACGTTTTACTTTCTTAGGGATTTATAACACAATGCTCTAAATATTTAGGAAGATCTTCCCAGAGAAGCAGTAGCCTTTATAGGAAGACTAATTATTTTTGGAAAGGAGATGCTCAAGCTCAGCTAAGATGCTCAGCATGCTTTGGGGTGAGGTGGAACACAAAGAACCCTAATGTGCTGCAAAGTTTTGCAGTAGCCGTGCAGCTGCCTGTCTCACAAGGCTGTGCCTGCTCACAGGCAGAGGGTTCCCTTGGTTCTTACTTCTAATGTTAATCTTTTCTTCTTACTATTACTTTTGAGTGCAGGAAATTAAAGTGATTAGCTGACTACAGTCTGCAGAGCTTGATGGATGGTATCAAGGTATAAGGTGTAGTGGTTTAAGGGTTGTTACAGGCCACAGGGAATATACCGGCACCCAGGCATGTACAGAAAACCCAAGGAGGCAGCAGTGAGAGGAGATGCTTTCCTGGAGACATCTTGGACCAAAGCCCACGCATCAAAGTCGTGACAGTTATACATAAAGTTAAGACAATTTAAACCACTCCAAAGGTTTTAAGTTGCTACCTTTTCTCCCAACTCCAGGGGTCGGGAAACCCAACTGAACAGTTGCTCCACAGCTGAACAGAGCATACAAAGGCTCTTATAATTTTATTTTTTCCAGGAGAGATCACAAATAGTGCCAATAACTGCTTTGGTTTTTAAGAAAGCGTAATTTTCTGTAGTATATGCAAACACAATGCTGTACAGTATAGGCAGACAATGCAGGAAATCGGTATGATATTCATCTTTTACTGGCCTTATTTGCAATTCCCTCTTATCTCTTTCAATAATAGAGCTATCTAAACCTGAAGGAAATCAAAGCAGCCCAGCCCAGCCCCGCGTGTGTGCCAGCAGCAACAGGCACAGTAAGCGACAGCAAACACCAGCATGGGGAACATCCATCCCTGCAGGATTTCCAGCCACCCTCTACCACGCTTGTCAGAGGCACTTCTCATGCCAGCCCACATCCCCAGACACACACACACGGATGCTACTGGCACATCCCAGTGCCACACTCCAGCATGTGCTGCAGCAAAAGCGTACCATCGGTGCAGACCTCTTGGCAAACTTGTGGGGGGCTTAGCAGAAATGACAGGGTTTTCCCATTAACTCTCAGCTGCGTGACATTGTCCTGGCTCCCAGGCTTCATACATCACCACCAGCAATAATGAGTCTGCTTATGAAACTCACCCCTCAGGTAACCTCTTAAACACCACAGTAAGGCTGCCCAGTAATGGTCACTGCTTCCAGTAATGATGAGTGAGAGCATGGCTCATTCCCTCCCCTCTGAGCAGCCTCTGCAGGGAATTGTAGCCAAAAACCAGAAAAAAGCCAAATTTTAGTCCTAATGGTAACAGTTACCTTGGGATACAGATGAATCTCAGGCCTGCTGAATGTGACTGGGATTATTTTTAGGCAGTCTATACCCTGACTATCACTGATTTTTAAGGACTCTGCAGCCAGTATGTGGTCACTTAAAGCTTGAATTTTAAGAGGAAATCTTTTCTTGCACAGGAGGAAAGCTCAGCTGATCCTGCTAGGATCTGTTACCCCAGCTTTGGTACAGCCAGGGGTTTATGGTGGCAGGCAGAGGGTCTGTATTGTTATCTCATGGCCCAGACTACATGCAAATTTGTGAGTTAACAGCTTTGAGCTGCCAGGGGAAAGCTCTCCAGTCGGGCACTACAGCCATCAGCTTTAGGCCAAGGGCTCTGTGTTCACCACCAAGAAGTCCTGCAGAGGCTTTGGTCACAGGGCAGGGAGGATGTCCCCAACCAGCAGCTGAAGTTGCTGTGCCCCAAACTCGATGTAGAAATGACCAACTCAGAAGCACAACAAAGCAATATCAGCCTTGAACTTTACCCCCCTCTCCCTCCCTTGTTTCATTCTGGATGACATCTAGACATCTCAGGCAGTATTTATTTCTTCTGAAACAGAAGGATGACCTCCTCAGACCCCTTCTGCATCTTACTGTGGGCTGCTGTGGCAGATCGCAGCTAAACACAGCAAGAAAGAGCTGGGACAAGACCAGGCTTGGCAAAGGCCCCTGAGCTCAGGGTGAGCTGCCTACAGAAGCGAACGTGTCTCCAGAAATACAGCTCTGGGAGGAGATCATCATAAACCACCGCTCATCGTTCATAAAGCTCTCAACAATTTGCAAGGGAAGCGACAAAGGCAGCTGTCCGAGAGCATGTCCCAAGGCAGTGGCTGGGCTGACGAGCCAGCAGTAAAAATGCCAACACCCAGCCATAAAACTCATCCTCTCTACTTGCTGCCTGTCCAAAGAAACTCTGCATTGGTGTGTGACACGAGTTACAGGAACAGAGATGATGTCCCCACCTCAGACCTGGTGTTGAACAGAGGCAGCCTGCATTTGCCTGCTGCCTCAGTGCTCCTGTTAGCAAGCTCCTGGCACAACTATTACCAGAGCTCCCCACCCTCCTTTTATCTTTCTTCTTAAAAAATAAAATTCATTTTAAAACACCTGCTTCTTCAGAAGCATCGGCAACCTCAAAAATACTCCACTGTGATTTCTGGGCTCTCTCTGAAATTGCAGCTGTCACCCACAATTTCAGGGCAGCCCTGTCTGCGTGCCGGGTCATAAAGCAGAAAGAAACAAACAGGGGGGTTTGTTGTTTTGGTTTGTTTTAGAATAGTGCAAAACATGCTAAAAAAAATAATATCACAGAAGGAGGATGCAGCAAAAACATCCACTCACTCGATACCATGATTAGCTGTCATCTAACATGGTTAAGTGGTCTGCACAGAGGCAGATGTCCTGCTGTGACCAAGCCTGCTGGAGATGGAAAAGAGGTCCTGCTGCCTTCACTTTCCAAAGTTACAGTACCCAAAACAAGAGAAGGAAGGGACAGGAAAAGAGGAAAGGAATTGGGCAAACACAGCAGAGAGAAATCCTAACTAAGCAGGAATTAGTGCTCACTGGCAGCAACATCGGCCACAAGTTTCTGTGTGGGGCTGCTCTCCCCTCTCCTCTCCCCTCCCCTCCCCAGCCAGGGACCCGGCGCCTTTCCCCACTACTGAGCACGGAGAATGTGCTTCCATTCACGGCACAGCCTTCCCTCCCTGGGAACAACCGCCAGCTGAAGAGTAGTAAATAGTTAATTACACGGTAGAGATAAGACCGTTACACACAGCACAGCTCAATGCATTATTCACCAGGGTTCAGAGGAGAAAACCAGCAAGGGAGAGCGAAGGGGAAGGAGAAGTAATAAACGCTTCCTCAAAGAGCAATTTAATTTCATGGAAGAGGAGCGTTAGGACGAGGGTACATGTTTTTCCTTTGAAATAACTTTAAATAAACGCACTTGGTCTACAGAGTACCAGTACGTGACCCTTCGGAGCTTTCTGCTGCAGATGCACGGGTTACAAGTGCTGCCCAAGTCTCTACCTGTTGCATCTGAAATGCTAGAAGCATCGAAGTCACCAGGGCACGCTGCACCCCAGGAAAATAATGAGGCGATGCAAGAATTTCCAACCCGATTTTAAGTCAACCATCTGCAAACCCCCGAACGCCTGACCTCCGCTTAGAAAGGCTTCCTTGAACAAGCACTTCTGGCTGCCTCCTCTCCCTGTGGCTCAGAAATAGGAAAACAGAGATTCCCAAAGCAGCGTCTTAGTAATTCGTTCCTACTCGGGAAACAAAGAGCAGCGCAAGCGCGCTTCAGTGCCTCTCACCTACCGCACAGGACACCCCGCAGACCACAGCCTGCATCCCACAGCATTGCCAGCTGACGTACTTAGAAACCAAGTTAGACGTTTTCTTATGTCCTAGCGCTCTGGAATGATTTCCACCTGCTTTCTGCCTTGCCAGCAAAGCCCAGATGGAGACTTCGCACATCTCAGGAACGAACAGGTCCGGGAGAAGGCGGCCGGCGCTGCGCACCCGTGCTCGGGGCAGCGCAC